>JAPWLS010002371.1:0-98831 GCA_028551675.1 Tineola bisselliella
CAAAACTTTATGATCCGGTTCATATTTGGTCTTCGCAAATATGACCATGTCTCCAACTATCGTAATGGGCTTAAGTGGCTTCCTATCCGTTCTCGTCGTAACTTTCATACCCTTTCTCTCCTCTACAATGTTTTATTTCACCCTCTTGCTCCGTCTTACCTTAAAAATCGTTTCCAATTCCTCTCCCTAACTCATGACCGCACTCTCCGTTCTGCCTCTAATCTCATTCTTAGTACCCCTTCACATTCTTCTACTCTTTACTCTAAATCCTTCACTTTAAAAGCTGTCTCCTTGTGGAATAATTTACCATCTAACATTCGCAATGCTCCTTCTCTTCCCATCTTTAAAAAATCTTTAAAAGAATATTATCTCACTTCCTAGTATTTATGTATATGTGTATTATAGTATTATTATTGTTATTATTTATATGTATGTATATATGTATGTGTATATATAACGAATTTTTCGAAGTCCCCCTAGAACTGCCCGTAAGAGCTAATGCAAAATATACCTTTACATTACGAATACATTTGTTAAAAACCTTTTTATAACGAATTTTCAATCTTTGCAAAATAAGAAAAGAAAGTATTATTTACCTATATTTAATGAAAACCTACGTAAAGCTGAGATTAATATTTTTTTAAAAATCTTGTTAAAACGAATCGTAGATCAACCTAACCTCTGTATAACAAACCTCATTGTAACAAATTACTTGATATAACGAATTATTTTCTGATTCCCTTCAGTATCGTTATATCAAGGTTGCACTGTATTATATCTGCCTACCTCAACGTAAGGGATTATAAGTTCTACCTAGGAATTTACAAGAAAGTGTCAAAACTCTCTCGTTTTGTGGATAAAGAGGAAGCAGAAGTTTTGCACTGTTATCGACAGGTGTTCCCAAACCTCGATGGATCCCGTCAAATGTACACACAATTATAATTATTAACAGCTTCATTATAAGCTCTATAATCGCTTGAAACGAGTGTGTTGTTAGAACTGCGTTTAAATAAAACACAGTCGTAGTTATACATATTAATATGCATTTTAGGGGGTTGCTAATAAGAATTAATATTGCTTGACGATTAGGTTGCATTTAGAAACGTTAATAATTGAAACAAATACTTAGTTATACATATATTTTTAATTGAATTATAGTATTTATTTCGTTTGCTTTAAAGATGATTTTTGTGTATACAATTTTTTTTTTTATTTAGCCTACTTGCAAAATTACATTAGGACTATATATTATAAAAAGGACTACTATTATATAAACTAAATAAATTTTTAATCATAGGATAGGATAGATACGCAATAACGAAAAAAAACAAGAACAAATGGATTTAAGGAAAAAGAAAAACAAAAGAAAAATAAATAATTAAATAGTTTAAAAAACCAAAAAAAAACGCGCGCTAGCTTTATCTCTTTTACTCCACTACACAGGATCTATAAAAGAATTTATAAATCCTGGCGGTCCTAATAAGGATAATGGGAAACTGTTTTTAAATTATTGCATTGTCATCGATCCTTAATACGTATGCAAAGTTTCAAATTAATCAGACTTCTGGAAATTGTTGAAAATTATGCTCAAAGATTCCGTTACATACATACATACATACATACAACCCAAGCTAATATAAGCGTGTTAAAAATAGATTTAGACATTAGATTTTATTTATCACGTGTCATTGGAACATATCTTATTATCAAATGTACTAATAAATTATTATACACAAATGGATACAGTTTTTGTAGGTATATAAACGATATAAAGAGAAACGACCGCGGTGTCGTGAATCGCAAAGGAGATATCTGCATCCCTTTCACACATGCCTCAACTTCGACACTATAATAATATAGTTATCCCTTTCTAATGATTGTTTCTTTCAGTCCAAAGTTCAATTTGTATCCATTTGAAGATTGTCGTTTGTACATCTATCAATATTGTTGTAAATATACTTTTCATTTATTAACTAACAATAATCAACTCAGTGGGCTTATCACGAATTTAGTCTGGCTTTCGAATCGAGCTGTCACAAGTAAAACGGATCCGTTAGCAATCGGAATCATGAATTTTTACTAACGACTAACGAGCACCAGCAATCTATCAAATGAACGAAAGATCGAGACGTTCGAAAATTAACAAAAAATATCTAAAATATTGTAGTTCCAAATCCGCACGCGGTGGCGCTCCTCAAATTTCCATACAAATCGCTTGAAGTGAACTCGGTTCGAAAACCAGACTAAAATTCGTGATAAGCCCACAGATGTTTAAACAAAAGACAAAACATAGTAACTGTTATTATTTTGTCTTTCTTAGTATAATTCCATTATATAATTTCGATTATGTAAACGCAATAAACTTGTAGTAATTGAAGCAAAACGTCCCATTTCCAGAATGCCAAACAAATGACAGTGCTCCCGTGTCAAATGTCATTCCAAAGTGACAGCAACGTAATTAGAGCGAGCGAGACACTAGATATGTGGTTTCTTACGTTTATTAAATATATTTTTATAATGTGCGAGACGAATTATATAACTATTTAATTAATTTAAAGGTAAATAGATTAAAATTAATCAAAATAAACGGGGTAATTTGAATCGTTCGATGAGATTTAAATTACGTGATATACTGTGATGTCATTAGAACATACTGATTGGGTCTGAACATCTTAACCCTGAAAGCCTATAAATATAATATTTTCGATAAATATATGCTACTCTACTTTCTTTCAACTGTAATATATGCTATCTTCAGGCAATAAAGGATTTATTATATATATATATATATATTGTAAAGGGTGATATTCTTTTTCTTTATTATTAATGACCTCAGATGTCGAGTATTCGTGTAAAATCCAATAAGAAATTAGAAAATTTTAATTCACGTAAACTCTCATATCAAGAAAACCAAAAGTTGATGTTACTACAGGAAATCTTAGTATGGTGTCAGAGAAATTTAATTTAAAAAAATTGACGAACGATTTATTCTTAATTTTCTTTTTCATCTAGCCACCGATGACCCTAAATCCGCACTGACAAGGGTTCTAATTAGGCTCCCATGAAAAACAGATTTACAAGATGGACATTCAATTGGGAGAAAAAGTTACTTCTACAAGTGTTTAGATTTAATCTACGAGTAGTTCTTCTACAGATAGATTCGGTATTAGAAGAATTAGTTTTTTGATGAAGAGTAACAGTAACATTGAAACTTATGTTTAAAAAACAAAATCCAGTACACACAAGTTGAACTTCCCACGTGGTCAATTTAACTTTACTTATGTAGATAACCACACTCTAATACTTAATGTACAACGCGTCACATTTACAATTACAGATGTACTGCTACTATAACGTATTGGTGACGTGAACTCACAAAATTATACTTATCCAAAAAGCGTCCAACGCGCACATAATACAGTCAGAAATAGTCGATGTATTAGTGTATACGTGTACACAGGCTACTGCGCGTGCGCTAGTCTGGCTCTCCATAGCTATAGATATACTATTATCATTAGCATGTCGGTGACGCGAACCGAGGATTTTACCCTCTACCAAAACGCTCAACGCGCCTAAAGAAGTTTTCACTTCAAAAACACGCACACAAATAATTTGTTAATAACACAACTATACAAGAAAAGGGTACTAGCCGAGTCAAGCCGAAGAAAGCCGACAAGTCACGAAGGTCTGCCATTGCGAGCGTCGCCGCCCAACACTCGTACCGTCGCAATAGATGTTTCACAGCAAGTTGTTTAGGTTACCGTGTTATCCTTAGTACGAAAGAATCCTGTTTGGATTTTAGTCGTAACTAATAGAAGCAAATACTTAGTCAATATCCAATCGTAAAACAGTCCCCTGCCTACGACCATTGAATATATATGTGATGACGTCATAATTCTGGAAAGCCCTACACTTCACTTATTCATTGCGGACACTCGGAAATTTTACTGCTACTACGGCGTGAGCACTAGTGATGGGCAAACTGTAACATATCGATAAATATTTATTTATTCAATTTACTTTTAGTAAATGGGCTCCAATAGAGCACTTTTACTCGTCAATATAAATATAAATGAAAGATTTGATTTAGCTGCTGTATTGTCCACTTACATACTAATGTCATAATAAAATATAATAAATCTGCTATGATGTAGAAGAATAGCTACTGTATAGGGGCATTGTCAAACATCAGACATTACGAGAAAGCCAAGTGCAAAATAGACTTGAGCGCTTCAAGTGGAATAAATCTATAATGTGGCATTTTCGTGTAGATTGTGTTTTAGTAGTATATGTATACGTGTATATATGTATGTATATTTTTTGTAATATATATCTAATCTAATATTATTTATATATTTATTATTGCCATTTGTATATGTAATTTTGTTTTGTTTTTTTGCACCCTACTATTTGCTTCCTGATTTACTATCCTAAGGTCGGTTGCCTGGTAGAGATCACTGCTTAGTGATAAGGCCGTCTTTTGTTTTTTTTTCTTTTATTTTTCTTTAATTATATTAATTTTGTGCAATAAAAAGTTATTATTATTATTATTGTTAAAACTGCACTGTATTGACTATTGAGTATAGAAATATATTATATATGATTAATATGGTGGTCAATATAGTTTTGTTAATATAAAAAAAGTTATATTTATTTTATCGATAATCGATATTGTAGCGTGCGTAACATCACTATGTCTATAGTTTACAGCGCACAGCACATCGCAGCGTCACACTGGTATAAAATATTCACTAAAATGTGCCGGATTTAGTGCTTTAGATTTTATGAGAATACTCTTTCTAAGTATTATTATTATTATTGTGTTTTATTTATTTATTATTTGTTTGTTGAGAAGGAATGGTATTGAATTGAGATAGTTATATTAGAATGTTTTTTTGTTGTTTTATATTTATATATGGCAAATGTGTTTAGTGTCGATATAACCCCAACAATTCATGGCAACGTCAGGTGTGGAGATGAAAGCGCTCTTTATCTGTTTCATGATGATGAGATATCCTTGTTTTGGATCCACACCTGTTAAACATACATGCAGTCAATACACAACACAAAGAAATAATAATAATTAAAATAAATATATATATCCCTACTAATATTATAAATGTGAATGCGAGTTTGTTTGTTACGTTTTCACGCAACAACTACTTAACCGATCATCACGAAACTTTGTGCACATATTTTTGGAGGTACTAGAAGTAACATAGGATATTATTTTTTTACTATAGTTTCCAAATGACTATAGTTTCAGCTGTTTGGAATCATATTGATGCATTTGTATTGAAATGATTTCTGATATTTATTTAATGACTTAAATGCGAGCGAAGCCGCGGGTAAAAGCTAGTATATATATATATATATAGACAGATGATTTGTTGTTTAGTTTTTGTTTAAAAACAAACAGATCGGTAAGATGCAGTTGATAGATGAGGTATTATTATTATTAAACAATAAAACAATAATATTATTGATCAAAACGCGTTTGTTAATGTACATTTGCATCGACAAAACACAGCTTAATTAACTACGACATGACAGTACGCAAATTAGATTAATTGCGAATTATTCGGAATTGGTATTGGTACATGCAACATTATTGGACAAACAAACCTAATTGTGAATTAATAACACGTGGTCCATAGAGGAATGCGCTACATTTTATACATCAACAACAAGATCAACCTTTATTTCTCATACGCTCTTGCGTCTGGATAGTCTATATCAGCCATTCTCAAAGTGTGTTCCGCGGAGCCCTAGGGCTAAAATACTGCAAAAAATTCTTACCAAAGGGAGATTATAAGGTTACATCTAAATATTCCAACTAAATATTACATTGCAATATGATTATTCATAAATACATATAAATCAGTTTTTTATAATTATATTAAGGCTTTTTCCTTCGCCAAAAAAGTTTGAGAACCGCTGGTCTATATCTACGGAGATTTTGGGAAGGCATACGATGAGAAGAAATTACCAATCATAAAACTTCCTCGATGCACCTCCTGAATTATTTTCTTTCTCTAATTATCTCTCCAGACCGGTTAGCTGGTAGAAAATGCCTTTAGGTATTAAGTTTGCCGATTTGTGAAGCTTTTACAAATAAAGAATTTTATTATTATTATTATTACCTACCCTGTACAATATAATGTTAGTATAGGTAGGTACCTATTTAAAAAGTAAATAAAGTTAGTACCTAAGTATATAAGCACACCAACATACACACTAGGTTATCATCAAGATAGTCATTTGTTTTATAATAAGCCTTTTTAATAATGGCTCCTTAAATAATGGCATAGGCAGAATTGTAGGTTGACTAGACTTCAACTTACAAAGGATTTTCTAACTTTTGCCAGTCGAGAACGAGGTAAACGTTGATGAACTAGGCGCGCGAACCAAACGGTTCAGAAGATCCTTCCTATGCCGCTCAATTAAAATGTGGAATGCTCTGCCTTTCCATGTGTTTTCCCAATCCTATAATTTAGGATCCTTGAAGCGAAGTGTGAAGAGGCATCTACTGAGCCGGCATAGTGATCACGACTGGAAATACTTGGTTTCTAGTCGTCGGCGCTCATGGAGCTCCAGTGCAGGTTTACATCAGGCCACTGGAGGTCACATGTCGTGTCCAACAATAAAAAAAAACTTCTTTTTTCACGTGAACGCACGTTACAATTCTTCTTATAACTGCTAGACGATGTTATATCCGTACTTTTAATTTTAAATTTCATTGTCTTCTTGTTAAAAAAGCCCTTTCGGTAGCTATCGCTCACGTCTTTGTTGAAAATTAACGTAAATAAATTTAATTAAATGACAACAGGGTTAGCTACAGGCGGTTTGTGCTCTTCTCTGTGGGGTGACCATCATATTAAAATGCTTTAGGACAATTAAAAATTTATATTATTTTCTGAAACCAAATTTCAACAAAATAGTTCATTTAAATTATTTCTATTATTATTGTGTGTCTTTCTGTCTCATATAATAGAAATTTTATTTAGTTTATAATAGCTGTCACTTGTATAATATATTGTCTTAATGTAATTTTGTAGGTAGATAAATAAATGAATGTCAGTACCGGAAGTGGGCGTTTGATTAGAAGCGTCTTGAATGAGAAGGAAACTCTGGAAAAGACCTGAAAGTAACATAACTTCTTGTCTTATAGTAGTAAATTATTGTCACCCTGCACCCCAGCTGCATGAATCATAGTGGATGCATCAGGCAGCACAATGACTGTGTGAATAATTTACAGCTTGTAACCTGAGTAGCTTGGCGGCTTACTACGACCTATTTAAGCCACTAACCTCATAATGTAAATTAATTTTCTCAACACTTTTGCGATTGTTTTTAAATCAGCGGTTCTGAAACTTTTTTGGCGAAGGAAATAGCCTTAATATAATTATAAAAAACTGATTTATATGTATTTATGAATAATCATATTGCAATGTAATATTACGTAATATTTAGTTGGAATATTTAGATGTAACCTTATAATCTCCCTTTGGTAGGTATTTTTTGCAGTATTTTAGCCCTAGGGTTCCGCGGAACACACTTGGAGAATGGCTGTTTTAAATTTAAAAAAAAAACATCACTTAAAACAGTCAAGTCAAATAACTTGAATAAAATAAAGGGTTTGAGGGACTTTAACCAAAAAAATTGAACGATTATTTTGATATAATTCAGACTGTTATTTGCGGACTAGGGTGACTATAAATCTTTTGAAACGCCGGACTAATTGTAGGCAGCAAAAAGTTCTGTTTATCTTTATTAATATTACATTCGTAAGTATTGGTTATAAGTTTCCACCACCACCAATAATTCGCTAATAAAGACGCGCGCGTGTTTCATTCCTGCTGCGTTATTCTGTCAGTGTGTGCGTGAGTGCGTGTGTGTGTGTGTGCAAATTTAAATAAAGTGACGAGGGTGACCATAAGTTAGTACTATCGAAGTAAATTTAGAACCGAGCTTTTACATGTGTTGCAATGTAATATTGCGTAATAATTATGCATATAATTATGTACGTATTATTGTTCTTAAATTTAACCTTATAATCTATCTTTGGTAGGTATTTTTCGCCCGCTTTAAGCACACTTTGAGAATGACTGTAGTGTAGTACCTATAACGAAATTCATTAAATGATTACCATTTGAAAGGAATAACTGTATTGATTTTCTTTTGAGAATTGAAATTGTTTTTTGAATTTAAATATCGGTGAGAAACAGAACTAAAAACGGCTTCATATATCTAGTTTAAAGCTCTCACATGAGATATGCTTATATGCGGCAAAAATGTGAATACCGTATCTAGTATTTCTATTCCAGCTGTCTATGTAAATCGAACAGCGGGGGGTAGGTATAATAAAATAATTAAAAAACACTCCGGTTGCGTCTCTATAGCGAATAAAGCCGGCTTTGTAGCACAATGGAGAAGCACCTACTTACTTTAAACGTGAAAGCTGGAGGCACAGAGCAATATACCTTACAGAGACTAAATTTACTCTGTGAACAGAGGTTTTTAAAAGTGTGAAATAGTGTGAAAATTATCTTCATATTTCAATGGGTTATACTTCTAAAAATAACATACTAAAATTTGAAATCGATATCTCGAATAGATTTTGAGTTACAGCCATTTAACGAGTAGCAGCTGGGCAGTTAGATAGTTGCATTAATTAGATCTCTTGACGGTAAAATGCAACTATAGGTATAAGCAGTGTGTATCTCTATGGCTAGAACAGTATTAAATGTTTTAGTTGTATATTGTCTATGGTCATTATGAAGTAGTTTTATGCGGAGCCACCTACATAAACTAAAATACCACAATATATGTAAAATCAAAAAATCTTATCACGTAGAATTCTCAAAACAGTTATTAGAGCATAATAATAATAAAACAATTTTGTTGTGTGATACATTTCAATAAGCGCCATCTATGTCAGAGTAGCGGAATCAATTACTAAGTTTTATAAGTCTCTAAACTGTGCGTACTGCTCTGTAAAATTAATACGAACGGCGACGCTAGCATTAAGGTAAGGGACTTCCTTTAGATTTGATTCTCCTTTTAAACTTAATTTTTTTAAAAGAAATCACCCACAATGTCTGCGCGAATAAGATATTTTTTTCGACGAATACCCTCTTTAATAGGATTTTTTGACCGATTTTTTTACGGAAGAACACTGAGATGAGTAGACGTTTTGATATGTGATAATTAATAACTATCACATACGTTTCAATAGAGAATTTAATGAAGAGTAGACGGACTACCATGATACCGTTTCGATATTAGCTTGGAAGAGACTATGCCCTGTCAATCAGGACATTTATTACATCTCTGAGCTTGGCTTACTTTTGGCTTACTAGAAGGATGTTTTTTTTAAACTGAATTTAATGTTGTATACGTAGTTATATATTTTTTATATATTTTATATACATATTATAGGACATTTGGAGAAACTAATGTCCTATAATATTGCTGATTAAAATGGATTTAAAATATAATTATCACAATGCATTGTGGCAATAAAAAAACAAGAAAGATGACACTGACAGACTAAACGTCAAAACCTCAAATCTTCTTAAATAAGTATTTTCGGCTTGTAGAATCGACCGCCACAGACATGTTATTAATTTGATATTTATTGTAACTACTGTGCAATCTGATTTATAAATTGTTACTTACTCTTTTTTCTGAGTTAAAATTCAGTTTTTTATTATTATTATTTTATGTACAGGCTATGATTTTCTTGTGGTCTTCTTTTCGTCATAGCCTTTCCGAAGTCATGGTAGAGTTTAACGATGAGCAAGTGCACGCCTTTAGTGCCTATGCTAATAAACGATTTTCATTTCATTTTATTTCATCAGTCAGCATATGGTAACCGCTGGACCCCATAGACCCGAATCTAGCTTCACATAAAGTTAGATGCAGCGTCGATTTCAATTTGAAATAAACTATGATGTAACTATGTATACAAACACATCTGCATTCTGTCTCGATGTTTAATAATATATCGGTGATACACGGCAGCGTTAAAGCGGCTGAATTATCTATCAGAAGGCAGGCACTCGCGGCCATTGTGAAATATTTACTAGATAACCTCGCTGGGAAATGCCGCTGTATTCAGCACTATATGCTTTTTTACAGTTAACGTTAGGTTGTTTTTAAAATTAATTCAACGGAAATATTTACAACAAAAAAATAGTAGGTATTATTAAGATTTTCGAAATTTTTGCAGCCATCGTGGATGCAAAGCTTTCAAAACATCGGATTAAGCTAATGAAATTAAACCTAGTAACAGTGTATTTTACTTAAAGCAGCTGTAACCAATTTACTAGTAAGTAGGTACACTCGCTAACATGTGACACGTGTCAAACTTTGCGCTGCTCAACGTCAGCGTGTATTATATAGTACACTCGTGTGCAAAATTTTTAGAAATTGATTGAAATTCGCCGCGTTTTAAACTGGAAACATGGGGAAAACAACTATTACCAAGCTACGGCCTTCTGTACTATGCTCGGCTGACTAAGTATATTTCTGTAACTATATCCAAGTCATAAATACTAGCTATGTTATTGAAACTACCCTCAATTATACTTTATTACCCTAATTATTTATTTATTATAATAAATCTAGACATAACATATATAATATATAATAACGAAAATATCGGCTTAGAGGGTAGAGGTAGGTATAAACGACAATCTTCAAATGGATACAGATTGGACTTTGGACTGAAAGAAACAATCATTAGAAAGGGATAACTATATTCTTATCGTGTCGAAGTTGAGGTATGTGTGAAAGGGATGCAGATATCGTTTTTATTTTTGCCGCTTATATACCTACAAAAACTGTATCCATGTGTATATTTTTTTAAAGCAAAAAATCTAGTGTCTATAATATATCAGACAAAGTTGTTTGGTTACAGTTTTGAAAGAATTCAACATGAATATCTCAATGGTGAGTCAGCCAGGTAACGAAAGCTCTATAAAAATATGACATAAAACTCAGTAAGCCCTAAGCTTAACTACTTTTGCAAGCGATACTTAGTTCATCAGAATAGCTGTCGTTTCAGAGACGTGACATGAATTTTCATGGCTCCTGTAATTGTTTTCAGATTGCTTTCAGGATATTGTGACGTCAGCGTGATGTCTCATCGAAGTAGAGATTTATGTGCGCGACTATACGCGAGTGAGGACACCCTACAATGCTGTGGTGCTGTTTTCACTTTCTGGTTTTGACCTTTTTATGGGACGAATTTTGTAATAATATTGTGTTTTGTTAATCTAGTATATTTGGGGTTTTTACTTTAACATTCTTTGCTATATTGAATCGTATGATGTCCTTGATAATTGAAATTTCATTTAGTTTATAATAATAGTGGTTAATGTGTTAATGTAATTTTGTTGGTATGCTTAATGAATAAAAATAAATTGAAATATGTAGTCGAAATTCTCATGGGTCGAATATGAAAATATATTGGGCCGAATAAAACAGTGTGAAGCGACACTAGGATCAGATATCTAAGATAGGGAGGGGTTTTAACGAGATTTCGTTATCGACTTTTGTTGGCGAGTGTACTTTTCGTCTTTTCTTTTGTTAAATAAGATATTCGAGAAGTTTCCAAACTTTCGAAAGATTTGTCGGTTATATTTTTTTTCTTGTTTGCAAACTAACATGTGTTAGGAGCAAACTTGGATTGCGGTTAACCGCCCCGTAAATATAGATATTATATAATAGATAATGCGGGAAACCGCACTTTATTTATTAACTAGCTGTTGCCCGCAACTACGTCTGCGTAATAATGAAGATGTTTCATATTTCAGTCAACAGACAGTGCCTATCACACTTCGGTAACAAAGTGGCATCTAACTATAAAAATGGCACCTAACCTCAAAAATTCAAATAGTATTATACTGCACAAATGCAATCCATAATATGCCAAGAAAAGAACAGCCAAAATCGTCAAATATAATCTGCTAGAATATTAGATACGGCGGCCACTCATCATCGGGTATATGTAACTCAGTGAAAACACAACGATAGCGCGTTTTAAAATACTGCTAACGCCATCTATTGTCAATATTTAGAACTAAAAATTTTAGGTACTGATAGGTTCAAACTAATACATCCTATTTAAGCGGACGTCTTCATCATAGTAACTCCAATCTTTAATTTCAGTTCAATCAGTCGAAAATCTAATAAGATTTATACAAACTTTCATCCCCTATTTTATCCCCTTAGGGGTGGAATTGATCAAAATCCTTTCTTAGCGGATGCCTACGTCATAACATCTACCTGCATGCCAAATTTCAGCCCGATCCGTCCAGTGGTTTGGGCTGTGCGTTGATAGATCACTATGTCAGTCAGTCAGTCAGTCACCTTTGAGTTTTATATATATAGATACCTACAATATTGCAATAATACATTATATAAATGACCGGTGTTATTATAAACTGAAATTAATATTATTATTTATTTTTTTCCTACTAATTTACAAGATAACAATGCCCCTATACAGCAGCTATTCTTCTACATCATAGTAGATTTATTATATACTAGCTGTTGCCCGCGGCTTCGCTCGCATTAGTATTAAGTAGTAGTCATTAAATAAGTATCAGAAGCAATATGATCTAACCTCAAAAATTCAAATAGTTTTATACTGCATATATAAAAATGACAGACGGAAATAAAAATAAATATAGAAAAATTCCAGCAGAAAAAACAGCTGAAACTATAGTCAATTTGAAACTAAAGTAAGAAATATTTTTTTTTAAATAAAAAGTATCCTATGTTAGGTACTTGTAGTAGGTACCTCCAAAAATACGTGTACAAAGTTTCATGATGAACGGTTAAGTAGTTGTTGCGTGAAAACGTAACAAACAAACTCACATTTACATTTATCATATTAGTAGGGATTATTATGACATTAGTATGTAAGTGGACAATGCCAGTATACAGAAGTTAATATTCTATGAAAGATATTGCAGAATAAAGTACCCGTGAACAATGTTGACTTGTGTATCCACTTTCATGCAAGATTTGAATCATTTGTGTATAAAATTGCAAAGTGCATTCGTCGCTGAGTCAGTCACATAAATCCGATTGAGAAGGCGCATTGCAAATACTGCAATAACTTCGGCCTACTGCATGCGAATATTTATATAGAGATATTCGCACAAACCTTACATTCCAACTTTGTTATATGTACTTTGGTCGTTCAATGTCTATAGTAAATAGGCACACTTACATTCCGGAAACTTTGTTATAGTAGCCCGGATAAATGCGTTAAGGATAAAACCTGTAATTATATACGTGGATACACACAAGAACTTCCAGGTTTTAATCCTAAAGCATCAATTTAAATTGGAGAATAAAATGCGGTGGTATTGACAGCTCTAAAGATATTCCCAAAAATTCTATTTGGCGAGGTAAGACTAAAGAATATGTCTGGGTTTTCGGCCAGCGAGTCGGCGGCGCCACTCGGTTCATATATCATGCAGTTATAGACTAGGCGGTCAACGGTTTTATGGGTATATATATATATATATATATATATATATATATATATATATATATAAATATATATATATATATATATATCGTCACGTTCTAATAACATGGTAGGATCTACAAAATCGTAATTTTATAGGGGAGAGATTTGAAGTTGTTATTATGCATAGTTTGTTTGTGTAGAACAGCCATTCTCAAAGTGTGTTCCGCGGAACCCTAGGGCTAAAATACTGCAAAAAATACCTACCAAAGGTTATAAGGTTACATCTAAATATTCCAACTAAATATTACATTGCAATATAATTATTCATAAATACATATAAATCAGTTTTTTATAATTATATTAAGGCTTTTTCCTTCGCCAAAAAAGCTTGAGAACCGCTGGTGTAGAATATATAACAGAAAAGGTTAATGTACAATCAGCAAAAAAATGTTAATTACTACATTATATTATTAATATAATAGGACTTGGTGATATATCTAAAAAACCTTTATACGTTTTTATTTAAAATACATTTTACGGCTTACTGACGCTTTATAGTTAGTTTACCTTATAGTATGTTTTTAGGAAAAGCTTGTGGAAGTAACGGTTAGTGTTTTATTATCTTAGCTCCTGTCTGTAGTAGAAATTTTACTTTTGGCTTTCGTGTTAGTCAGCTCTCAGTGTACACTCGAGGGAGGTAACCGTTCGTTGTATTCCATTTTACATAGTCGCCTACATCTCTGTTTATCCTCAAAACTATATAATATACAAGGTTAAAAAAAAGAAAAAATACATAAAAAACAGCATATTATATTTTAGTTGTTATTACAGACATTAATTAATACCTATAGATTATTATTTTGAAAGTAATGTTTTCGTGTACCACTAGATGGAGCCACTGTTACTTTACAAAGCACGAGTTCCTGTCTTCTCTCGCCAATTTAGATCCATTGCAGCAATCCTATTTATTGTAAAGTTACAGTATTTACTATTAGTAAATATGATAGGTGTTACGCAATCTTGTACCAAGATATATTGGTACTGCTCGGTTTAATTTATGCCTATAATGAATTCGTTTTAGATTCTCAACTGTTAACATGATTGTTGGGAAAGAAATAAATACCTCCTCATGATAAATATGAAAAACCACTAAAAACCGGCGAACAAAACCTGGACAAGATCCAAATGATTTTGACAACTGAATTTTCATATTTACGCCATAACATTATTATGCCGAGAATTCTGTTAGTCTTTCTTTACATTGGTGAAGTTTATTATATATATTAAAACTATATATATACATATATATGTATAATTCAAGTAATATGAAAGTTTATGTATATTTTCTTGTGGTCTTCCGCACGCCCATACCCTGCCCATGCCCAAGTAATATGAAAGTTTATGTATATTTTCTTGTGGTCTTATAAGCTATTTTCATTTCATTTCATATAGATTGAAGGAAAAATATATACTAATCAAGCACATTGAATTGTTTTAAGCTATTGCACTGTTTTCAGTAATTAACCTTATACCATAGGGTGACCATGGTGTAATAATGAATTACAGGATTTTGAACAAAGAAAATTGACCATAAGCAAGGACTTAGTACCAGAGGCGGCTCGTCCTAAAGAGCGCTGGTGCAGTGTACTCCCACGAAAATTACAGAACTTATATTACAGCGGCGTAGATATAGGTAATATAATATACTATTGTATAGGCATAGTAGAATAGAATGAATGTAATGTAAGGATAGTATGTATTATGAAGAAATATAGATTACTTCTGTAATTTTCGTGGGAGTACACTGCACCAGCGCTCTTTAGGACGAGCCGCCTCGCTTAGTACTACATTTTCGATTCCAAACGTTCCACTGATTCTTTTTTTTTTCAAATTAAGATACTCTTCTATGGGTATCCAAAATAAATATATAGCCGAATCTTATTAACTTGGTAATATATACAAAACAGCAATTTTATAGGAGAGCGATTTAAAGTTGTTATTGTGCATAGTTTGTTTGTCTATATCAGTCATTCTCAAAGTGTGTTCCGCGGAACCCTAGGGCTAAAATACTACAAAAAATACCTACCGAAGGGAGATTATAAGGTTACATCTAAATATTCCAACTATATATTACATTGCAATATGATTATTCATAAATACATATAAATCAGTTTTTTATAACTATATTAAGGCTTTTTCCTTCGTCAAAAAAGTTTGAGAACCGCTGGTCTAGATTATTCGTTGTTGTATTGAGTATCTCAGAAACTATTGACAATTTTGTCTTCATGTTATGGAAGCTATTTCAACAAAAAAAAAAGTGTTAGTACCCGGTGATAGATATGTTTGTTTCTGTCAGGAATCAAAACCCGATTTACAGTACCATAAATATCTCTTCATTCGCGTAGTAATGAAGATATAAAGTACTATGAAGTTTAAATTTTAACATGAAAAAGCAGTTATTGTGACATAACTGTAATAGTTAGACATACGGCATCGCAGACTTTTTTGTAGATATTGATGTCCTCTATAAAACTGTTGTACATCACTTTGCTCTATTGCCAATAATTCCCGCAGCGTACGCAATATAATGATTTTTTTTTACATTTTAGGGTACATTATTGAAATTTTCATCCGGGTTTTTGAAAATATTCTATAGCCTATGTTCATCAGGGATAATGTAGGATTCTAATGGTGAAAGAATTTTTCAAATCGGTCCAGTAGTTTCAGAGCCTATTCAATACATATAAACAAACAATCAAATGTTTTCTCTTTATATATTAGTATGGGTATAAATAAGAAATCTACTATGTCCTTTCTTGAACAGTTTTAAAAGAAACTAAATGTAATGCATATAAACCCTTATCACATAGAATGTGCCAAGTTAGCGAATACTAGGATTTGGCACGAAGCTCTACATAGGAAGTGATTTTAACCAACAACTTAGATGTTAACTTTTTTATTGTTATTATTTTATGTAGGTAGGTATAATAAAAACAAAAGACGTATTAGTAGACCGTTGTTTAATTTGATTAATTTTTTTTTTCCCGTTAAGAAGTATTATTATTAATTAGGTATAGTTTTTGCGGCTTTATTTTTGTTTTTTAAAAACGTCTTTTTAGTTCAATCAGTCGAAAATCTAATAAGATTTATACAAATTTTCATCCCCTATTTTATCCCCTTAGGGGTGGAATTGATCAAAATCCTTTCTTAGTGGATGCCTACGTCATAACAATACAAATTTCAGCCCGATCCGTCCAGTGGTTTGGGCTGTGCGTTGATAGAATAAGTCAGTCAGTAAATTTGATTATATATATAGATTATTATTAATTTGATTTAGCTGCTGTATACTGGCATTGTCCACTTACATACTAATGTCATAATAATATATAATAAATCTACTATGATGTAGAATAATAGCTGCTGTATAGGGGCATTGCATCCTATTGTATGCCTAAGGGTAAACATAAAATGACATAGATTATGTCCAAGCTTTTTTATCAGTAAGATATTCATCTAACGTGTAATATGATTTTAGAATAAGTTTGCTTTTTATGATTTTCTTGAATTGATAAAGAGGGAGGCTACTAATATCGTGGGAATCGAATTGGTTTAGTAAACATTGATTTGATTAAGGCCCTTTGGGCTCTTTCTAAGACCCTTAGTTTAGTTCTCTGTTTGTTGTTATTGCTGATTTTGTTATTTCCCTTTTCAGAAGCTCCCATGCATTTCCATGGGGTTCATGTCTGGCAATTCCGAAACTTTAATGTTTTTTCTTTGGTCTAATAATATGGCAAGCCAATGTAGTATAAAGTAGATTTTTGGAATGCATTTAGTAAGATGTTAGAGGCCAAAGGCTATCTCTAGAACTATGCATATTCTGTACGAATAACCTAATGTACGGTTAGCAAAATAAGTATTTTTTTCTTTATATCTAGAAATTATGGATTTAGAGAAACAAATGTATATGACCACAGACCATCTGATGTTAAGCTAAAGCATTCCTTAAGCGGAAACAAATATTACCTCAGAGGATACGAATATACACCTTACATTGTTATAATTGATTCACACAGTGTTTTACATTACATCCCTACTAATATTATAAATGTGAATGTGAGTTTGTTTGTTACGTTCTCACGCAACAACTACTTAACCGATCTTCATGAAACTTTGTATACATATTTTTAGAGGTACTAGAAGTAACATAGGATACTTTTCTTTTAAAAAATTTTTTTTTTACTATAGTTTCTAATTGACTACAGTAAAATATTGAGTGTAGTTCTATTGATATGATATCTGATATTGATTTAATGACTTAAATGCGAGCAAAGCCGCGGGTAAAAGCTAGTAATATATATTAATCAATAACGGAGTGTTTGCGAAGTCAGAAGGAGAGGGAGGCGCTGATGAGAAAGCGCAGAGTCTGCGGGCTGGATGTCGTTGGACATCGGATGCGTGTTGGGATTTCTGCAAGATGGTTCATCAGCGGTCCCTCTTCTTTAATTTCAAGTTTTAGATTTGGATGGAGGCACGATGGGGCTGATATGTCTAGTCAGATAAAAGTCCCAGATTAAAAATAAATATATACAAAAATCATTAAATGTTAGCGTAATAGTACAGTTAAAGACAGAAATAATAATCGATAGTAAATACACCGAATTATAAATAAATTGATTGTTATTTTTGCAAACTGTACAACAATTTGCATACCGTCAGCAAGCGCAGCGTACCAATGTTGTATCTAAGAGAAAATCTAGATTGGAGTGTTCCCGTGATGACGTTAAATCCCTTGAGAATATACAGTTTTCTTGCTCTATTCTCTGTTTAATGCAGTCCGATATCTTAGATTTAGAGCGAGATAGACATATATTTGTCAGTTTCTCCCGTAATTTATTAAGTTATTTTTCTGTGTTCAAGTTTTATGTGAAGTTCAAGTTGTCGTTTTATATTTACTAACGTGTTAGAATGTTTGCTTTTGATTTAAATTAACTTCGCATGCTCATTGGTTGGATTTGCTTGCGGGTTACACCATCTGTGGTCTAATGCCTTGATGTAGCGCGATTACACAGATAAAAAATTGTTATCTTTATAAATGTACCTAGGCCATAGACGTTGTTTTTACATTCAATTGTGTCATTTATTCTGTTTGAAAAAAATCGGTTGTCTGTAAAGTCGGTTTACTGACGATAGTTGAACGTGACAACGTCTTAAGAAAATACTGATGAAATGGTAGCATTTTTCAAAAGAAAATTTTAATTTCATTTGTTTAATAGATTTGTATGTAAGTATATTGCTTAATATACAAGAAAACACTGACCAATGTCACGAGCCGCCTCTGAAGAGCTCACTCAAGTATGAGAGAGACGGATGTCGAACGCTGCCGAACGCGAAGGCCGATTGTGCCTCTTTGTCGCTCGTTCCGCGCTCTCGCTTGCACTTCAAGCCTTACATGGAACGCCTCAGAGCGAGGTAACGCCGCATGAGTCATGTTTTTTGCGCGTGCAGCCGGCTCAATCGAATTATAAGACGTTGTCACGTCAAAAAATAAATAGAAACCCTTAATATCTACTAGCTAACCTTTGCCATCGTGAGCGGTCATATTTAGAGTGTAATAATAAGTTATATTAATGTTAATTACTTTAATATTTAACTCATAACTAAACCTCTTGACGTTCTTAAACAACAGTGGCGCCATCTATCCGTGAAATAAAAACAATTTTTTTTCTTTATCTCTATTTGGTTTTTGATTTATTTTAATATGTAACATCTAAATTATATATTTTTATTAGAAGTGTTTTCTAGTCCTTAATCATCTCGAGCATGCTGTCCTATTATATAATTAAAATTTCATTTAGTTTGTATAATAGTAGTCCTTTTTAACACACTTTTATTAGCTTGGGTTGTATGTATGTATGTAACGGAATCTTTGAGCATAATTTTCACCAATTTCCAGAAACCTGATTAATTTGAATCTTTGCATACGTATTAAGGATCGATGACAATGCAATAATTTAATAACAGTTATCCTTATTAGGACCGCCAGGATTTATAAATTCTTTTATAGATCCTGTGTAGTGGAGTAAAAGAGATAAAGCTAGCGCGCGTGTTTTTTTAGTTTTGGAAACTGTTTAATTATAATATGTAGTCTCAATGTAATTTTGTAAGTAGGTTTTTTAAATAAATTATTAGTAATATTCGAATGGATGCCGCTATACAGAATTAAATGTTTAAAAGTAAGTAAGTAGCGAGTAGATGTTAAAAAACGTGGGTCTATGGCGCTCGTCTGGTGTTGAATGGTGGGATGCTCTTTTGGTGGCTTCAGATGCAATAAATGAAGACGTGATTAATGAGTTATTTAGCACAACAATGTTGTAAATTGTTTTGAACAATTTTATAGTAAACAATTTCACTAAATAATGCATTGAATAACTTTGCCTTTGTGTTGGGCGTACGACGTACTACAAGCGAGAGTCGCATCATGTTTGAATGTATAGAGGGGACACGATTTAAAAAAAAACTTTACACGTCTTATTTTGTTTAATTAAATGATAATTTTGAAGGCTATATGACCAAAAATTTTTGTGTTTTATTTTCTCTGAATCAACAGGCTTTTCCATTACTTGTGGCCTTCTTGTTATATGCCTTTCTGAAGCCATTGTAGAGTCTAACGATGAGCAAGTGTACGTATTTATTTTATTTTATTTAGTTTCAGTAATTAAGCTCTAATAGAGCACTTTTACTCATCAATACAAATACAAATATAAATGAAATAAATTTATTAATTTAATAATTATCAATTTGATTTAGCTGCTGTATACTGGCATTGTCCACTTACATACTGACCTATAGTGCCTATGCTTATACTAATAAATTACATTCATTTTATTGCGATGTGTGAACTAAAGTAATTGCAATACAAGCCGGCATATCGAATGTGATTCTAATTAGTAACAGATGTTTATGACAGCTTTATTTTAGAAAGAGGCGGGTTTTCATTGGGCAGTGTAGGTTAGATTCCAAACAGTAGGTAATTATCGTTTAAGATAATAATTCTAGTGTCCTTGTTGTAAATACTATTTTATTAAATTCGAACTTACCTCACTTTACCACTCATCTAGAAACCAAAGCTCAGAGATTCCCTAGTAGCGAGTCGCGGAACTACTTAATGCCTTATTAGTTCTAATTGGAATGAAACAAATAAGAATACAGGCGTTACCAATATGAATAAAGGACTATTTTTTTAACAAATACATATTACATTTTGAGACCCACTATTGGGAAGTTTGGGAATTTCTGCTATAGAGCTTATTTAAAAGTTTTTTAGAAGCCCTATGAGGAACTATTCAATTGTCAATAATTCAATGACAAAGTACGGACTATGAATAAGGGTAGTATTGTGCGTTTTATGTAAGCAAGCATAGTGGATGCGAATTCTGATTGTACAAACGGCTGTTATCTACTATTTTTAAGAAAACAAAAATTCTATTCCTCATTCTCTTTCATATTTGCGGGTAGGAGAAACATTTCCGATATACTTGGGCTACACTATACCTGTTTTAAAATGTTTTGTAATTATATTTTTTAATCATTGCTCATTCTTGCCCCTTTTTGTTATTTTATGAACAAATTCGACTCAGATATTCTTAAGAAATACATTTAAAAATGTAATTATTAGGTAAGATTTTTTAAAAATATAATTGTATAAAATAAACCCACGTAGCGTAACGCTTTTTAGCTTCAACGGGGTCCGACAATCGACTAGTGTGAACAGAGGCGCCGACATACGATTAAAATCCGGACCCGACAGGCGACAAGTGTGAACGGAGCATTAAATTAATCAAAAACATGAAATGACATTAAGCGTTTTAAATACCATGTTTTGCTGTTGAATGATAGCGTAGTGTAGCCGAAGAATAATCCACTTATTGTTATTCTATACGGGTAAAGAATTTGTGGTTTCATATTTGATTCCACATCGTTTTCGATATTGCATTTTTACGACATCTGTTGTCGGTTTTAAAACTTGTATTGTGATTTTTCCTTATTTATTTTATAAGTTGTTAAGGTCCGCTGTGTTTACGTTGTCCTGCCAGTCCTCGTACCAATTGCGCAGGACATCCTAGTTTAAGGTCATTCCATTGTATTTAGTTACTATTATTTTAGTACCTCTTTCTATACTACATATGTACATAGTGTAAATGTACTTTTAAAATGTCCCTAGTAGTTAATCTTTAAGATAAAAGTAGAAACTTTAAACTAATTGGCTTATTATGTAAATTATGCTAATAACATCTCGGACTCTGCGCAATGAATGGTTACTCTTTAGAAAAATACGTTTTAATTTCGAATCGATATAATTTTAGATTGTATTATTAAAAATATCTTCAGGTCGTTATACCAGCTTGAGAGATGAGCGTGCATCGTTCAGGTTGATCGAAATGCATTTAGGTGACTTCATGTGCTTCTTTACAGTGCTGGTACTATCCTTTTACTATTAAAATGAAACTCACAGCTTTACTATATATTGATACTACATAATACGACGTATTAAAAGTTATAATTTTAAAGTTCAAGATAGAGGTGAACGTATCGAAACGAAAACGTATTGTGTTAGAGAGTGTCCCTTCAAGATGTCAGTAAGAATTTTCTCGAATTGAATTTAACTTGAATTCAATTACAATTTTACTAAAAGATATTTTCCAACGACATCTAATTATTTACTCATGTTTTTACTTTATTACTTACCTAAGTATATTACGTTTATTTTTTATTTTCTTTTTATAAATATTTACTTACCACTATCTCGAGTTAATAGGACTTCTAATCAATTATGTACTTCCAAGTTGTAGTCTTTTTATAGATTTTAAAATTGGAATATGTAACTATTTTGTTAATTTCAATTGTTTTTTTTTTGTTTGTTCGAAATTCAAATTAACACTAGGTTTACGGACGTTTTCTATATACCTACTTCTACTAAAACGCGTCAATTTGACGCATATCGTAGAGATAGGTATACCACATAGACAAGTTCAGTAATTCAACACTTTTAAAGAAAATAGACTTCAATATATATTTCCCTCGATCAATGAATAAAAGTCATACAAAGAGATAAAATAAAAATTTAAACAGTTTTTGGTAATTCTTTGATAAAAGTCAAAATGCGTCAAATTGACGTGTCCCGTAAACCTAGTGTTAAGGAGATTTATTGTATTTTTCTTTAAAATCTTTAAAAACTTTTCATTTCATTTGGGTATTTGTTGCTTAATCATCTCGAAATCAATATCACCTATTTTATCTATAAAAACTAGGAATAAATATTGATTTTAATGGGAAATTTGGGGAGGTTCTGTTTTAATAAACAGTTTAGATTGCTTTTTTTAAGTTGATGTTTAAGTAAGTATTTTTTTCATATCCTTATAAAGAAACCAGTTACGAAGCAATCATAATAAATTTTAAAATACGGTTTCAAAATACAAAAATAAAAATTCACTCGGCACAATTTCTACGCTACTATACTTAATGAAATGCAACCGCGTTTTTCATTAAAGTTCATTTTTTCCTTAATTCTTTTTACATTTTCTAATGATGAAATAAATTCAAAAAATATAATGCAACCCTAATGAAATTTAAATCGCAGTTCGAAATATTTAAACACAAGAACTTCTCACTTTAAAATTCACAGATATGATTTAAAATCGCAAAAACGCACACAACGCGTATCAAATTTAAAAATAGAGTTCGAAATAATTACAACACAAAGACTTTAAACTATTTTTTTAAACCACATACATAACGAAATGGAACCGCGTCTTATTCAAATAACAGGGGTCAGTTGTTAGCTCGTATGGGATAATTCGATAGGCATACACACCAGTTCGTTGTCTCTAAGGAGTAACGATATTAATACGAGGCTATACTACTCTGTGCTAATTGAAATATAGAGTAATGCACCAAACAGAGACATATACAGAAATTAAGCTAAATGTGATCCCACAGATAGATTGGCAGGTATACCTGTCTACTTCCAAACTGGTTCTAGCCACTTTATGGGTGTGTAGCTTGAAAGTGGTGGTAGTACCACAGCTAATAACCATCACCAGTCTCAATATTCTTAAAAAATACATTAAACATTAATCGTATTTCAAGTATTTTTTCTTCAAGTTGGCATAGTGGACCGCTCTAGCTTAATATTAGTGTAGTCAGATGCTAGGTTACTGTAAAAAATTTACTTCTCTGTCCTTTATTACACTATGCCCTCAATAATCAAGGCGATTGTTCATTAAGCCAATCAGAAATAGAACAGTGGAGCATGGGACCGACTCGACCAATCACAGAGCTGTAGTAGGTCACATTCGAGATTTTGAATTTGAATTTCGAACTCGAGTTGTACTTTTGGTTAATAGGGGTAATTTAGATTGGGGGTAATTTGGTATAATTCGACTAAATTTATGGGGACTTACTATCAATTTTTTTTAAAAATTAATTAACTTTGCGCTTCAATCATCGCATTTCTCTCCTAATGGTTAGCTCCAAATGGCATTAAGCTGGCCAATGTACAAATTGTAATAATTAATAGTTAATTATATTATAGAATTATTATAAATGTTTTTAAAATGATGTAAATTCATTAAATAAAACAACACGTTTTCTGTAACTTATTTATATATATTTATATATGTTTTTTTGTTATATTATTTCCCAGTAAAATGTACAATATATATATAGGACACAACTAAGCCTTAACTAACAAAAGCCTAAAGTATAACTAGTTAAAGGGGAAAATAGGGTAACTCGGAACACTGTGCAATTTTTATTAAATATTTATCTAAAGTGTTTTTTTTTAATTACTTTTTTTATATATACCTACATTTGTGTAACCGTACCCAGGTTTCCCTTATTTAAGTAAAAGTTTTAAGTGTTCGCGAAGTTTCGTAACGTTTCTAAAAACAAAGTTTTGTCAAATGAAAAGTGCTCTTGTAGCTCTGTTAGTTTTGTTTTAGCTTTTATAGTTTTCATTTTGGTTGTAAACTTAAATGTTTTTCCTTTTAACCAAAGTTTATTTTAAGACGCGTATATGTATAAAACAAATATTTTCATCTATAACGTAGTAAACCAATATCAATATCACAATTCTACTGAAGTTTCTCGAGTCTAAATTGAAAAAACACCAGGAAATAATATAAATTAATTTATTAATAAAAATTACTTTTTGCGGCTTAAATTGACTGATACAACCCGATAAAGCGTTCGATTATAGGCTCTCATGCCATCATTAGGATTTGATTGACGAGTTTCTTGTATTATCTTCTTGATATATGCGACAAAATATTTCTGATTATATACTTAAGATTAAAATATTTAATAAATCGTGTCTTATCTGTTTGTTTAGCTATTCTATAAATTTTATAACACGTTTAGCTTTCGCACAAATTACGTTTCACGTGTCTTCTCTCAACATTGCTTCATCTTTTTTTTTTAAATATAACTAACTTACTTATAAAAAAAAAACATTAATACATTTTCTTACTAACATTCCTATACATTATACAATTATAATAATAAAATAATATTTAAATATAATTGGCAGTTAATAATTGATATGAAATTGAAAACTTTAATATGTATTATTCCAAGTATGTACTTCCAAAACAACTGCCGGAATTTTAGTCGTAGTATATTAAAATTAAATTTTTATTTAACAACAATACAGGGGTCATTCAAGTATTACGTAAGCGCTTGAGGGGGGCGGGGGAGTCTTTGCTTTGCTTATTTTTGATGACATGGTGGGTGGGTGGGGGGGGGGGGGTCGATATCGTGATTACGTCAGCAATTATATCAATAAAAAAAAGAATACATTAAAAGAAAAAAGCATATAGGTACCAATGATTACATAAGCATTGGGGGGGGGGGGGGGGGGGGGGGGGGTGTAAATAATTGTAATAAATCTGCTTACGTAATACTTGAATGGCCCCACATTTATAAATATATTTTTTCCTATATATTTATTTATACATACATATAATAAAGACTAATATATATATATTAATAATTAAATACATTTTAAGCCAATTTTATTGCTTTATTGCTAAATTTTAAATTTATTATTAAATTAAATATTTGACAACTAAGGTTGTGCATCTATCTTATAGTTAAGAGGCTACATGCAGGAGACACGTCAGCAACAAAATTACACACTTATATTTGTATATTATAAAAAAAAAATCGCAATCACGATGAAACGTTTCCTGTAAAACTTTTAAAATATATTTTTTTAAACAAAAGACTATCTACTTCTTTTTAAATATAGAATACTTGTAGATGTCATTTGTTTTTATATTGGTTTTGAGATTACTCTATGAGTAAACGTGCTGTCCATCGTATATTGATTTTTAGTACAGTTTTTCTTTGTTATTTTCTATTACAAACAATAATTGATTGTTTTTGTGCATTTATTTGCTAAAATATGTTGTTAGGTAAGCGTATCTTTATTTAAAATACAATATATCTTATTAATAAAGTTTATTTACAATTTTTATAAGTACATTTTTAATAAAACTATTTATTTTAAGTCAAAATGATAGGTGAAGAAGTAAGTGAATTTCTTCTTTAAAAAGAGTTACGATGTTATTGAAATTAAAAAAAAACATTAACGTTACTTTTAACGAATTTATCGTTATAACTTTAGAGCAGCGGTTCTCAAACTTTTTTGGCGAAGGAAAAAGCCTTAATATAATTATAAAAAACTGATTTATATGTATTTATGAATAATCATATTGCAATGTAATATTTAGTTGGAATATTTAGATGTAACCTTATAATCTCCCTTTGGTAGGTATTTTTTGCAGTATTTTAGCCTTAGGTTCACTCTTTTTTTTAAGGTAGTCCGGTAAGTCACCACACTCCCCTTTAGTGAGCAAAGAAGGCTGCTGTCATAGGCTGAGGACAACAGTGGCTTCGTATGTTGCTGAAGACATCATGAAGCCTTTTAACATGGTAGAATCTATAAATTCGCAATTTTACAGGAAAAAAAACGATTTAACCCTTAGTAGCCTGATTTACGAAAGTTCACTTTGCCGCGCAAGTAATATGTCATAGATAAAATAAAACAATAATGACATTTGTTTTATTTTTTAATTTCGTTGGAAAGAATATTATACAACAGTAAAATACGAACAGCCAACCTATAAAAAAAACTAATAGTAATGTGAACATTCGGTTTAAAAGATTGGTATCAAAATTGATACTCTAGGCTATTAAGGGTTAAAGTAGTTATTGTGCATAGTTTGTTTGTGTAGATTCTTTGCTATTGTATTGAGTATCTCAGTAACCATAGAATTTGTAGCTATTTCATTAATAATGTGATGTATGCGGTCTAGAACCGGTATTGTAGCAATAGATGGTATGTTTTTCAGTTATACACATTTTCGTTTTTATTGCGTTGAAGTAACAGACAGGTATATCAAAAAATGACAATTATGTTCTTTATAAAAAGTGAAAAACATGAATTAATAAAGAGTTCGTAACAAATAAAAACAAAAATTTCCATAACTAGAACCGGCCATGTTAATAGGATTCGGAGATATTATTTATTTTGGAAAGTTAAACTTAAATAACATCTAACAAAACATTATTTATAGTTAATCTAAAATGTGGTTTTACAACCAAGCCTCAACATAATATGGCCACGTAATTCTCATTTATTCTCAAAATTAATCGATTTAGAAGAATTCAATTATAAAAGTATCGATTACTTCTTTAAAACGAAATATTCGAATACAAGTCGTTCAATTGATTAAATATATTGATGGTAGATTGTAGATTTCGAATGCGTTGAATCGAATAAAAATAATCGATACTTTATACTTATGGATAGAAAAAAATTAAATGATATTACAAAAAAAAATTATATATTATTGATTGTTATTCATGAAATAAAATTTTCTTCTTAAACTATAATTGCATTTTTTCCACATGGCAATACACCAACAGTCCCAACTAAACTACCGTTACCAGTGGGCTTATCACGAATTTAGTCTGGCTTTCGAATCGAGCTGTCACAAGTAAAACGGATCCGTTAGCAATCGGGATCATGAATTTTTACTAACGACTAACGAGCACCAGCAATCTATCAAATGAACGAAAGATCGAGACGTTCGAAAATTAACAAATGTATCTAAAACATTGTAGTTCCAAATCCGCACGAGGTGGCGCTGCTCAAATTTCCATACAAATCGCTTGAAGTGAACTCGGTTCGAAAGCCAGACTAAATTCGTGATAAGCCCACAGGAGTTTACAATACTGACAATTTAATATAACACTACCAAATTAAATATACAGTCATATTACATGTTCGGGCTTAAAAACTAGGTTTACCTAAATTGGTTACTTTATCTTGACTGGATAACTAAGGTTCGTATTCAGAGATAACGCTTGAGTGTAGTTTGATCTGTGATCAGCTGATCATTATTTAAATGCATTTTATGAAGTGAAAATTATTTACTAATAAATAATAAATCTTTAAACACGGCAACTATTAGATAGTAATCGAAATAAAATAGTAATATGTTGCATATACTTATATATCAAATATCCAATTTAAACATTAATTTACATTTATTTTTGTTATTTATTTTTTAATAAGTAACGATTGAAACGATTTCTTATAAATGCGTGTAACAGAACGTAGTGACAGCTCGGTGACAGTAGACAGTTGCAATGGATTATTATCATTGGTCAACAATTTTTCAAGCGTGTGATTGGTCTATTTTGTTTCGTACGACTGCGTAATTTCTGAATACGAGTTTAAGACTGTGATATATTGTAAAGAGTTGATCTTAAGCAAGAGAGTTTGTCTATATATCCTCCTAGTTATCTCTCCCATATACCTAGTTGATAAGCCCCAAGTATAAACAAATCACATTGTATTTAAACAACATAATTGAGGCTGCATGACTTGCAACATAGCTCCTTAAACCGATGCAAAGCGCACATGTTCATTGCACGTACATTCTCACAAAACCTCGACGTATCTTTGCATACGCCATCTGTCAATATATAAAAAGAAGGTAGTAACATAAATCAAATACCTACATTCATTTAACATGGTAGGATCTGCAAAATCGCAAAGGTCGATCTCACAGGCACGGAAGTTATAGGTTCTATGAACTCTTTTTGTTTTTAGTCTGATTTAAAGGGGAAAAAAATATTTCTAAACATTCGAATAAGAAAGATTGATTTTGATTATCATCTTAGATTTAATTAGAAAAAAATTAATCATCAATTTGGTCAATGAGCCCGTCAAGCACACCGCGCCCAATCTAAGGAGTTTTTGAGGGGCGCCCGATGATGGGTTAAACTTATTATTGTGCATAATAATTAATAAATAAATGACTGTACAAAAATATATAAATTTGTGAGTTGCTTGCAGTCAAAAGACTGTTCTCATTATTTTAGTGTTAATTAAAACTTACTTTTCCATAAACACGGTGGAGTTCTGCAATGCCTCACAACTTTAGGTCTGTCCAGTCCTTCGCAGGCGGCCGCTGCAGACCGCTCGCGTCGTGATCTTTTCCGAACACCGGTAGCTCTCCAAACACAACGTAACACGCGATGTTCGCGACCTGCTTTGCCACAGGGACCTATGCACTGCGGACAACAATATTTATTTAACCCATTACTTCCCACTATCCTATTTTTAGGACACTATATTCAATTTTTTTTTAACCTATTAAGAGTTTTATTTTTTTATTGTTTCTCATGAAATTCATATTTTTATACTATTTTTCTGATGAAATATTTTTTTTCCGCTGAGTCAAATATTTACGTAATTTTAATGTAATTTTTTCAAATTGATCATTTTTTTTTGCTTCAAAAAAAAGCATTATGTTCCGATTTTATGTACCGTAAAAGAAAACAGTAACCAACTTCAAAGTACATAAAATTGATTCTTAGACTTCTACCAAATATATATAATATAAAAATAAAAACAAAATATAATTTATCCCCATTGTCATATTTTATAGGACAGGCTGACTCAGCGTTGAAGAATATTTTTTTTTAATTTTTTTAGTCATATTATTTTTTCTTGACGTATTATGGAACTTAAAGATTTCACCAAAAAATTCCAATGTTTTTGACGCTTGGGAAGTAATGTGTTAAATAAAAAGGTATTTATTTAGTTCGTCCATCCAAAACACATATCCGTATGCGAAAATTCAATTCCAGTCAGAGATGTGGACTCATAAAATCGTAATTAATTGAAGCCTTTTTCCGTTTACTTATGCGTTAATTTATTATTGTTATAATCCCACATTTGAAAAATATTATAATCACAATAGACTCGCCAAAAATGTCAAATAAAAATAATCAAAAATAAGCCGTAATATTCATTTAAAAAACTTTTTACGAGTTTCTTGTGGTATTCTTCTCGTCATAGCCTTTTCGAAGTCACAGTAGAGTCTAACGATGAGCAAGTGCACGCCTTTAGTGCCTATGCTAATAAACGATTTTCATTTCATTTCATTCATTATCTAACATAATATGTGTAGCCAATTTAGCAGTGGACTGTATATCTTTAATAAAACTCTTTGAAATTCTATTTGCATTATAATATTATTCCTTATAATCTAATCACAAACATCGTTCTCATTCATCCATTCTTTCATTCATTATCTTATAAAAAATATATACATAATATATATAAATATATACTCAATGGAAAGCCTCATAAAGTAGTTTAAATTAGTGATTATATAACTGACCAAATAACATAACCAAACAAACAAATAAATAACATAACATAATAGTAACATGTTGTTCCATACAAGCGGATTATTATGACAAAAATTAAAAACAAATTCCACGCAAATCCGCGTGAAATTAACTCGAGAAGTAACATTGTGAGTTTGTTAATAATGAATTTCAGTACGGATGAAAACTAATTATTAATTTACGGTTTGTACGTGTGTCACAAACTCCGCAGTTAGTTCGCGAGTTCGCTGAAACACTCAGACCTTTCAGGGATTCGGGAGCTACTGAAACTCCTCGCCGTGATAACTTCTAATGTTAACAAGTCAACGTCTTTAATTATCTATATGGTGTATTTATTTATTTATTACTTAATGATAGAGAAAAAATAATACAGAGTAAGTGAGTATTTAGTAAAGAGACGGCGGTCTTATCACTAAGAAGCGATCTCTTCCAGGCAACCAACTTTGAAAATGTAGAGAAATGCAGAAGACAAATAGCGGGAGGTACAAATAGATACAAATATAGATAAACATGAACTACACACAATACATACCGATACATGACAATAATAATACTATAATACATAAATACTAGGAAGAGAGACATTCTTTTAAAGATTTCTTAAAGATGGGAGAGAAGAAGCATTGCAAAAGTTAGAGGGTAAATCATTCCACAAGGAGACAGCTTTTAAAGTGAAGGATTTAGAGTAAAGAGCAGAAGAATGTGAAGGAGTCAAGAATGAGATTAGAGGAAGAATGGAGAGTGCGATTATGAGTTAGGGAGAGGAATTGGAAACGATTTCTAAGGTAAAACGAAGCAAGAGGGTGAAATAAAACATTGTAGAGGAGAGAAAGGGTATGAAAGTTACGACGGGAATGGATAGGAAGCCACTTAAGCCCATTACGATAGTTGGAGACGTGGTCATATTTGCGAAGACCAAATATGTGTATTAATGTTTTAAAAAATATCTGCAGTCTAAAGGTATTTTGGTATTGCAATTGTTGCTTACCTTACTCCAGGGTCCTGTAGCCCATGCAGCGTGGCAGTGTTGTGGCTCTCTCCTGGTGGTTTCTGGTTCAATTCCAAAGTCACAATGCTGATTTGGCACCACAGTACCGTTGTTCGTAACACATTCTACGCGGCGACGTTGTATTGCTATATTATAGGGAAATTAATAATTTTTAATACTCTTACATACAGTCTTTCTTTTTTCCACATATGATATTTGCCACATGTTAGACATAGACTTTTAATTTATTGAAAAAAATACCGGGTCATAACATGGTAAGATCTACAATCGCAATTTTACAGGAGAGCGATTTAAAATTGTTTGTGTAGATACTTCGTTTTTGTGTTGAGTATCTCAGAAATCATTGTAAAAATATTACTATATATATTTCTTCATTAGTTGGAGAACTATATTTTGAAGCTACTTTTTGTCAAAATGATATACAATAAAATTAGACTCACCAGACCCACTAGAAAGACATTTAGGCGTAGACCAAGCAGACGTGCGCCATGTTGCGCAAAATGGCGGCGTGCAATCCTGCATCACGATTGGTGGAGACAATCCGCGGGTTACGCACTCATTGGTTTCCACGGTTTTCGTTAAATTCGGTGTTTTTAACTAAGAAATTATTAAATTTATAGTTTGAGATAAGAAAATAATAGTTTGTTATTGATTTTATTTAATAATAATAATAAATTATTTATTGCATAAAATAATTGAATAAAAACTTAATGCCTTTAGACAGTTACTGCTTTAAAGGAAATTTCAAAATTATTTTGCTTGCTACAACATTCAGTAATTTGTTTCGACGCGTTTCGCCACTTCTCGTGGCATCATCAGGATACGTGAAGTGGCGAAACGCGTCGAAACAAATTACTGAATGTAGTAGCGGGATTTATAAGCAAAATAATTTTGAAATTTCCTTTAATATGGATTTCCGCAAAGTAACGCCTGAAACAACTAATTATAGTTACTGCTTTAGTTAACCTTTGGGAGATGTAAGCAGTGATGCTGTGTACAGTGAATAAACACAAATGTAATAATATAAATAACTGTATCAGATATACTAAATACTTATTTACATTGTAAGAGGATCATGCTCTTCTGTTTATCAATAATGTGCCAAGTTTGTTGTTAAAATAATTAATTTTATTATTTAAATCTCTGTCTACCCTCCATCCTAATCCTAGTGTCAAACTGAGATGTCATCGTGTTATTGAGTCAACAAAATAAACCAGTATGAAGTTCGAAATAAAGTTTAATTTACATTGTTGTTTGTGTTGCTTCCCCAGAATTTACGGTTAGTGCTAAAAGTGGGGGTAGTCGTAAAAGATTTTGTGGTATCAACTGCAAAAGGATATAAGTGACATAGCGCGAATTTAATTTAATAAATCTTGAAGATAACAATTGAAGCACAAAAACGAGCCCCAAGTTAATGATAATATTAACTCGTCCTTAAATCTATTTTATATATGTAAGTTATGTTTAGAGGGTAGTTATATAAGTCTTTTATATGAATTGTAAAATGGTCGGTGACTACCGCATTGTCTGACAAGCTCGATAAACGAACACACTCAAAAAGGACTTTTATTTTCATAACTACAACATAACACAAACCTCAATTATACTATAAATAAAAAAACATATATAAAAACGCAAATATCACATAAGACCTTTTGCGTTGGAAGCGTCAAAACAGAGAATGGTAAAAGAAAAGAAAATGCCTCGTTCTCTCTTCGAATCGACCAATAAGGTGCTTTTTAATAGACTTAAAAGATAACAAACAGTGTTATTTTCGCTTTTGTTTCTTTGAGTCCAAAACTTAGAAGATTTACTAAAACAATTGAACTATGGACTACCTATTTTTTTATTATTTTAGAATAAATCTACCAAGTAGTAACCAGCAGAGGTAGTAACCCGCTAACAGAGGTCAACACTGCAGTTTAGCTAGAGTTTACTTAGGCGGCAATCGATTACGGCAACACTTACTTGACAGACAGCTCCTCTGATTTGGTGTCCGGTCTGCCCGCAATGAGCTGTACACGGAGACCAGTCTGACGTCATCCAGTGATAATTGTCCGCTATCAGTTCTTTCAGCGGAGGAGTAGTAACCCTACATATAGATTTCAAATGAATAGAGTACCCACAAGTTTTGATATTCAATTTCCAAGTGTGAAAAGAAATAAAAGTTATATTAGCAAAAATTGATGTTATTGTGTTATTTTCTGTTTATTTCGATGAATTTCTATGGGTATCACTTTTTATTTGATAATAAACTACTTTTAATAGTATAAAAATGTCATAATAATTGCCTTATAACATAATAATAAATTATTTATTGGACAAAATAACAAAAGGCGAACTTCATGCCTTAAGGCATTTTCTGCCAGTTAACCTTTGGGTGATGTTGTAAATAGTGCACAAAAAAAATTACATTTGGGTTATTAATAAATAATTACACAATAACATGACTAGTTTAAAAAAAATTCAAACCTCTCATCATCTCCTGAATCATCAGCGTGTTCACCAATCAAATCATCAGTATTCCGACTATAGTCTTCATTAACAATAATAATATCGTTATCATCATCATCGGGGAAAAGTAATTGTTTATCATGTAGATTGATAATTTTCCCTTTTATTGGTTTTTCATAATTCTCGTACATTGTATTACTGACCATTCGTTGGCCTCTTGAATTTCGGAATGATTGAAAATTCCAAAATGACTGTAAATTGTGAAAATTAGATTATTTTTTAGGTTCGAGTTTTTTTCTCCCATTATTTTATTCTATTTCTCAAAAGTCGCGATCAGGTTTACACTACATACATATATGTAACGTCAGTTCGTATTGAACAAAACAAACCCCATAGTAATAAAGTTTTTTTAACTACTAAATGTATATAGGCTGGTATATTTTGCAAAATAAAAATAAAAAAATCTTAATAGCCCTAAGAAGAAAACGTTAAATTTTTTTATCCCAAAACTCAAAGCCCAAATAGCCGATTATTAACGCATTCAAAAGTATATGAAAATCCCCTAATTAGTCTTCCCGAAAAAGGTGCAAAAATTAAAGGTCCCCAGTTACATATGAAAGTCGCATGCACCATAAGTAATATTTTACAATAATCCCCCCTTTCCACGGGTCCATGAAAAGGCTAAATTCAGGCATACTCAATTTTTGTAAGGTCTCACCTGAAACTGAACAATAAGGAAATGTAGACAGGGTAAAAGCCTATTTCCATTGTTCCGTTTTGGAGGTAACATTTGGGATGACACTGCACTCTCCTAATTGGTCCAATTTAAGCAGCGTAAGACAGATAAATTACAATTTAAGTATAATTCGTCAAATCGGATGCAGGATGCGGTCCGGTCAGTCGCATCGCAGTTACGACGGTATTTTGCAACAACCTGGTGTGACTGAGATGATTGTGTGTATGTTGGTGTGCTTATATACTTAGGTACTAGCTTTATTTACATTAATTGTATTAAAAATGTTTTTATACTAATATTATATTGTACAAGTAATAATTGGCGAGTTTTTTTGTGATTTCTACTCGTCATATACCTTTCCAAAATCTTCGTAAATGCAAATAATTGAAGCTTCCGATTGCGACCGTTTTCCGATTAACCGAACCGCAAACCGCATTGTTAAAGTTATGCGTTTAGAAGCATACCTCAGTATCATCGTAGATGTCCCGAGCTTGTGAATTGTAACTCGGGGAAGCTTTAGTGCTGGTCGTTGCTGCGTTCCCGTACAATGCATCTCGAACTCGATCGATTTTACCTAAAGGCAAAGTAACAACACTAGTGAAAGAAACAAAAATATTATACAAAAATAATATTATGATAAAGAAGAATTCTGGAGGTCACATGTCGTAAAGAATTCTTAATTTAATTTAATACAAAACTGTTCTCTTCTCTGGGCTCAGGATTTGCAACTGAAGGTTGAATAATTAATCTTTGGAGAAGACATGTAGGTAGTGTTTACACTTGGGAAGGTGGAAACATCTTGCGTAACTAAGTTTGGTTGGAACATTCATACGTTTTTCCAATACCACTATAATAACAAGTATTTTTTTCTGTAGTCATATGACTACTCCTTCTTTGATTTTTAAAAAGAGAAACATTTTCAATCAATATACACCTCCATAATTAAAAGACAACAAAACAAAAGACTGGCTATTAGGTTACGCTTGGTGGTATTACCATGGGATTACAGATTAGGTCTGTAACCTACTACTTTATACATCTATGACTATTGATGACATTTTTAAGGAGATATTTAATAACTTTTTAGGTCCGTATTCAGAAATTACACTCAAGCATAGATTCACTGAGTAGAGTTCATAACTCCAAATGTCACTCAGTCGTACGAAACAAAATAGACCAATCACACGCTTGAAAAATTGTTGATGTGATTTTTGACCAATGATAATAATCCATTGCAGCTGTCTATTGTCACCAAGTTGTCATTACGTTCTGTTACACGCAACTTTTGATAAGTTATTATATGCAAATAATTTTGATTACTGTCTAATGATTGCCGTGTTTAAAGATTTATTATTTACTAGCAGTTGCCTGCGACTACGTCTGCGTAATAATGAAGATATAAAGTGCTATGAAGTTTAATGATGTTTCATATTTCAGTCAACAGAAAATGCCTATCACACATCTGTCACAAAATCCTATCTACTAACTATAAAACTACCTCTCTGCCAAATTTCATCTTTGTACGTCAAGCTGTTTTTGAGATTTTTATAGTATAAATATACTATTGCATATTTTAACATGAAAAAGTAGTTATTGTGACATAACTGTAATAGTTAGACATATGGTGTCGCACGCTTTTTTGTAGATATTGATGTCCTCTATAAAACTGTAGTACATCACTTTGCTGTAAATACATTTAACTTAAAAATATCACCTGATTACAGTGGGCTTATTACGAATTTAGTCTGGCTTTCGAATCGAGCTGTCACAAGCAAAACGGATCCGTTAGCAATCGGAATCATGAATTTTTACTAACGACTAACGAGCACCAGCAATCTATCAAATGAACGAAAGATCGAGACGTTCGAAAATTAACAAAAAGTATCTAAAATATTGTAATTCCAAATCCGCACGCGGTGGCGCTGCTCAAATTTCCATACAAATCGCTTGAAGCGAACTCGGTTCAAAAGCCAGACTAAAATTCGTGATAAGCCCACAGATCAAACTACACTCAAGTGTTATTTTCGAATACAGACTTTATACTCCAAACTGTATTAATAATAATGTTCTAGAGTCAGTTTCGTTAGTGTATAAAAGCCCTTACAGTTGAATATTCTCAGCGATGAATATTTTGTAATATTCCCATTGAATTATCGAATTAAGTTGCTTCATTAATTAATTTCACCTCCCGGAGTTATTTTGCAACAATATTTTCACTTGTTTTCGGATCATTTTCAAAAGTTACGCGATTTTAATTGAAATTATCAAAAACAATATACAGTTCAAAATTATTAAGCCTACTAACAAAATTACATTATCCATCATTATATCCAGAGGCGGCTCGTCCTAAAGAGCGCTGGTGCAGTGCACTCCCACGAAAATTACAGAAGTAATCTTCTTCATAATACATACTATCCTTACATTACATTCATTCTATTCTACTATGCCTATACAATAGTATATTATATTACCTATATCTACGCCGCTGTAATATAAGTTCTGTAATTTTCGTGGGAGTGCACTGCACCAGCGCTCTTTAGGACGAGCCGCCTCTGATTATATCTAATATCTACGACCAGTGACGTAGCGAGCTTAAATCGCGCTCGGGGTACAATACCTTTTTAGCCCCCTTCCCAGTTCGAAAACCATATATTATATATAAAATATACTCGCAAATTATAAATAAATAAAGTTATAAGCTCAACACTGACACTAAATTAAAAATATATTTTATTATAATAAAAATAAATATCGTTACGCCCTCTCGTTATGCTACTGTCCACGACTCATGATAACTAAACACAATGTTAAAGTTAGAAATTTTTGAAGAAATAATTTAAATATAAGAAAAAGAAATACTAGTAAATATATGAATATTATTATAAAATAATATAATAATAATAATAATAACTCTTTATTGCACACATTATTAGAGAATAAGATAAAAAATATAAAAAAAAATAAAAAACAATAGGCGGCCTTATCACTGAGTAGTGATCTCTACCAGGCAACCAACCTTTAGGTAGTAAATCGCGAATTTAGTTGGGGTTAAGGGTGCAAAAAAAACACAAAATATAATAATATATACCAATGAATAATAAAAATATACATAAATACATACATATACTACTAAAATAAGAATAAATATATAATTAAATAATAATAATAATAAATAAATAAAGTAAAAAAGTGACAATAATAACGCAGACAGTCCTACAGTGAGAGATAGTGTTCACGCAATAACTTCTTAAAGACTGTGATTGAAGGCGCAATATAATATAGCACAACAGAAATAAAACTCAATATGCATGGTGAATCACTTAAACTCTCGAATTCTCGGATTAAAAGTAATTTGATTTTAAAAAAAATTTTGACGAACATATAAATACAAACTAATTACCTATACATATTTTTAATTATTAACAAAATAGAATACGTAAATAAATTAAAATGGCAATCAAAATAGAATGTTATGAACAAAATAAAGTACACCGTAAACTAGTCTCCTCATACCTTTTTTTAATTAATTAATTTTTTAAGTAGCAAAGTAGTTCCTTTCAAATTTTGATATCCAACAATTATCCGTTACGTTCAGTCAATCTCACCTTTTTGCCTGTTCTTATAGTTCTTCCTCTGATCACCTGGTCTCTGTTCGTGCGACTGATCATCTGATGATCCACCTATCATCGCGCGATACCTTCCATCCGTTCTGCTAAATACATCAACAAACATATTAGTATAGTATTAGTTTCATCCATCATTCATGGATCTACTTTCAAGTAATCAAACCATGCTTCGCTTCAACGTAAACCAGAGTGAACTCCACTGGGCTTATCACGAATTTCAGTCTGGCTTTCGAACGAGTTCGCTTCAAGCGATTTGTATGGAAATTGGATTTGGAACTACAATATTTTAGATACTTTTTGTTAATTTTCGAACGTCTCGATCTTTCGTTCATTTGATAGATTGCTGGTGCTCGTTAGTCGTTAGTAAAAATTCATGATCCCGATTGCTAACGGATGCGTTTTACTTGTGACAGCTCGATTCGAAAGCCAGACTAAATTCGTGATAAGCCCACAGGCCTCCAGAGTCTTACTACTAACATAAGAAATAATACAACCCAGACCTGTCAGCTAATGGCGAAGACGGTTCAGCCTTATGTCGTTCAATTTCTTCTGATGACGGAAATTCTCCAGGTCTTGGTTTCACGACCAACGTGAGGTTGGCACTAGAGCGACCAGCTACACAGGTATATACTCCGTGATCTCGGAGGGAGAGGGACGTTATACGGAGGGCTCCCTATGGACAACAAATATTTACTGTTATTTTTAAATCACAGCTATTAAAGGAATGGAAAAAAATGTACTAAATCCCTACCAATATTATAAATGTGAATGTGAGTTTGTTACGTTTTCACGCAACAACTACTTAACCGACCATCATGAAACTTTGTACACATATTTTTGGAGGTACTAGAAGTAATATAGGATACTTTTTATTTTAAAAAATAAATTATTTTTTACTATAGTTTCCAACTGACTATAGTTTCAGCTGTTTGGAATCATATTGATTAATTTCTATTGAAATGATCTCGGATACTTATTTAATGACTTAAATGCGAGCGAAGCCGCGGGTAAGAGCTAGTTCAATAATAAAATAAAATAGTTAATTTTGTAAAAAAATGTAACTTAAAAATAGCAAAGGCCCCTGTACTAAGTTCAAAAACCTGTGCTACCGAACTAGATAGTAGGTATAATAATGTAATTGTTTTAAACCATATAAAGTGAAGCTGTGAGTACATAGTTTTGGATCATAGTTTAGTTCTTTATTTGTTTAGTTTTGTTTATATATTCTCTTTCTATCTATCTCATACAGTATGAGATAGATAGAAAGAGAATATATAAACAAAACTAAACAAATAAAGAACTAAACCATGATCCAAAACTACTCGTATGTACTCACAGCGTCACTTTATATGGTTTAAAACAATTACATTATTATACCTACTAATATAATACAAAATGAATAGAAAAAAGAGGGTAGTGATAATAATATTAATATCTAATTTAAAAACTACCGTCAAATATTGAATGATGGTTAAGAAATGTATAGAAAGTACCTTTTTAGATATTTTGTATTTTTTAGATTTGCTAATAATCTGATGGTCTTTAGCCCATTGGATTTTTGTTCTGTTATAACCCTTCACGGGGCATTTTATCTTCACTTGAGTCCCGTGGAAAATCGTCGCCGAACCGCCAACTTTGACTGTTACCTGCAATTTTAGCATGTTTTAGAAGAGCGCTGTCCAACTTATCACAGCCCGCGGGCCATATTATCTTCACCAAACATTTCGGGGGCCAAAAAGGTTGATGAATGAGAAGTCAGTTTATGTTAATTAAAAAAATATTTTATTTATACTAAAAAGAAAACTTTAAAACAGCAATTTTCAAAGTGGTGTTCCGCGGAATCCTAGGGCTAAAATACAGCAAAAATACCTACCAAAGGGAGATTATAAGGTTACATTTAAATATTACGTAATATTACATTGCAATATGATTATACATAAATACATATAAATCAGTTTTTTATAATTATATTAAGGCTTTTTACTTCGCCAAAAAAGTTTGAGAACCCCTGTATTATATTAATATATAACAATATCTTTTATGTCCGCATCAATATTTATTGTGGCAAGTCTAATTATATCTTCAAGAGTGGAATCTTTCAAACTGTGTTTCTATATTTTGACTTTATATATTTCATATAGGAGTATGCACGCTCGTAGATATATGTACTTCCGAACATTGATACAATTTGAAGCCCAAAATCTCTCAATTTAAAGTACAATAATTTAAATATTATTAATAATAATTTAGTAACATAGATTTATTCATAGTAAAATGCACTCACGCCAGTTGGACAGCCCTGTTTTAGGACATTAGTATTTGACTTCTACCTAGACCACTTACCTTTTTCTTCTTTGGATCATGCTGTATATAAGATGAATTAGCCAGCCCAATTTCAGGAGACGAGGTGTCCAGTAGACAAGGTCTTGAATTACACGATTTAGAAGATGCCGGTCTCGGAGAACTGCACATTGTAGCTGGTCTTTCTACCACGTGCGATTGTGCCATTATTTGTTTGCAGTCCACCTGTTATATTATTATTATTATTTCCTTTATCTAATTCAATTGGGAATTTGAAAAAAAAAAAATATTGATTTTTTTAATGTATTTTAAAACTTTATTATTATTAATGTTGATATTTAATGCGAAAAACTTGAAAATTTTTTTTTCAATTAATTATAAACAATTAAAAATTGAAAAAATTTAAAAAAAAATCACGCTCGACTCGACTATAAACGCGCCCGATTGGCCACCATACTTGTGACGTCATAATGTTATAGCTATTTAATAACAGTACTGCGTTTATGGCTGTTACACATGACTAGACAATAATATTGAAATTGTATTGCTAAAAAACGAGTTGTTAGTTGATTTTAATTAGCTATGTGTGATAAAGGATTTATAAAGGCAAACCATTATAACATAATAACATAAAATTAAATTTTACTCTAGTCAAATACATAACCTAAAACGTAAAATTAAAATTATATCAAATTGAATTCCAATCATTAGACAAAGATACATGAATTTATTATTTTAGCACTCTAAATTATTAATAAAAATTTTTTTAATGCTATGCTTTTAAAGGTTATGATTCGGAGTCCAGTTAAAAAAATTTATTGACTTAACTCTACTTATTTAGTTTGTATATTTACATAAATAATAATTAATAACAATGATGTTAAAAAATACTTACATCAAAATGATCTTCACAACAAAAAAAAATCGATTTTGTTTTGGGATTATCACGGTGCACTACTTGAAACCATTTATTTCGACGCTTTTCATCTTGGGGAACATTTAAAAACATTTTGTCAGGAGTTGTTTTTGTTGTGTTCCTACATAATGGTACAAAACAAGAACGATAACTTTTGAGATTCGACATTTCAATACAAACTTATGTATTCAACAATGACAACAGAATTGAATATTTCAAAATACTTATTATGTCAGTGTCAACTGTAATGAGTGAAAACTAACATTATGACGTCACACGTGGTCGGGTGTATTCGGGAGTTGTCGGCGTGTCTTCGGTATCGGATTCAAAAATTAATTTTCATTTTAAAATAACTTTTGAATTATTGCAAAAAAAAAAATAAAATGAAAATAGTTTTGTTATAAAACTTATATATGATCTTTCCATTTATCACAAAAAAAAAAAAAATTCAAATATCCAATTATACAACCTGTAGTTTTAATGACGATCCTTATTTTTTTTCTGTAATTTATATAGTCTATATCGATCAGTGATAATATAGCATTCGAATGGTGAAAGAATTTTGAAATCGGTCCAGTAGTTTTTGAGTTAATCCGTTACAAACATACAAAAATACAAATCTTTATAATATTAGTATAGATATAGATATACTAGCCAGAAACTGTAGAGATTAGAACAAATGACACTCACATCTCGCTGCTTGAGACCACCTCCACAAGTCTTTGAGCACTTTGACCATTCTCCAGTATGCCACCTGATGGGGCAGTCCAGCACATTGCAGTATTGACGGTCTGGGGGAGGCGGTTGCGGACACATACTGTTTGGGACTACCACTGTGTTTGTGCCGCCTCGGGTTACCTGGGTTTGTGGGTACAAAAAAATATCTTAACTAACTAAGATTTCAGAAAGGCATATGACTAGAAGTAATCACAAGAAACTCGCCAATCATAGCCTATACCAATGCTTCCCAAACTATGGGTCGCGAGCGAATATTGAGTGGGCCCTGCCTGTAGAACGACCCACCGACCGACCAAGATGTCGAAACTGTAATGGTGAAACAGAGGAAACAATTTCATCCTTCCCATTGAAATAACTTTTCTGATGTAGTTATTAAGACATTAAGTAATAAAAAATTGTATTTAAACTTTGTTTGTTATTTGAAAAGTCCTTTATTTATATTGGTAACTGTTACATTTTCTAGAGGTGGGTCCCGAGTTTGGAAACTTGTATTAGGTGGGTCGTAGCCCAGACGACTTTGGGAACGAATGTTAGATTTTAGATTAACTGTGATCATCTTTAAAAATTTAAAACATCGTAACAAGGAGGGTAATACCAAGAAAAATTTAGACCAGTTTTGATGTTACATTCAAACAAAAGAATTCATATTACATTTTCAATTTTGTTTATTTATTTATGAATAATTTTTTTGTACACCATACATAAATAAATTTGATTTATTAACGATTAATCTTGTTATTCAATGTATTTAGGGTACAGTCAACAAAAAAAATCATTTTTTTTATTATTTTAAATTTTCTCATCCCATTATATTGGAGAATTACAATGTAACTTACCTCATGAATGCATGTTACTTCTCTAGTCTGTATACCAATTCCACACGACTTTGTGCATTGTGAGAACTCTGTATAATTCCATCTAAAAATAAATTTATATTAATATATTTATATATAACCAATCACACTGACAAAAGTTAGCTGGTAAATAAAATTCCAATTGGATTAAGCTCGTCTATAATTTGTGCAATAAAGAGTTGTATTAACCTTTAACTACTGAGGTGGATTTAATTTCACGTAAACACTGACGTGGGGGCCTCAGAGACCCGTATATATATATATATATGTATGTGCTTGTATTTAATTTTTTTTAGGGTTTTTAGGGTTTAGTGTTTAATAATTAGCTTCAGTGGATGTATTTAAATAAAATATTTTTTATAATTTATTTGTATATAATTAACTATTTCAAAGTTTAGAAAACACTTAGCATTTTTTTTTAGCAAAAATCACACCAGATCATAAATCAGCAAGTATCAATAAAATTATTTTAAAAAATCAACAAATTAATTAGAATAATTCAAAAATTTTATTTCCTCAAAACCTGAGAGGCCCCCACCTCAGTAGTTAAAGGTTATTATTGTTTTCTTTTTGTTATTAAACTTTTTATTTGGTGCATTACCTGGGCGGGCAAGGATGATCATTGCAAGTTCTAACTCGATTCTCAGGTTTTGTATGGGGATCACACATGTACGGTGAAGCGTTCTTTCCATCCTCGTCTCTCACGCATTGTATTATGAGTTCCTATAGGAAGAACAATTAATAACATTTGAAGGACTTGTGTTCAAGTATTTCCGCTACTACCAATGTAACTCTTTAATACGGCGATTTTCAAATGGATATAGTTTTTCTTTATTGGGGCTTTTATCTGACATATCAGCCCCATCGTGCTTTACCTAAATCTAGAAAACTTAAAATTAAAGGAGAGGGAGCCGCTGATACCATCTTGCAGAAATCCCAACACGCATCCGATGTCGGTTCAGCCAGAATGGTCTGCTCTAAACCGATATCCAGCCCGTAGATTCTGTGCTTTCTCATCAGCGCCTCCCTTTCTTTCTGACTTCGCAATTACTACATATATAAGTGATAGAAAGAGAAACGATCGCGATGTCGTGAGCGACAAAAGAGGTATCTGCATCCCTCTCACACGTGCCTCAACTTCGACACGATAAGAATATAGTTATCCCTTTCTAATGATTGTTTCTTTCAGTCCAAAGTCCAATCTGTATCCATTTGAAAATTGTCGTTTGTACAAGTGTTAGCAGGAATGGCTTTTAGACATTATATGATGCTCGAATACTCGATATGGGTAGAATTATCTTCATTAAACATCTAATGTCATTAATAAAAGAAGAAAAAGTATTAGCTAGATACATACAAAATAGACAATCATATAAAAATAATCTTTTATTTATAGTTTTTCCCTGAAATGTGTTTTCCAGTTACCTGCACTCCGCTAAGACAGGAAGCGCTACAACTGGTATATCCTTTTTCTTTCCAGGAATAAGATTTTCCTGGTGATCCTGGCGCCACTCTTATGTTACTCGACGATCCATACGTCATTGACCTTAACAAACATATTCCAAGTGAATATATAATTTAAAAAAACACATAATTTTTGAAATCGGTCCAGTAGTTTTTGAGCCAATTCGTTATAAACAGATAAAAATACAAATCTTTCCTCTTTATAATATTAGTATAGATTATATAATAGTATCAGAGTGATGTTTTACACCAGCCATTCTCAAAGTGTGCTTAAAGCGGGCGAAAATACTGCAAAAAATACCTCTACCAAAGGTATATAAGGTTACATAAAAATATTCCCCACATAAAATTAAAAACAATAATACGTACATAATTAACAATAATAATAAATAATAATAATAATAATAAACAATATGTATAAATATTACGCAATATTACATTGCAATATGATTATTAATAAAAACACATAAATCAGTTTTAAAAAAAAATGGCTTTTTCCTTCGCCAAAAAAGTTTGAGAACCGCTGTCTTACACTAATAAATGAATGTACATCTATTAAAATCATCGTAAATATACTTTTCCATACTTTCTGCTATTTAAAAGTTGTGCATTTGATTGTTATTTGCTAAACATGCCGCCATCTTGAATTTTGAAGAAAAAACAAAAGAACGGCATTCGTGCAAATTGCGCAGGAAACGATACGACTAACAGCGATGTTTTAAAATAAAATATATAACACTATTATTTCAATAATTATAACACTACAAATTGAACTGTGATAATTTTTGAACATTGATAAGAAATTACGTCACAAATTTTCTTCAATTGACTGTTCCGATAAGATATAGGAATCACATGTTTTCAGTATCAAAATTACCGTTGAAGTGAATATAGTAAAAATGTCATTGGACGTGAATATAAGTGAACCAGACGAGTTTAACTGCAACGAACTGCATACGGCAATAGAGAGCCTAAGTGAAGCTCTGAAAATTGAAAGTGTTAGCTATCACGTAGATTTCTTATGCGGCAAAGGAGAAAACTTTATAGCAAATCTGTTTAGACTTGTAATTAAGGGAGATAGAGATAATGAGATAAAATTCATTGTGAAAACCTTAATTAACACTGAAAGGCAAGAATTATTTCACGAATTGCATTTAAGAGAAGTCTATGTGTACAAAGTTGTTATGCCTGAATTCCAGCAAATACTTGAAAGATTTGACAAACAAAAGAGGCTACATTTGACTGAATGTTTTTTGACTTGCAACGAACCTGGTAATGAAGTGATTATTCTAGAAGATTTAAAAGAAAAAGGTTATGAAATGGATCAAGATAGATTTATTTCAATAGATTACGAACACGCTTGTTTGGTTTTTAGAAAATTAGCCAAATTTCACGCTCTATCCTTTATACTTGAAAAGGAAAACCCCGAGGTATTTAATACAATAAAATCGAATTGTAAAGATATAATTTTCGATGATAATTTCATAAATAAAAGTAAATTAGAGGCTTACTTTACTGATTCTTTCAAGACATCAGTAAATTTTGTTATAGACGAAAATAATAGACATGTATTAGCTGACAGAGTAACACCTAATTTGATTAATATAATGAAAGAGTATTTGCAACCGAAGAAGTATAATGTACTATGTCACGGTGATTTTTGGATTAATAACATTCTTTTTAAAAATGAGGTAAGGTTTATTTTGTTTGTCAAAAGCTCGTTGACTGTAGTCGAGACTGCAATCCCAAGGTACTTGAGATAATACAATGAAAAAAAAAGTTCTTTATTCTATTACATCATCCGTAGGTTCCTTTTGGAACACTTGGACTAATACTTAATAATATGCAGCAACTGTAATAGTTCAACAAGAGATATAATAATAGACTAGATTCCAATAAGAAATGATTAACCCAAACTTCTTTTCCAGGAAGAAAAACCAGTAGACCTAATATTCTTGGATTTCCAAACAATGAGATACTGTTGTCCAGTAACCGACATAATGTATTTTACATATTTAAGCACGGACACTGAATTCCGTAGAAAATATCTTCAGAATCTTTTAGAACTTTACCATGATACACTAAAGGACGTATTGAAAAGTTTTGATATTAATATTGATAAAGTATATCCAAAACATGAATTTGATCAAGATATTATTGATTTTGAAAATTTTGGATTGTTTTCAGCTTTAATTGAATTTAAAATGGTTACAGTTCGGCCTGAAGATGAAATTTTGATTAAATCTATGGACGTTGGTAGCGACATTGATTCTGTAGATGGCGGCTTGAGATTATACGCGATAAAAGTTAATGAATTAGTCGAAGAATTTTATGCCAAAGGTAACCTCGACAAGCTGTGATTTGGTCCAAATTTATACAATGTAACTTACCGATCATTATTGTAAGCTGGGGCGGATGAATCGCCGAAAGATGATCCGTATGCCATAGAACAAGGCTCCATAACACATCTTTCAGTTTCTTCAGCAGGCTTTGGTCCCATGCATTTGCTATCGGGTAGCTTTGCTATTGTTCTGCTGAACTCTAAAAATATCTTACAATGCACTTCCTTTTTCCTCCAACCTTCTCCGCACGTGACGCTGCAAGGACTCCACTCTTCGTCTTTGATGTAACTAGAGATAATAAGAGAATTGGTATAAGGATATATTTTTTCAGTTTTATACCCATGGGGATAGTTTAAACGTCTGCCAAATTCTAATATATACCACCGCGTCTGTTTAATTGTAGAAATTTATATTTATTTTTACCAATAAAAATATTAATTTATGAAGAACATTTAGGTTAATTAATGAAGAATTTATATATAAATAAGCAAATATATTACGACTATTGATTAAACGGTTTCTTTCTAAAGGCACTGTATATAATAAAATTCTACTATTATATGTAACTAGCTTTTGCCAGCGGCCTCGCTCGCGTTAAGAAGTATTATTATTAATTAGGTATAGTTTTTGCGGCTTTATTTTTGTTTAGCGTGTGTAAAAACGTCTTCATCACAGTAACTCCAATCTTTAATTTCAGTTCAATCAGTCGAAAATCTAATAAGATTTATACAAACTTTCATCCCCTATTTTATCCCCTTGGGGGTGGAATTGATCAAAATCCTTTCTTAGCGGATGCCTACGTCATAAGATCTACCTGCATGCCAAATTTCAGCCCGATCCGTCCAGTGGTTTGGGCTGTGCGTTGATAGATCACTAAGTCAGTCAGTCAGTCAGTCACCTTTGAGTTTTATATATATAGATTAATTTTGTTAGAATTCATTATAGTATGATATACAGAAGTTGCCGTTTTGAAAGCGGCACACCATGTGGGAGCAACCCGCAATGTGGTAGTGGGGGTAGTTGTTTTTTATTCCAAATCGTATGAATTAATGTTAGAATTCAACAATGACGTTTGAACAAAGTTTTCCCCATCAAAGGACAACTAAGTCTAACAGTAACAAAACCATCTAGTTTTTATCTAGAACTAGAATTCAAGGCTTGATTTTATTTCGGGGTAATTATACACACTTCATGACAATAATTAGTATTTTGGCTTTTTTTCATTACACTATGCGTTTAATGAAAGGTGTCTGTCCTGTCAACTGTTTCTTCAAGCAGGCATAGTAGAGGTGACTATTCTAATAGATCGTACTCTAGTTGTAGTGTTTTTTTTATAATTCATCTGAATATATAACGGGTACCTGTGAATTAAAACCAAAATACAAATTATTACATATATTTCTACCCACACGAATATTTGATCTGAACATGCGGGATTGTTACTGTTGATTTGTCTGTTAGGAATTGACAGTTATACCCCGTCTAACTATTATTTATTTGACTTATAAAGATTTAATACATTGTACTACATCTTTTTCAGTAAAATCAATAAATGAAAACAAAGGACAATCATGACGAGGAGTGTTAGAAATGTTGCAAATAGTACTTGATCTGACGGTGTCACTCATCGCCACGGATGCAGAGAAATGCTGGCAAATCAAATTTAAATTAATGTTCCTATTAAATGTGCACCATCTCTCCCTATCTTTAAACTTAAATCATCATACCTCTCTCCTTCTGAATAATATTTGTATGTTCATTATGTATTTTATTTATCTAAATTGCATTGCTCGATATTAATACTGCTTCTCCTATGACAATTGGTTATATGGAAGAAATTACTTTTAGTGATAATTGCTCTAAATTTGTTTCTTATAAGTTAAATTGTAACGTTAGTATTAAATTTAAAAATTTTTATTTTAACATGTTTATTCTTGTTTCAGGTAAGTTCGAAGTCTAAATCGAATTGTAATTCACATCCGTTATAAATCGATAAACGTTTTCGTAATCGTCAAGAATATTGTACGTTCACACGAAATACCTGATTTGTTAAGGTATTGTTGATTCAGAGACGATGAGTAAGTGGAAAGGAGTTTAATAGGTATGTCTGTTGGAGTACTTTTTTAACTTACTAATAATATGTTTGTACATTTGTAATGATTTTAAATAAATACTTTTTGGTTATAGGTACATGTAAATGTTGTCTAAAATTATTCGCTATCAGGATTTAACGACTTTTAAAACACAAAGTAACCTTCATATAACGATTTCCTCGATTTAACGAATTTTTCAAAATCCCCTAGAACTGCCCGTAAGAGCTAATGCAAAATATACCTTTACATTACGAATACATTTGTTAAAAACATTTTTATAATGAATTTTCAATCTTTGCAAAATATAAAAAGAAATTATTATTTACCTCTATTTAACGAAATCGTTCGCTATAACAGGGAAAGCAGATTAGCACCTACGTAAAGCTGTGATTAATAATTCGAATCGTAGACCAACCTAACCTCTGTATAACGACCTGATTATAACAAATTACTTGATATATCGAATTATTTACTGATTCACTTCAGTATCGTTATGTCAAAGTTGCACTGTATACACAGGGTGTCCTTTTAACATAGTCGGAACTAACATTATGACAATTATTGTTTCTTTGCTGAAATACCTTCGAAATATAATTCACCCTCTCACGAAAAAAAAAACACTTTGTTTGTTTCTGAGATACTCAATGCAACAACTAAGGATCTACACAACCAAACTATGCACAATGACAACTTTAAATCGCTCTGTAGTAAAATTGCAGTTTTGTAGATCCTAACATATTAGACCCGCGATATATAAAGTGAAATATTAAAAAAAAATAATTGATACATCAAATTCATTTATTCAAAAAAAAAAAAAAACAGATCCGGTCGACCGTATTTTCGTACATAACACATTGCGTCTTGTGCATATTCATTCATATTCCGTGGGCTACCAATATACGAAGATGGCAATATAGTTAAACGTCCGATGTCATTAACATTAGCATCATTCGCTATCGCATCTTGCAAATGAATATATTCTTCGGATCTTAATTTTGCTTGGTTGAAACCAGAGGCGGCTCGTCCTAAAGAGCGCTGGTGCAGTGCACTCCCACGAAAATTACAGAACTTATATTACAGCGGCGTAGATATAGGTAATATAATATACTATTGTATAGGCATAGTAGAATAGAATGAATGTAATGTAAGGATAGTATGTATTATGAAGAAATATAGATTACTTCTGTAATTTTCGTGGGAGTGCACTGCACCAGCGCTCTTTAGGACGAGCCACCTCTGGTTGAAACGAATAAAAAATTAAGACGTTCCGTTTCTATTTTGGCATACATAGTCCTCGTTTTACGTCGTTTCGTTTTGCGTCACTATTCTCTGGTACCTACACAATATAAAATCGAAGACTGTCTGTATATGCGATCACTATAGCAATAGTAAGCCTCTTGAAGTATTTAAATTAATATTTTTTGTTTGTTAAAGTTTTTCTCATTTCTTGCCCCTCGACAGTCATTCACACTGAAGTGTCAGTTATTATTAATTGTAAAAAAAAAACATTATCACAAACGCGCCTATTATCTTAATTAAACCGTTCTTTAAGTAAAAATAAATATTTAAACCAGTTCATTATTTGGAGTGGTATTCTTGTATTTATTATTAACTTCACTTTCGTAGTTTTATTTTATGTTCATTATTCGTCGAGTAAGATATGATAATTATCTGACTCTAATTTAAGATGTCCTTTATTTTTAGTACGAATTTTAGTCTGGCTTTCGAACCGCGTTCGCTTCAAGCGATTTGTATGGAAATTTGAGCAGCGCCAGCGCGTGCGGATTTGGAACTACAATATTTTACTAATAATAATACTACTTTTTGTTAATTTTCGAACGTCTCGATCTTTCGTTCATTTGATAGATTGCTGGTGCTCGTTAGTCGTTAGTAAAAATTCATGATCCCGTTTGCTTATGGATCCGTTTTACCTGTGACAGCTCGATTCGAAAGCCAGACTAAATTCGTGATAAGCCCACTGATTGTATCTAGTAGTTAAGATTTGTTGTTGGAGTGAGTAGAGGGCGCCGTCGTCGTTGCTGCATATTGTTATATTGATAAATACAGTTATATTTTGACAAGTCCAAGTGTTCCAATAGGAACCTACGGATGACGGATTAGAAATAGAAATATTCTTATTATCTATGTACCTGAATATCTGACTCGCACTGACAAAGGTTAGCTGGTAGATTATATCAATGGTGGTCGCTTCTACAAGCCGAAAATACTTATTGAAGAAGATTTGGGGATTTGACGTTTATACTATCAGTGTCATCTTTCTTGTTTCTTCTGTTCTTTTACTTGCCACCATGCATTGTGATAATTATATTTTTAATCTATTTTAATTCGCAATATTACATATTTCACATAAGTTTTTCTAAATACTAACGTCTTAAATCTCGCCCATGTACCTACGATTTTTGTGCAATAAAGATTATTATTATTTTATAAGGATACGTTGAATATAAATAACACAAAACGTGAACTAAAGAATTAAATTTTAATATAAATAATAATTGTGTCAATTGAGAATCAATGCCCAGGCCTTTCACGCTATTTAATTCGTCACATGTTAAATATAATTACGTATTAACTAGTTTTTATTTTAAAACTTAATACATACATTCAAATAGTACAAGAAATAAACCCAATAGTAATCTGTAAAAAACCTTAATAACTTAAGACGACGTTGTACAATAAAAAAGGAAATCGTTTTTAAAGCGATCGAATATTAACCAAAAATAGCGCCCTTTTGGCAGCGTACCTTTAGCTGACTTCTTTTGTTGTAATGTAAGTTTTTTATTTATAGGCACAAACAACAGATAATAAACTTTATAGTCCGAGATATAATGGCTCAGAATGTTACCTATGTTTTTGACGTATAAATGAATTAATTTATATGCAGCTATGGTCTGTGTTGTATGTAGGTATCTTTTATAGACCTAAATTACATTTGTTTTCTTAAACTCACGGCCATATTCATACTGAGATAGGCAGTTACTACATGTCATTTCCGCCTTGACCACATTTTTTTCTGACACCTAATCTAGCTTGCGGCCACGTGGAGGTAGCTGCCTACCACAGTCAAAATGTCTGCGGCCAGCAGTTACCTACACCATTTCTCCTCGATTTAATGATATCTACACTTCACGGAGTTAACATCGTAACTCCTTACAATTTCAACATAACCTAAAGCTATAAAAAAAATGTCGCCAACCCTACTGCCATCTGGCCCGCATGTTTCACGTTACAAGCGATTTTAATATTTATTTTTAAAGTCAGAAAGGTGATTCTCGTTTGCTGTTACATTTCCATTATAACATCTTTTAAGACTACGTGTATAAGTCTATTGTGGTATTTATTACGTAGGCTGTAGTGGTGATATTCGTTTGTGGTGTGGTGCGAGGGTTTGTTCACACTGCCTATTGTTTATGTCGTTTTTTGCGGCAAAAAGTGCACGCACACTATAAATTAGTGCTTGTCTGTTGCCGGATACTGAATTTGTCCAATAGTAAAAAATGTACGTAGTTCTTTGAACTTTAGTTTACTGCGATTTTTTATACATAGATTTTTCTAAACGTCTCAAGTATGTATCTACTTACGCCGTAAGTATTTAATTATTGAATTTTGCGACTACAATAAGTTTCGAATAATTTCTTGTTGGTTAATAAGAAAAATAATAGAGTACCTAACTCCTTTCAAGGTGCTTTTCTTTATAAACTCGTTGTTGGAGTTAATACCTTCTGGAACTGAAAATCAAAAACGCATATGAATGAATGAATGAATGAATGAATCTATGAAGATTTTTGAGTTCCCTTTTTAAGACCAGATCAAACTGGTATACCTATGTGTTTTACAAGCTCAAAAATAATGATAATTTATTCCCACTTTAATGAAATGCAATGGAAAAAAAAAACAAAATTTGACATTGTTTACGTTCGACGTATTTATTCATATGTCTCGCTCGGTTAACATTTGAGGATATGTATAGAAGTTTTTAATTATTTTAGATGGAAGTATTAAATTAAAATAAACAATTTGTTACATACAAAATATTGCATTATCATACTACTTCAGATAGCAACAAATTAAATACGTTTCAGATGTATGATACTCTTTAAATAATTCAGTACCCAAAGGGTTAACAGGATATGTATAGAAGTTTTTAATTATTTTAGATGGAAGTAAGTGCCGTAATAATTAGTGCATATTTAGCACACTCGAGTATTCAGACTTGAGCACAAAAGCTGCACCTAAACTTGAGCAAAACATCTGGCATTTTAAAATAAACCGCATTTGTAAATCGTAGCAAAAACAGTAGTTAATATTTAAAAACTAAATTGATTCTTAATGCGACATTCACAGAGGTCATATTAGTTGAATGTCATTGTGTAGCCGTTAATGTGTGCCACCTGCCAATGTCACAGGTGTACACTTTAACGCCCTGTACAGGTCAAAGACATCAAATGATAGGGGATTGTACTAACTTCCGGGAAATAATATTATACAATATATTACATATAATCTATATTAAATAATTTTAAATAATTACTGTCAATATTAGTTTTAAACCGACGATTTCCATACGGTATGGACTTATACATTTTTTTAAAATGTTTTGTTAATTTTTATGCCTATGTTTGATTAGTTGTTGATTTTGTTGAAAAAAATAATTTAACCAGAAAATATACGTAATAATTTCTAGGTGTACAATTGTAAATTATGTGACGTCACACTAGGTGGGGGTCTCATAAAGGTGACTAGCTCTTATAAGGACTTAATAATTTTCGATCTAAAAATATAAACACAACATGAAAAGAAAAGACATTTGGTCGTAATGTCGTTCGCCATGTTGAAATTTTTAAATTACAATCCGAAACTGAAGTGAGTTGCGACAGTTATTCATCCCCTCGGAGCGATTTGCAACAGTGACGCAGATGTGCGTTCTATATGCTGCACTTTGTAGGCCCTCCACCCATCAATAACACTAAATGCACAATGCATACGAGTCTAGATTCAACACCTCGCGTAATACGGCCTAGAATCGTGTCAAACAAGACTTTTGGCACGGCCCGTCTACTATTTGCTTTGGGGTGCCTTCGGAATTTATGAACTTATCTTAAACGCGGTACTAAAATCACGTAATGTGAGACTTGAGTTGTTTTGAAAAGATAAAATGTAAAGGTAGTAGAGAAATTTGTAATGATATACGACGACCTAATCCGGCATGATTTGCTCGAAGATACAACTAAACGAGCTTATTACGAGTCAACAATAGCCATTATGTCAGTATAAAACAAAAACAACTCTTACGACATCACTTACGGCTAAGGTCACTAAATTGTAACATTGACACACCCGCGAGTACTGTCTAGGTACGTGTACATGAAGTGCACGCACACATGCGCGGCTGTGACGAAACACCGAGTGACGTCACGACGACACGCGAACACACCCACACGGGCCACTCGCCCACGTGTACGCTCGCACACACACTAGCAAAGATGTAAACAAAGAGAATGCGACGAGTGCGACTTACGATTATACATTGCTCCTTTTATTCGAAGTTTAAATATTTACATAGAACGAAATCATCAGTGTATCGAGTTTTAGTATAGCTTCATATGAAAGTGACGTAGTGTTTGAATCACGCGCTGTCAGTATTCACTCACACAGTGCAGCCGGCGAGTGATTAATGCAAACAAACCCGTTTCCAACATGGCGCCTCACGCACACACGTGTCCAGTCGAGTTCGTGGGTGCGACGGGCGGGGACGACTATGAAAAGTGGGCCATCAGAATAGAGCACCAGAAATGCGAGATTATTTCTTGTTTATTTTTAATTTGACACAAGTTTGTTGTTTGTCTGGTTTTACAACGCATGCGTCGTTTCTGTAATTTTATTTTATATTTCATTTACATTTTAATTGGAGAAAGCCTAGTTATTCAGATATATTACGATTTAAACGCATTTGTTTTGCTTTTTTTTTGAGTCTATAATTCCATAAATACACGCACAACGCATGCAAGGAGACACAAAGAGGAAATATCACACAAAAATTCCGAAAGAAGCAATGTGTATTGTCATAAAAATTAAATAAAAACCGTTCGTGTATAGAGATCATTACTAGCGGATGTGGTGGTTGTATCTGAACGAATCGAGTTTTATTTCATAGGAGATAGAGTACAGAATTGTGTGTGGTATTTTAACGATGATTGTTACTGAGTATAGGTTAATAAATAAAGGAGAAATAGCTGGCAACCCGGCATGAACCGTTATTACACGAAAATTTATGACATTTTGCCCAAAAATGACCGGTTTCAAGAACGTTTTACGATTTCAAGCCACTTTGGTACGTGTCTACGGTTTTTAAATGAAATGTTATTTCGAGGGAGTCGTCTATCGCAATACAGTAGACCCTCTATAACACTGTAGGTTGGGTTTCGCTTTATAGGAAAACGCGTTGTACTAACATACTCGTATAACGTGTTCGTTAAATCCCGTGTAACGCGTTTTGTACAAATCATTCACATTTATCTTTTTAAAGGGGGTTTAAATCAAATATTAAGGAAAAACTATGTTATGAACGATATATGTGAAAATAAACGCGAAATTGATCATTAATTGAACAAATCATTATAAATTACACAATACAGAAATTAAACATTTCTAATCCCCGCGTTATATGTGGGAATACACGTGTTATACGAGGGACATGAAAACGCGTTATAAAAGTACATTGTAATAATAGGGGGGATTATTGTATTATGTTTATAGTTAAGTATATTTTTATAAGATGTTTAGAGTTGGTTTTTTTTTTAACTACGTCTTAATGTAACGAAAATAAAATCTATTGCGATCACGTTGAGAATCAACTGTTATTTTATTGTTTTCCTACAACGACATGACCATCGGCAAACAATTGCAATACGACGACTTTCAGGTTAGCTTTACGAGTAGTACCACCACTTTCAACAAGACCCACGAAGTACCTAAGAAGCGACCTCTGTCGCTATCAGTAACTTCAATTGTTATTTCTCTGCAATTTATGCGTTAAAAACAACATATGTTTATACGTATCACCAGGTCCTATGATAGGATCTATATATAAAATCACAATTTTACAGACAGCTATTTAAAGCTGCCATCGTGCATAGTTTGTTTGTGTAGATTATCCATTGTTGTATTGAGATCTCCGAAAGCATTGAGGAAATATTAACTATTTTTTCATGATATTTTGTAGATATTTCAACAACTGTGGGTTGTTTAGATGTTTTGAAAGTGAAATATTGTAAATAAATGTTTTTAGTGAGGCAAATGTAACCTTTTGACCTGACATGGAGCGTCAGTCTGACCTACTTTCCTGGAAATGGGTCAATATCAGGGTTCAAGGCGGCCCCGGTAAAAAGGCCATTGTACGTTGCTATTTATATATTATTATTTTTAATTCATTAAATATGCTTTCCTATTTGAATAATATACACTAAGCAAACCTAATATTGAATAAATATAATCACACTTAAAATATTACAATATATGTAGGTACAATATATCTCAACATTGTTGCTAAATAACTTATAATGATTGTAATAATTTGCCTGCCAGGTACCCGTTTAATGTAATTGTTATATGACCTTTATGTACTAGTATATATTTATATATGTATATGTGTGTGTGTATAATATACCAGTAATATTATACAGAAAGATTGTTGTTTTTTTCAATATCTCGTCTTCTGGTTACAATCGTATTTGTTTCGGAAGCTTTGCAGCTATCAAGACTAATTTTGACAGTAAAAATTGCCTAAATATTAAATATACATTTATGACAGTGTCTAAAGTATGTTTTTAACGTTAGCTACTGTAATAACAACTTTTTATATATTATTTATAAAAAACATATCTACTAAAAGAAACAGAATATTAGGGTTTAAATTTTTTATTAAGGCTACTTCGACTGTTTATCGACCTTTTTTCTATAATATATTATTAATTTGTTATATGTTTCTATATTTGAAATAAAGGTTTCATTGGAGGCAGTATTTAAAACTTTATACCTTTCAAATAATGAACGCTTCAATGTGATATAAACATCATTTTATGAATTTTTTTTAACACAAATTTATATTTAATTCAAAAATAGAACTGACGAAATTCGAAATTTAAAAAATTGACTAGAACACGTTTCGTGATGCAGACACGCGAGTTCGTTAACCCTTTTTTTAGATGCTAATTTAGGTAAAAAAGATACAATCAAAGGGTTATTTCATGCGTAGATACGTGTATACATTATTCATGTTTTTATTAAAATTTTATGTAATTTTTAAGAGTAGTGGTAGGTAGTTATAATATTCGCATTTGTGATTTCTGGATATCGGGACCAACTAAGAAGTAGTGGACGATTCATACTCCTTTTATATATTTTTTTAAATGTAGTTCTAACAACCACAAAAATGCATAAACCCATAAAAACAATTTCATTTATCACACTTGAAAATTACAGTTATCCGCTGCGCTTACGTAGGCCATTACTTAAAAATCTTCACGGCCAACTATTTTCTATATCGAAATGCTTAAAAAACTTCACTTCACAATGCAATCTAACCCATTGACGATTCGATCACGTCTCGATATCGAATGTCGCAAAAAAGTCGTCACCCTACAACAGGCAGCTGTTACAACCACTTTATTTTTTTAAAAAACACTGTCTTTCTCAAGTTCCCTACTGTTCCCTTTTTCAATCATGATATTCGAGATATTCACGTTTAAGAGTATGTTCAATGTTAGTAGAGTTTATTTTAGACACGAAAAGAGTTTCAAAAAAATAAATTAATTGCTACATTAACAAAACGCCCTCTCAAGGTGACTGCCATAATTAAAATTGATAAACGAATAAAATTAGCAATGCCTTAAACAGTTTCACTTCGCTCGATTGATTACGTTGCGTATGAAAACTGAATAAATTTTATTGAGAATGGTTTTTTTATTATTATTATTAAATTGATTATGTATGCCACGATTAGCACCATGGTTAGGGCTGTCACTAGTTTGGGAATTGCTAAAAGAAATCGTTGACTGCAATGCTTTGTCACGTGACTTACTTACATATATACTTTCGTCATTTTGTCATGTCACGTGACTAATCATGTCATATCATCATCTAAAATATTACACTTTTATTTCGGTCCTTTAATTTTTTAATAAGTTTAGTAGAATTAGTTATGTCATTATGGGGCTGATAAAAGCTCCGAATAAATTTTAATAAATCTTGCATTGTTCACATTTTTAAAATTTAATTCTTCGCTTTAGATAGCAACCCTGATGATTAAATATGTACATTTTTTTTCAAAGCACTGATACGCAATATTTATTAAACACTATAAAATTTCTATTATTTCATGAAAATGCGATAAAACAAAACACACTTAATTCAATTGTTTCATAATCAATTTTAATCGAGTTTTCTGATGTTTTTGTGGCATAGTTCTTTTGTTAATAACGGTTAACTATATATGTATAATATATGGAATAAATATGTACGTACGTATATATAAATGTATTTGAGAACACTATGTGGCTTACTAGTGTTTGTATGGACTAGTTTAATCAATATTATCGTGGGCTTATCACGAATTTAGTCTGGCTTTCGAATCGAGCTGTCACAAGTAAAACGGATCCGTTAGCAATCGGGATCATGAATCATTTTACTAACGACTAACGAGCACCAGCAATCTATCAAACGAACGAAAGATCGAGACGTTCGAAAATTAACAAAAAGTATCTAAAATATTGTAATTCCAAATCCGCACGCGGTAGCGCTGCTCAAATTTCCATACAAATCGCTTGAAGCGAACTCGGTTCGAAAGCCAGACTAAAATTCGTGATAAGCCCACTGGAGGCGTTGAAACCATGAAAGTTACGGTAGAGCAAAATGTCTTAATTTCATAGTTAATAAGTAAAAAAATCATATTAAAACGCGTTTTTGCTCTTACAATTGATTTTAACATTGTAAGTACTTGCGTAATTATTTTTTTAAGCTTCATACAAAAAAAGTAATTTACGCAAACGTATTTTCTCTACTGTACTTTTAAAATGTTCGAACCGCTCTGGGATTTATTGTCGGAATTATCTCAAAACAACGATGTCGAACAAAAGCTTTTTAACTCATTGTGGCTAGGACAATTAATTCGCCATTCATTGCAGTTTATCAGCTATTGATAAATACTATATTATGTTTGAAATTGCTGTGTTTCTCTCACGCATTTTTAGTGGAACAAAAAAAGACTTTAAAATTGAATGGCTTTGACCGTTTGATATTTCATTGAACCGATTCTTTGTAGTCTTGAAGTAAATTGAATATTTTATGCGCAATTTTGCTCTAAATTGTGTCATGACACTTTACAGTCTGTATATTATATTTGCTGAATAAGTTTACTTATAAAATACTAGCTTTTACCCGCGGCTTCGCTCGCATTTAAGTCATTAAATAAGTATCAGAGATCATTTCAATAGAAATGAATCAATATGGTTCCAAACAGCTGAAACTATAGTCAGTTGGAAACTATAGTAAAAAAAATATATATTTTAAATAAAATGTATCCTATGTTACTTCTAGTACCTCCAAAAATATGTGTACAAAGTTTCATGATGATCGGTTAAGTAGTTGTTGCGTGAAAACGTAACAAACTCACATTCATATTTATAATATTAGTAGGGATTATACAAAAATATATTTAGAAAAGCGAATTATGTTGGTCTATTTTTTAATTTTGGGTCATGCACAGCCCTCGTGATGCAGTAGCTGTCACGCCAGGCAGTAACGCAGAAGTGCTGGGTTTGATTCCCAGTTCAAAGAACAATTTATTATGTATATCAGGGGTGGCCAAACTGCTGCTCTCTGAAGGATTATTTGTGGCTCTCGATAAATGTACCCGAGTCCCCCTTTTTGTGCTATTACATTTTAAAAATTTATTATCGTTCCGTATGTGTTTCAAAATGTCTTTTAAATTACTGACAACAAATATGAAAGTCTAAGTGTCACATTTTTAAATACCTTTTTACATATTTAATTGCGGCTCGCGAAAAATTTTCAAATTTGAAAAATGACTCGGACTATCAAGAAGCTTGACCAGCTCTGATATATATGAACCAATGACATCTTAAATGCGGCGGAAAATCGCTGGTTGTAAGCCGCTATCAATAGATCGCACTGGCGTTCAATAGGGGAGGTCTGTGTCCAGCAATGGACGTCCAGATGATGATGATGTTATTATTAATATATTATTTAAAAGACTAGGTATTTGCTTCGGATCTGAGTGTTACATGTTTGTGTTGTCTTTGTCCTGGTATTGAGATCAGATCAATGTATAAGTATTTATTTATTCTCCATTACCACAACTAAACCGTATGTTTGTTCCAGGTTTCCATTTAAGCGGCTTAGTGCGCGCTCCCTCGTCCATACCGCCTCCTTGCTCCGAGCCAGATCGCCTTTACAGAGTTACTGTATCATTTGACAGGTAAATATTGCAGGGAAGGAAGAAGGTATAGTGAAAGCGACAGTTGTCTTCGCTGTCGACCACGCACTCTAGCTTAAACCGTGAATGTTCTGTTTTGTCACACTTATGGAAGTGGCCATGGGGAACTGCGGTCCCATAGACCGCTATATTACGAAGTTTTAAGATTTTGTAATGATTATTATTTTTATTATTATGTAGAGGTAGTCATAAGCCATATTAAAGAACATACAAATTCTTATATAGTGTTAATTTCGGCGTACACATTGGTATTTGCTATTATAATTCCACTAGTGACCGGTAGATGGTGTTAGTAATATTTGTATCGCACATTCTATACTCTCAACTATCATAGTGTTAGTTAACTTCCAGCTAACCTAGCAAAATATCTTTCTTTTCGCTTATAAAATTTTCGAACAAATACAAAAAGAAATCTATTTTATGCACTTGCCCTAATTTATAATGATTTACGCACCAATTTACCATTCAGTAGTTCGCGACTAGAGCAATTAATTTCAAGGAAAAAAAAGAGAAGACAATAGAAATTATTTTGTAAGGACGACATTTCTTCCCTTAATTCTTAAAACTCATTGTTAAATATTTGTAAAGACCGTTGTATATAAAAATACTTTGTTACTTGTATTTATAATAAAAATCTTTTGTCAACTTTCACGAGTTTTTAGAAAACGACGCTGTTTTTATATTTTTTCTAAATTCAAATATATAGTCTTTAATTCTTTCTTAGTCGATTGGATAATTTATGATTTTAAGCTAAAAAATTTTCTCGTTCTATTTTCAAATTGTTTTTTGAATTCAATATAAAACTACGCCTTACTATATAAGCTAGTAGAAAACTAATTGTGATAAAATATATGCAGTAATGATACAATCTTGTTCCAGATGTAAAATAACAGGAGTGACATGCAGCTGTGAGGCTCGCGATATATTTTGGTGCCAACATGTCGTTGCTCTGGCGTTATATAGGATACGAAATGCTGACAGTGTTCGACTTCGAGTGCCCATATCAGGTAAGATTACTTTACCCCGACTTAATTAACCAAAAGCCTAATCGACATTTAAGTCCTATTAATAATAATAATAATAAAACGTTTATTTTTTAAATAAATTTTTACAATATGTTGCTTTGGCCCCAAAAACCAGTGTTGGTTTGTCTTGGCGCTATACATTCGTCTTACATTCTAAATATAACTTAAATTAATATAAAAATATGTTAATATATACAACAAAATAATATAAAATATAATAAAAAATAAAAAGAAAATAATAATAATAATAATTTTATAATTACGGGTAGGTTAAGAACTATTTATAAAAAAAAACGTAAACCTAAAACGTATTTATCCACAGAAACCCTTCTCCAAATGGACAGGCAGCAGTTACAAAAATTTGTTCAATACCTGATAGCTGAACATCATACTGAAGTACTCCCTACAGCGCAGAGGTTAGCAGATGAGGTTTTGCAAGCGAGGTCTGCTATTAACAGGATATGTGGGGCACCAGACCCTACAGCTGGTCCTCCACCAGATGCACATCATGCTTGGCATTTGGATGAGCAACAGGTAGATTTACTTTTTCTTTTTGACTCTTATTACTCCGGGATTCCAGATGAGATATATCAAGATAGAGAAGAGAGAAACGACTGTTGCGCGCGGACATTTGTCTGTGGTAACAGTTGTCTCCACTCATGGACCGCACTCTAGCTTAACATCAGGCGGTCATATGCTGGGCTACCAATAAAAGAAAAAAAAGCCGTGACATATATAAGTACTATATACTGATACGTAACCAAATTCGATTTTTTCGTAGCAACTCTTATTTTGATATATGTATTAATACTTTACCACTTACATACAAAAGGTGAACGCAATGCTCTTGGGCATTGTCTACCAGTTAACTTTTAGGACCAGCAGAAAGGTTGCATTTAGAAAGAATAGATACAGATCAATAATGCATTGCAAATTTAATTGATTTTATTCCCAAGTGTTTTACAATTATTTTTTTCACGTGAGCAGATGGTTCTTAATATAAATGGATGTATGTATATTTTCAGGTTTGCGAGCAAGTGCGGGCGTATCTATTACAGGGAACATATTATAATGCTAATAAGCAGCTGAATTCTTTATTTTCTAAGGTAAATTCTCTAACTTAGTTTTATATCTATATTTATTTATTTTTTCTTAAATATTTTCCTTGAATATCACTACTAACATTGACGAAGGTTATAAGCATTAAACTCGTCTATATACACACGACGATTTTCAAATGGATACAGTTTTTGTAGGTATATAAGCGATAGAAAGAGAAACGATCGCGGTGTCGTGAACATGCCTCAACTTTGACAAATGACGTAAGCGCTACGATTAGAATATAGTTATCCCTTTCTAGCGATTGTTTTTTCCAGTCCAAAGTCCAATTTGTATCCATTTGTTTTATTTCTCTACGAATTAAAATAATTATAAAAACTAATCCTGGGTTTGAATATCAATTTTAGGATTAAGTGTTCTTCTCTTGATAAGTATAACATATATTGTGTTACTAGGTCCGAGAAATGCTCCGAGCTCAAGATTCAAATGGTCCAAGGATGCTGATGCTAATGACTGAACAATTCCTATCAGACCCACGATTATTATTGTGGAGAAACCAAAATACACCCATGACGGAGAAATGTAGACAGTTGTGGGAACAATTGGGTGCTCTATGGGTCAGCATTGTTTTGGACCCGGGAAGCAATAAGCATTCGAGAGGACAATGGAAACATTTACTTGAAAAATGGTCAGCTGTTGAAGTTTGTCCAACTGAAGATCCTGATTATAGGTCCTTTCCTTTGGTAAGTTATTAAAATTTGACTCGGTTTATTGAAGGTTTTATATCGTTACTAGAAGTTTAAATAAATGTATATTATTAACTAAAAAAATACAATGTAAATAAATTTATAATAATATTATTTTGCATTTTAGTACGCCCGCGAACGTGAACGAAGCGAGAGAGATCGTGACAGAGATCACAGAGACAGAGACAGAGAGAGGCATAGAGATAGGGAAGAAAGAGACAGAGAGAGATTAAGACCTGAAAGAGAAGATAGGTAAGAATATAATACAGGAAGGCACATTAGAAAGGCTCTAAGATACATTACTAAATTGCTAAATTTTTCAGGGATAGACATAGAGCGAGGAGAGAGTTGCATTCACACTCTGAAAGCTCCGATGAAGAACCTAGATCTAATAAGTAGGTCCATTTATCCTATTAACAAAGTCGGAACCAACGAAACTACAAATGACTATGAAGACTAATGATATTTAGTACTTAATATTATTTTATCTATGGTTGAAGTGAACAAGGCGCTATTATAGTTATTGCATATTATTGTATCATTAAGTATAATTGTATTTTGACAACTCGCAAGTGTTCCAATAAGTCAGCCATTCTCAAAGTGTGTTCCGCGGAACCCTAGGGCTAAAATACTGCAAAAAATACCTACCAAAGGGAGATTATAAGGTTACATCTAAATATTCCAACTAAATATTACGTAATATTACATTGCAATATGATTATTCATAAATACATATAAATCAGTTTTTTATAATTATATTAAGGCTTTTTCCTGCGCCAAAAAAGTTTGAGAACCGCTGCACTAAGTAATGATTTAAGAGAATAGGATAGAATAAAATTTTGGCAATTTAGGTTTTTTTTATTGAAATAACTTCAAAATATACTTCTCCGTCTCATAAAAAAATCTCAGTGATTTCTGAGATACTCAATACAATAACGAAGAATCTACACAAGCAAATTATGCACAATAACAACTTTAAATAGCTCTTATAGAATTGCGATTTTTTAGATCCTACCAAGCAGTGGCGGCCTTACCGATTGCGAGGCCCTTTGTCCTTCTTGAAAAGTATGCGTGCGCGAAAGTAGATCTGGTTGTTTGGTTTAGGTATTTGTCATATTTGACGAGAAATGCTAAAGTTATACAATTAAATAAAATTTGATTTTTTACATGTTTATCAATATCACGTAGTATATATTCTTTATATCTATATTTTTTTAAAACTTGTTTGGGTTGTTGCGCGAGGCCCCTGCAAGAGCGAGGCCCCGGGCGATTGCCCCGTTCGCCACCCCCTAAGGCCGCCACTGCTACCAAGTTAATAAGACCTGATCAACGTTTCATACTAATTTTTATATGTCGAAATTCTAACCCGTTTCTTTTCATTTCAGTTACGAACGCGAGTACAGACGTTCAAGTAAACGCTTAAAAATGAATAGATCCGCCCCACAATTAACTCCTAGGACTGTCTTCCATAAGTAAGTTTGAAACGAATTATTACCATGAATATTTTTTAATATAACACACTGATTAATAACATTTCACAATTAGTTCAGATATGTCAATGCGACACCATGTTAAGGACACAGTGTTATAATTAAAATTACAATTGATTAATTACCAATCACCGTTTCGAATCATTGAAATACTCGTCTATTAAGTAAAAGCATTTTGAAAGTAAATACTGTTTCAATTTATTTTTTAATTGTATGAGGCTCTTGGCAGAATAATAATAATAATAACGCTTTATTGCACAAAATAATACATATAAAGAAGAACAGAAGAAAAGAAAGAACAAAAGGCGGCCTTATCACTAAGCAGTGATCTCTACCAGGCAACCAACCTTAGGGTAGTAGACCAGGAAGTAAATCGTAGTATGCAAAAAAAAAACATATATAAAAGATATTAAATATATACTTACTACAGTTTAATTTTTTATTTACGTCCACAATATACACTTACAATTTTATCTACTTAAATTTTAAAAAAACTTGCCATTTGCAAGGTCTATTTTGTTATGTGTGAATTCATTTTTTATTATATTTTAGCCTTTATATTATTATAGTATAATCATAAATAAATGAATTCTTTATTGCAAAAAAAAATTGCCTTTGTCGGTGTGAGCGGTGATATTCGGTGCTATGAAAAGAAAATAATAATAACTAAATGTACACAATACATACATAAAATAATAATATATACTTAAATACATACATATTTATGAAGAAAAGTTATAAGTGAACTAAATAAATAGTAGAATTAAGAGATATTTTTTTTTTTTTTTATTGATAGCCCAACATGTGACCACACTCCGCCTGATGTTAAGCTAGAGTGCGGTCCAAGAGTGGAATCAACTGTTACTACGGACATTTTGTTTTGATATAAAATGTTTAGTCAGAAAATTTGAAGATTTTACGATTATTTTTTTTCATATATATTATATTGATGATTCTACCGCTATAAAGTTATTATTTAATTTTTAATTATTTTAACACACAATTCAATTAGTGTTGACAAAATAGTAAAATGAATTAAAAGTCACAAATATTTTAGAGCTTTAGATGCCGTCGACATATCATGGGAGAATGAACACTTAAAGAATATTTTAAGTAGTGATGAGTACTGTGATTCTGAAAAGCCTGAGAAGCCTACAAGCAGCGCTGTTACCTTACAACCTTACCCTAAGTTTAATGACATCGGACAACCTTTGTGGCATGGTGAGGAATATTGCTAAAAGAAGAACAAGATAAATTGATTGAAAGAAATTATTTAAAATTATTTTGCTTATAATTCCCGCTACATTAGGTCGATGAAGGAAAATAACCTCATAATCATAACCTATTAGCATCACCAGGATACGTGAAGTGGCGAAACGCGTCGAGACAAGTTATTGAATGTTGGTAGAGGTTATTTTCCTTCATCGACCTAATGTAGCGGGAATTATAAGCAAATTAATTTTAAATAATTTCCTTTAATATGGATTTCCGCAAAGTAACGCCTGAAACAACCAATTATAAATTGATTGAGACTAACTCTGAAATTTCCATTTCAGAACATTTGCCAGTAGTTGGTGCTCGGATAGAGGCTTTGCGGGCTCACGGAAGAGAACCTGCGGCTTTGAGGTTAGCTGTCAGTGCTGCGAGAGCCATGAGGCATAGACAAGTGAGTTTGGTCGTATTTTATGAATTTTCTTATTTATAATAGTATTCATTAGTTTATAATTTTCGTACAAAATTTACAAGTAAACTTCATATGTATTAGGCATTCTCTGTCGTTTCTATGACAATGTAAATTATGTTTTATTTATTTACTAGCTTTTACCCGCGGCTTCGGTCGCATTTAAGTCATTAATTAAGTATCAGAGATCATTTCAATAGAAATGAATTAATATGATAACTATGATAAAAATATATAAAAATGACAGACGTAAATAAAAAAAAATCCAAACAGCTGAAACTATAGTCAATTGGAAACTATAATAAAAAGTTATAATTTTATTATTTTTTAATAAAAAATATCCTATGTTACTTCTAGTACCTCCAAAAATGTGTACAATGTTTCATGATGATCGGTTAAGTAGTTGTTGCGTGAAAACGTAACAAACAAACTCACATTCACATTTATAATATTAGTAGGAATTGTCAAATGTTGTATACATTATTACTGACTATTTGTAAGTACCTTCTCCTTTTTTAGTAATATACGATAGTCATTACCATTATGTCGGCTTGAGGAGACAAGAGTGCTCTGTCCAAAGTGACAGTACACTTTTTCCTTGTTTTTCTTTTTTCATTTTCTTATACTGATTTTATCGTAACTCTCCAGGAAGTAGCACAACAAAGGTGGCAAGAAGTAGGCGCAGGTGAAGCGAGCTCGTCAGGCTCTGGTACTTGCACATCATCAGATACATGCTCCGGAAGGTGTTCTGATCGTGTGAAGTTATCTCTCGTCTGTGCACATATGGATGCTGGGGATTGCCTCTCTGGACATGCTACATGTGCTTTATCACATACGCAGAGGTGTATTGGGCGAGGTGAATATTATGATAGTACTATAATTTCGAAAAAAGAATCTATTAGTCCCCACCCTTGATGACGTCATTGCAGCCATACTTAACTCGAGGCTATCTAGGTGATATATATCGCCGAATTCTATTAACATAGTCAACATTTTTTGTTAAAATTCAAAATATTATTCTACATCTCATGAAAAAAAAAACATCGAATAAAAAACGAAGTATCTACACAAACAAACTATGGAGAATAACAACTTTAAATCGCTCTCTTGTAAAATTGCAATTACGTACCACGTACACACTGCAGTTTTCAAATAGATACAGTTTCTGTAGGTATATAAGCGTTAGAAAGAGAAACGATCGCAGTGTCGTGAATGGCAAATGCAATATCTGCATCCCTTTCACACATTTACAATTATACCTATATTTGTATCTTTTCAGAGAGTAGTTGTTGGGTTGGTTGGACGTTAGAAGGTACGTGGTGCGTACACGAGTGTTTGGCTGATGCGTGCTTAGCACCAGATGACCAGAGAGCTTCGCCCAGGTTGCACACGTGCTTAGATCTTTCGGAAGAACCCAATACTGGATTGCCACCAAGGTTAGTGGACATTTTAGCCAATTAAAGGGGAAATACTAGGAATAATTAAAATGTAGTCTGGCAAGGGAATCGGTGCATTATTTAATCTATTTTTTTAATTGGCAACACTACTTTGCGTCAAACGAAATGTCAGAAAATAGATGTTTAAACATATATTTTATAAATTATCCGCCATTTTCACGTGACATAACTCGCTTATCTGATTCGTTCGTTTAAGTCAGTCAGTCATGGTTTCTCTATAATATGTTTCAGACTTGCTCAATTTAAAGTGTTTATAGACCGTTCTAGGTGTGTTTTTAAACACATAATATTCCCTCGTCATTTCTTAAATGGCTTATGAGTTAACATAAAAGCACTTTTTTCACAGATACCAACATGTTCCTGTCGCCGGTAGTAAAAATCCTGAAGAAACATACTTGGCTTTGGCATTAGAGGCTGCTTTACTAGGTTTAGGTATGCAAAGGATGTTGCCAAGCGGACTTTACGCGCAGGAAAGATATTGCAAACAGGTAAATTCTCTTACACTTAGATAACTGTTGTATGGCAGATGACTTAATTTCTGAGGGTTTATTTTCGTGTTCAAATCGTTGTTCTTTTGTTACACTCCGCCTGATGTTAAGCTAGAGTGTGATCCATTTAGATTGACAAAAGACATGATTCAGTAATTTTATATATAAAAAATCGTTTTTGTTCTGATATTCTGAATACACATAGTTTTGAGTCGGGTCATTGTATGTACAGTCGACAATGTTCAAATGGATACAGATTGGACTTTGGACTGGAAGAAACAATCATTAGAAAGGGATAACTATATATCGTATCGAAATTGAGGCATGTGTGAAAGGGATGCAGATATCTAAAGGAAACTATTTAAAATTATTTTGCTTATAATTCCCGCTACAACATTCAATAAGTCGTCGAAGCGAAGCCGAAGCGACCGCACGTATCCTGATGATGCCACGTGAAGTGGCGAAACGCGTCGAGACAAGTTATTGAATGTTGTAGCGGGAATTATAAGCAAAATAATTTTAAATAGTTTTCTTTAATATGGATTTCCGCAAAATAACGCCTGAAACAAGCAATTATATGCAGATATCTCTTTTGCCGTTACCTATACCGTATACGTTACGTATACCAACAAAAACTGTATCCATTTGAAAACAGTCGCGTGTATTTGTATTTATTTATTTTATAATAGGAGGAGCGTTTAATAAGCCAATTGCAACGTGTAGAGGGGTCACTGGCTGGTGGTGTTTGTAGTCGCGTCGCCAAAGCATTACTGGATGGTGGGCCCGCTTCATGTTTAGGTATCTATAACAATATTGTATTATACATAAAAACAATATAACCATTAAATGTATTATTTAAAAAAAATAGTTTATAGTTGTAATGTTAGTAATTAAAAGTTTTGTAAGTGAGTAAGTGATGGGTCCCACGTGACAGGCATTGCCTAGTGTGGGACCATCGAAAACCATGTTATGTATTATTCTTAAATAATAAATAAATAAAAAAAATACAATACCGTATTTATATCGCAATATTTTCTCATAACAACAAGTAATTATTAATTTAATTGGTTAAATATAATTATTTACCATAGACTACACGTATAGTTAACTACTCTATGACAATGTTACCATTAGAAAAATATAATATTGCCAGCTGTTTTTGGATAGAGTAAGAATTCTCTAAAGATCGATTTTGTAATGCGAGTGTTGTTCTAGGTGCAAGAGTACATCCAAGGTCTGCGCCCGCGCACACATTTGCGAGGTTTCTGTTCCTGTCACTATTACCTACTGATCCTGAGCTTGCTTATAGAGTCGGCTTAAGAGCTATGAGGTGAGGAACTAGAAGTGAAAAACTAACTTACTAAGTAGTAATATTTTGGCCGGATTGGGGCCGGCATAGTGATGACGATTGGAAATACTTAGTTTTCAGTCGTCAGCGCTCATGGACCTCCAGTGCAGCTTTACATCAGGCCACTGAAGGTCACATGTCGTGTCCAACAATAATAAAAAAAATTTTTCTTTAGTGTCAGCTTTTCTATTTCAACTATGAATTCTGCATTTTAGATTGCCGATGGTAGAAGAAGCGTATGCGTTAGAGAGTGGTGGTGGTACTGGCGCTGGTGCTGGTACTGGAGGAGGCGCATGGCACACATTGCAGCATGCTGAGCAACAGCAAGCTGCATTGGCTAGTGCATTACTTGGTAAATAAGAATTTTAATATGAAAACAAATGAAACTCTTACTATATTAGAATGCATTTCTATCATTCGGTCGGTCGTTCATTCATTCATTCATTCAAGTTATTTATAAAGTACTAGCTTTTACCCGCGATTTCGCTCGCATTTAAGTCATTAAATAAGTATCAGAGATCATACTAACTATAGTTAATTGGAAACTATAGTAAATAATATCTAAAAAAAGAAGAATAATAATAATAATAAAATTCTTTATTTGTAAAAGTCACAAATTTTCTACCAGCTAACCAGTATCCTACGTTACTTCTAGTACCTCCAAAAATATGTGTACAAAGTTTCATGATGATCGGGTAAATAGTTGTTGCGTGAAAATGTAACAAACAAACTCACATTCACATTTATAATATTAGTAGGGATATGACTGAACCTTTCTCGTGAATCAATTTATCTACAGTAAAAAATATTGGCACAGGGGCGGCACGTGGCAATCCGGGACGTCTTCGCGCTGCCTTAGCTGCAGCTCAGCGTCATGTGCGTTCTGCTGCACAGCTCTTCCGGTTGGCACAAGATGCTTTAAGACACGCTGCACCACCTGACGCGCCGCATCATCACCGAGACTTACTTGCCGCTGCTTTCGAGCTGGGACTTCAGGTAAACAAAAAAATGTTGTTTATGTTTTGATACCTATAGTATAGGATGTCTTACTTTGAAGACCTGCAACTTTTGCTTCACCTTTTATTTTATTATTGTGGTATAATGTATATTTATTATATTCTAGCTTTTACCCGCGGTTTCGCTCGCATTTAAGTCTTTAAATAAGTATCAGATATCATTTCAATAGAAATGTATCAATATTTTACTATAGTCAGTTGGAAACTATAGTAAAAAATAATACTTTTCTTAAATAAAAAGTATCTTATGTTACTTCTAGTACCTCCAAAAATATGTTAGTAGTATAAGTATATAATGTAGTATTTATATGTTTGTATCTCTCTCTCTTCTCTCTTTTGCTTTATAATATATGTATCTTAAGATTGGTTGCATGAAAGAGATCGCGTATTAATGATAAAGCAGCTATCTTAGCCTATATAAGTAAGTACTTGTGTAATATGACGTATAAATTTTTATTCTACACTTTCAGGTACTGCGCATGACATTGTCATCAGTGAACTGGAGACGACGCGAGATGGTACGATGGCTTGTGACGTGTGCCACTGAACTTGGTCTTGATGCTCTGCTTTCCATTATGCAGAATTGGTACGTACTAGTTCTGGAAGGTAGGCGAGCCTTTATGCATTAACGTGCCAATTATTCTAAAGAAATGTTTAATGAGGTCATAGAGGTGCCATCAAATAATTTTGACTCTGTGATTACAGTAATGCCCCGCTTTACGCGAGGGATACGTTCCGGAAAATTCACGTTAACTGAAATTCCCGCGACCATAGAGAAGTTGATGACTACATTATGTTATACGCACTCTTTCGCGTAATGCGGGGCATCTGAACACGAAATTTGAATAGTGAAACCGCGCATAACGGGGTAGCGTAAAGCAGGGTATTACTGTATAGGAAGAATAATAAATACTATTAAACTATTACTTTATAAATACTATATATATAGGTATATATGGCATTTAATTACACGCATAATTTTAAAATTAGTATTTTTGTTAGGCTAAAGTGATTCAGTAATATGCCCAAAATATTGTGTCCCTGCCCTAATGTTTGTTTAAGTCATAACAAGTTATTAATTTTATAGGTACGAACTGTTCACGCCGACAGAAGCTACAGGTCCAGTTGCAGCAGCCGCGATGTCACATGCAACTGCTCTAAGATTGGGGCTCACGTTTGAACAACAGGAAAAACTTAGTTCTTGCGCTAGGACGCTCGCTTTACAATGTGCTACTAAGGTATATACAGGCTGATTAAGAAATTTTTGAGTTGTATATGATACCATAAAATGTTTAGTTATTCGAATATGGAATTAGGAAACTAATATTTATCTCTGTCTAACGTGTTATAACAGATATATTTACCTCTTTTTACGTATACCTCGTAGAATAACAACTTTGTTGGTGATGTCATCTTTAATGTAGTAATTTAACTAACGTTTTTAGAGAAACTTAAGTGAAATAATATTGCAGATTAAAAAATATAATTATCACAATGGATTGTGGCAATAAAAAAACAAGAAAGATGACACTTGACAGAATAAACGTCAAAGCCCCAAATCTTCTTAAATAAGTATTTTCTACTTGTAGAATTGATCGCCACAGGTTTAAGATTTTCGTGTTTTGATTTTTTTTTGTATTACTCGATTTATATATTGTATAAGTCAGCCTATTGTCAACATTGTCTGTCTGTCAGGATCCTCCGGGCTGCGCGTTGAGTGCGCTGTCAGTATGCGAAGGGTCCGCTGGTGCGTTTGAAGCGGCATGCGTGGCGGTGGGGGGAGCAGCCGCGAGGGGGGCGCTCGCCTCCAGTCAGCTGTTTGCGGTCGCGAGGTATATGGAGCAGAGAGGGCAACCTGCACGGGCGATGAGACTGGCCACACTAGCTATGAGAAATTTACATTTACATTATAATCAGGTATGTTTAAATTTTCTAAAGCTATATTAATTATAGGGTTTTTATTTTACTACTGGCCAATAGATGGCGTTGCTTAACGTGAATCGCACAACGCATTTCGATGTATATATGTAATATATACATAATATCATATATACATAATAATTCAGAAAAAAAACCTTGAGCTTGTATAGAACATTTAATTTTAAAAATAGAATTGTGGACGTAGAGTATTGTCTATACTCGTAGTTTTTATTTTTGTTATAGGCTAAGATCTTACTGGAAAGGTTTCTACGTCCATCTGTTTTTTTTTTTTTTAAATGTATTTTAAATAAATATTTAAATTTAGTTTTTATTGCAAGAAATACAATTTCTTTTCTTTTTGTTCACAGGATAGTCATCCAGCGATTGTAGATATACACTGGGCGGTTGCGTTAGCCCATTCTTTAGGCAGAGCTGAGTTGCAAGCAATGTTACCATTGTTAGTGAAAAATGTCCAATGTGCACCTGTATTGGTTAGTACATAATACCTTTTGTTACTAATACAAGTTTAAAAGACTATACGTTTTACTATTAGTAGCAATCTCTATAGCGTCTATACTGGATTACCATTGTTAAATTTCACAGTCTGATGTCCTCCGCCGTTGTTGTGTCGCGGCAGCAGGATGCTCGAGATCTCGTCCGCCCCCTCCCCGTCCGCCGCGCCCCCCGACCCCCCTGCGGCCTTTGTTGGAGGCTGCTATCAGAGCTTACGCCACGACTACCCACACAAGACTGGCACATATCTCGCCGAGGCACTACGCTGATTTCGTAGATTTTCTAGGTAAGAGTTTTCTAAATAAATACATGCTTACAATAAGATTGAATGTATAAACGATCTAGTCTATGGGAATCACTCCAGAATAAACAGTAAATGAAACTAAATAATTAATTGTATTATTATATTGCTATGCCCTGATCGGGTGTCACATTGACACTAAATTTATGACGTCTTAATTATTATAATTGTGACATCCAATAAAAACATTTGGATTTGAATATTCGCCATTGAGCAAATCATAGACAAGAGACGCGAACGTCGTCTATAACTCTATTCGGGTGTTGCCAGATGAAATAATGAATTTGTAGAAAGTAAACTAATATTTACTGTTGTATGTATTTCCCCTTAACAGGTAAAGCTCGCGATACGTTCGCTTTAGCACACGATGGACCTCATCAGTTCGCGGCATTGTTACAGGAAATTAAACTTAAATACAAAGGCAAAAAGAAGCTAATGTTCCTAGTTAAGGAACGCTTCGGTTAAAACAGAATATAAAATTTGAATTTAACGGATTTAAGTGACGCTTTTTATCATGACGTACTTAATTTTTTTACGTGAAAATAGAGACGAGCTTAACTAATATCGTGTCTTTTACTTAAACTTTAAAAAAATAATGATGTTCTTATTTTAAATCTATAATGACACTTAAATCCGTTAAATATAAAAATTATGTTACGATTAGAATTTTTTTTTATTTAGTTAATTTTTACATTACAATATTTAAGTTGTTTTTTTTATTAATGTCCGAAAATAATTATTACCATTTTCAGTATTGTTAATTAATGAGTTATTTGTGTGCAATTTTGTTGATATATAATTAAGGTTGCGACCCGTTTTTTTAATAATTATTTTTGAGTTTCGTTTTTCTCACTGTTGTATTTTGAGTGCAATAATCGACTACACGTTTCGAGTTGTAGGTCTAAATTTTTAGAAAAAAAGAACTGTCAAAACTTATTTCAATAATGGCGTCGTCCCGCCATTGAAATAAGTCTAGGAATAAGTACCAGTGTTAAAAATACCTCATTTTAAAGTTAAGTTTCGTTTATTATTATTATTTTAGATGTAATAATAGTTTTTTAATTAGTTGAGAACCTCGTGACATTATTTTTTACATTGTAATGATCTCAATGATTCCATTTCTGTATATATAAATATAGTATTTAATATTTGTAAATGTATATATTAGGTATATAATATAAGGTTTTTATTATAGACCGCGGACTTGTATTGGCGTTGTAGAAACGATTGTGTATATAGGTACCGTTTAAATTGAGTATTAATTTTTAGTTTTAAATTTTACGACGTCAATACAAGTTGGTTCTTTAGAGAATTTAAAGACGGTTACAGACTAGTTACGCTCGTATGGGTAACGTGACAGAGTTGTTTCGAATTTACATTGTTTTACTGGTCTGTACGCGGCTTAATAACTAAACTATGGTAGCGGAACCGTATCCCCTCAAGTAAAGACACAGCACCAAAGATTATAGTAAGACAATATAAGTGATATTTTAGACAATGCAAACTATCGTATGGAAGGGTAAAGGCCGTTATTTTGGACGGAGTATGCTTATGAAACTAGAATTATTGTGTCTTTTCCTCTATTGTAACCATTTTTGTTTGCACTTACATCGATTATAAGCAGAGGCGGCTCGTCTTAAAGAGCGCTGGTGCAGTGCACTCCCACGAAAATTACAGAAGTAATATATATTTCTTCATAATACATACTATCCTTACATTACATTCATTCTGTTCTACTATGCCTATACAATAGTATATTATATTACCTATATCTACGCCGCTGTGATATAAGTTCTGTAATTTTCGTGGGAGTGCACTGCACCAGCGCTCTTTAGGACGAGCCGCCTCTGATTATAAGCCTGTTATAGTCGTTTTAAAGCTTCACTGCAAATAGATTAGTTTAGGACGCTCAAACGTCATTTCTTCATATAACAATGACAGTTGATCGTCCTAAACTGTTCAGTGGCGTAGCGAGTTTTAGCCCCCAAAATAAAACAAAGACATAGGCTCAACACTGGCACTAAATTTAAAATATATTTTCCAGAAAACAATTATAATAAAAATAAAAATTATCCAGCAATTGTTTTGTTTTGCGGATTATTTGATGCCCCCTCGCTACGCCACTGATTCTGTTCTACTTATAATTTTAAAAAATTGTGAAGCTTGCTTTAGTAGAAAAACCATATAGTTGTCATTTTTTGTTTTAATTTGAAGAGGGTAGATTGTTATGGTCGTTATGGCTGCGTAGGTTTTGAATAATAAAAATGAACGCGAGATTATTAGAATTGACTGCATACGTACTGCACATAAGAGGCTGGTTGAACTAAGGCTTAAAAGTGAAAATGGTTACCCTTCAAAGATATTGAGTGAAATATACAGGAGAACACATATCAAACGAAATAAAACAGAGGGCGCGCGTGATTACTTTTGGTTATAGAGTTGTTCGTGAACTAGATGGGATAATGGCACAAAAAGAAAACACAGGACCAGTGGACCAATCCTTGTAGAGTAGCAAATCTGTTCGTTGTGTCTTCTCTGTGTATTTAAGCTCAATGTTATTTCGGTTTATTAGATTTTCAATTTAATTTAAAGTGCATTTATTGTAGAAATTTAATTGTGGTTCGAAAAGTGTTCATGAGGTAGCCGGTAAGCTGGAGTTGAAGGTTGTGCGAGGCCAAAAAACACGTCACGCGGATTGAATTGTGTAAATTGTTCTTTTAATTGTAAATAACTGAGTATTTTAGTTAGAAATTTTTAAAACAAATCTTCAGAGCCTACTTCCGTGAATCTTCCGTTTTGGTGAAATATAGGGGAACTAACGTTAAATTAAAACTGATTATCATAGTTAGTTATATCGCTTTTATAACTAAATTAGTAGCGTACGATTTATTCAAGTTTCAGTACAAAGAACATAAGTTTACAGCACTGAGCTTTCATAACTTCTTTTAGAAGGGACGGTTGAACGTTATAAATAATTATATTTTAGTTAAAATTGACAGTTATTTGAAATGAAATGAAAATAGTTTATTAGCATAGACACTAAAGGCGTGCGCTTGCTCATCGTCAAACTCTACAATGGCTTCGAAAAGAATACCACAAGAAACTCGTCAGTCATAGTCTGTACATAAAATAATTAACAAAGAGAAAACTGAATTTTTGTTCAGAATAAAAGTAAATAACGATTCATAAGTCACATAATTCGCAAATATATTTGCTTTAATCTACTGTTACATCTGTGTGAATAGCTATTGATACACATATATTGAATACTATTGTGTAGTAATCAATTAATTATAAAATTTAAAAAAATATAGTACAGACACAAAAGTTCATTAAAGACTTATCTGCCTAATATTTTGTCTTTGATTTTTTATGTAAATTAGGATTTTATTTTCTTATTGTCCAATTACTCGACATTAAGAATTTTGTGTATTTTAGAATTTATAATACTAATTTGGACTAGAGAGTGTCAAATGAATTTGGTATTAGACAAGCAGTTTTCATGAAGTATTTATTCAATTTTTTTATATGGCAACACATTTTTATCTGTCAAATGATGCATCAGATTTTATTTTTTATAATATCAAAAAATGTTTTTTTTGGCATGAGTGTTTACGTGTGAATTAAAATTTTTTAATTTCTTATTGGGCTGCTGCCCGAATACTGGACATTGGCAGAATTATCTTGAACAGATATCCGAGGTCTTTAATAAAAGCAGAAGAATGTCAAAAATAATATAAATAAATAAAAATAGAGAAATGAGTATGATTTTTAATAAATTAAATTCACTATAAATAAAATTAAATACTATCTAATTTTGTTTTACATTGAGTTTGCAAGTGAAAAAAAATCCGTCATTTTCTTGTGGCTTTTTTAACATGAAATACTGAAATATGAATAAATCGTACGTTTAGTTGATATTTAAATGTTATAAGCAATAATTATGTAGCCTTGGGGTCGGTCTGACAATTGCCAAAATGTGTTTTATATGATTTTATACGTCATTTTTATATGTTAAATGTAAAAGGTAGTAAGTTAATCTCTTACTTACTTGAACGCAATGTTTCTTCGTTAATGTTATTATTGAATGGGATATAGTACGTGAATATAAAGTTATTACAAAACACATAACACCAGTTATATATAGATATCCTTTTTCATGTATAACCTTAGCATAATATTTTTGATTTAAACAAACAACAATCTACAAATGGATACAGATTGCACTTTGGACTGGAAGAAACAACTATTAGAAAGAGATAACTATATTCTTATAACTTGTCAAAGTTGAGGCATGTGTGAAAGGGATGCAGATCGTCTCTTTCTATCGCTTATATACCTACAAACAAAACTGTATCCATTTGAAGCTCGCCGTGTGTGTATCAACGTACGTTCATAAAGGGATATGTGAAAAGAGGAAAGAGAAACTCCATCTCTAATCTCCATTTATTGCAAACCTCCAATGAACATTTGCTAATTGTAAAAGTAGATACGAAATAGTTTACTAGTTGTTTTATGCTACTACGTGATGTTCATGACACCTTTTAAGTCCCAAAACCACTGCGCCACGGCACTTTTGTGTGCCACGAACTTCTAAAAGTGTGCCGCCAAATTTTAGATGTATAATAATGTTAATATTATTGAATAATATGATTTAAATTTTTTTAAACTTATCTTTTCTTTGTGTGCCGCCAAATTTTGAAATCGTTAAAAGGTTGAGCATCACTGCCCAAAACGATTGAAGTTGAGTATAAAAATATGCTAGTGAAGTTCGTTAATACTATTACCCGGTATAATACTAATTTTCAATGATTACGTTTATTTGTCAAGTCTTTGAATTTTCCATATTCTCTGCTTATCCTAATAGATGCATATCCATTCAATAATAACAAATTAATTTGCCATTTATATCAAAAATGACCTAAGTGCCTTGAAAGCAAGTCTATGTCGGATCGGCCAATTCATTGTTAGTCACGTGTCAAAGCTAATTATGAAAAGTGATAATTACATTATAATATAGAAAAAAATATATAAATTCATGTGTTTTATTTTTTAAATAGTAACCAACTACCCTCGGTTATGTTCTTCCTTGCTTCCGGCGTTATTGTTTGAAAGTAATTCCGAAATCAGTTTACGATTATTACTATTTGATAGTTGTTCCAAAATGTCTGTTAAACCAATATTTGATTCCTTTATTTTCATTAGAAAACTTGATACTATGTCATTTCTCTGTAAGTTAACAAGCTTATATTATGATAAAATGAAGTTAGAAAGTCAGAAGAGATGGTAGCCTTATCGCTAAGAAGCGATCTCTTCCAGGCAATCAACTTTGAGATGTAGAGCAATGCAGAAGAGAAATAGCAGGAGGTACAAATAGATACAAATATAGATAAACATATGAACTACACACAATACACACCATGTTATATAGATACATACATAAACTAATAATGACAATAATAATACTATAATACACGTAAATATTAGGAAGAGAGACAATATTCTTTTAAAGACAGTTTTTAATATGAAGGATGTAGAATAAGGAGTAGAAGAATAAGATTAGAGGCAGAATGGAGAGTGCAGTCATGAGTTAGCATTATATAGTTTTTGTTATACCCGTAGCTCAATATTTTAGTGTGTTTTGCTGCAATTACCTGTATATTCTTGTTTCTTTGTACACGAACGTTTGTGTCTCTAACTATTGTATTTTGTTCATTGTTATTATTGTACACATCTTCGTAATTCACTTTAAGTGGAGACATTACTATCAGACCGGCGCGTCTTTCTTTTCTTCTATTTGATTTTACCTATCAATTTAAAAATATACATATACCCTAGCCCAGGGGTCGGCAGACTTATCAACCAGATGAGCCAAATATTAAGTTTGCAGAGTTTTCCATGCCTTCAGAGAGCCGCAACATGAACTTTATTATATACTATTGTATTGTAAGAAGAGCCAGATAATCGTATGCAAGAGCCGCATGCGGCTCGCGAGCCGCGGTCTGCCGACCCCTGCCCTAGCCCCATGTAAGGTACCAAATCAAACCTAAAAAACTTAATTATCTAGGTACTAACTACAATACTTAATATCCCTAAGAAAGTTCATACTCGACAATCGTCAGTCGACACAAAAAAAATTAACCGAGGTAAGACCGCGGGTATAGTTTGCTAGTTACATATTATTTTAGACTGCTACCCCACCCTGAGCCCATGGCTGGTTACGCCCATGCCTAACCCTAAATTAGGAAACTAGGATTAGAATGACATAAACATAGCACTAAGACCAGGAACAGACGCTTACTTTTTTAAATTTCTTTTTATCAATAAATGATTCTTTGTGTGACGATCTAACCACTGCGCCACTAAGCGTGGTAATACAAATACATTAATAAAACTAGTGACACCGCCAACGACTCATAGATGGCGCTGTATAAAATTGAACACATATCTTATATTTCGACAAAAGATAACGTTTATAAACGAACTTCGATTACTTAGTTATTCTCCAAAAGAACGAATAATATTTTATTTTTAAATAAAAACGTACCATTGTGATTGCAACAAATAAAATAAAAAATAATTTCATATCGAAACAGTAAAAGATTTTATTGTAGAGATTTAATCACGATAACAATATAACTGAATGTTTGAATAATTCAATTTAAATATAAATAGTTAAATCTAAAACAATTGTGATTTATTAGAAATGTAAAACAAAAAAGAAAATGATATTAAACTATTTATTTTACGTTGTTACTTATATTTCGCTCGTAAAGGTTATATGTATACATATACGAGTATATTATTGATTAATTTGTGTATATTTATATTCATAAACATAATAATTAGTATACATAAACTAGAAAGACTTTGTGGTAGCCAGGCACATAACCACCAAATATGTGCATGCGCAACAGTCGCCTCTGCTATACCTGCTTGAGGAGACGACCACTTCCAATCTAATAAAGCCTATTTCACGGATATTACATTTGAAAGGGCAATAAAACCATTCACACATTGCCTACAACTCTCCAGTAGTTTTTAACTTTTTTTAAAAATAATATAATTGTTACAGACTAATGAAACTCTAAACGATATTAAAGAAGAAATCGTAGTTTTGCCTCCGTTAATATTAGGCTATGAAAGCCTTTACTATGATGACTTTCCTCCTGAGGAAGATAATCAAACTATTAGACCAGTGAGAGAAAATAGTGATTGGCTGGAAAATGATGGAAAATAGTTCTACCATTAATATTAACTTCTAAACCAGTATTTCCCAACCTTTTTTGTGACATGCCTTAGTATTTCTAAAATTCTTATGCCTCCCTTATATAACCAAACACCCAGTTGATATTTTAGTTTCGTCAAGCGAAATTATACCTAGTAGTTATTTACCGCAATTATTTAAGAATTTACTTTTTTCGTTAAATTTGGCACCGAAATCTAGTATTGCACTTAAATGGCTCGAAGCGAAATGGTTAAACTCGTGTTGAGTCCTTTTTTGAATTGCCCCCCTTAACAATCAAATTGCCCCCCAGTGTGGCGTGGCCCCACTTTGGGAAACACTGTTCTAAACCTATTACTGAGATGAAAAATAAAATACATTGGAACGATCGAAGAAAACTTATGATCTTTTAGTCCTAAGGCTCGTATTGAGAAATTACGCCCAAGCATAGATTCTTAGCTACTTTTATTATTACGAAACTTTCCCTTGACAGGCCCTTCACAAACTCAGGGGAACAATTTTACATGATGACATTTATATTTGTTCTTGAATCTATCTTTTGATATGAAATAGAGGTTCATATTATAGTCCTTTAATTAAAGTTGTTCGTGATAGTTTTTAAACGAGAAAAGTAAGTTTTGGAGAATGTGGTCTAGGATAGCTACCTAATCAATCTCAGTTCAATTTAATATTAGGATAAATTAAAGATGTAAGCCTAGCTAGAAATATTATTAAAATTATTATTGCCTAAATATAATAAAATATATTTTGATAAGAAACATGATCATGAAGGGTATTCTCTATAGTTCCAGTAACTTCCCTTCTCATCCTCCGCTGTAAGTATATTAAGCGAAATTCCTCCTCCCAAAGTATGTTTAATAATTAAGCTTTTATAAATTTCAAGCAAATTCTGGAATCTTCCAAAATGTTTCGCAAAACATATTATCGAATGCTTATTTCGTTCATATCGTTGTTTTGGTTCAAAATGGGCCAATCATAACGAACATCTGCTGCTCGGGGCCAGAACTAATATTACTAACAACACGCTTCCCCGACTTACAACGAAATTTGTAACTTGATAATAAATAACACATTAATAATAATAGAAGCGGTTTGAAACAATGAATATTAAGGAAACATAAGAAATTATTAATATTATAAATTACACTATTAATAACAGTAGCGTTTATGTATTTGGAGTTTATTTAATATATACCTACCTGAATAAATTATAATTTTGATTTACTTAGAGAAGTGTACTTTAACTTAAAAGAATAGAGTGTTGAAACCATCGTTCTGTTAGGCCTATTTCCGACTCGATTGCTCTCGATAAACATCGGATAGGTTCGGGCTTCGTCAGCAGAATAAATGTAGAGTTCCAGTTTTATGCAGAGGGTTCTATGGATATCTCGATCAAGAGATATCGCTAAAATGTATTAGCCCATTTCCGTGGGCGACAGAGCGAGGTTATCTCGTCCTATACATTTTTAAAAAGGTAAACGGATGTTGCAGAAGAATTGGTCCTCACTGCTTTTGTTATTGAGCCAATCGTTGAAGCAGTCTCACCAAAGTGCACACATAAAACTCTCTAACAGATATACCCACGCAATCTCGCGTTGAACTATTGTTACCATATAGAGCATATTTCCTTTTCACGATTGTCTGACGTCCATTATGCGCCGCATACATCTGGAGATTAAACAATTTATCACTAAGCTCATTTAGAAAGTCAAATCCGCGGAGCGTCGTTGATTCTATGACAACACCCGTTGTAAATCATGAATCGCCGTCACTCATACATTCCCTAGGATCCCCAAGGCGCCGTCGCCTAAGCACCTCATTGTATAAACCCCAAATATGTATATATGGGGCAATAGTGAGCAGGCATTTCCCTCGGGCACCGCTCGCGATTTTCCCTACGAACTTGCCTCATAAATCCACGCCTTACATGATGGTTGTTTGCATAATACAAGACTTAGTCGGCTTTGTTCACTAGTTTGATAGCTGCGTCTGCCCAATGAACTGTTATTATAAACAACTGACAATTCTATAATATTTAAATTTTAACCACTAATTATTGTTAGTAGGTATCTAAGTAAATAGTTTCAGTTGTGAGTTACAAAACAATAAAGGATAGGTGGAGAAAATGTATTTCGTTGGTTGTAAACGAAAACAAGTGTTTAAGACATGTCTTTGTGGGTATTTGAAACATTACTATCGCGACTAGTGTCACACGACCCTCGTCATTCCGGATCCTCTTAAGTTTATGTCACTAGATGTAATATTAAAGGCGTCCTGTTTTGTTGGGACACGTAAATATAAATATTTTCATGGCCCATCGACTTCTTCGAAATGGGTTGACAATATTATGAATTTAGATTTTTTATAGCACAATAATGCTCTCTACGTGCGATATGAGATACAGCCGTTCAAGGTTAATATGATACTAATAAATAAATACATATATGCATGCATCTACAATTTACAATCTAAGCCAGCGTGGGAAAATGACGTCTTTACAACTAAATATCAAGATAGGTATTACAATCCCTACTAATATTATAAATGTGAATGTGAGTTTGTTTATTACGTTTTCACGCAACAACTACTTAATTGATCATCATGAAACTTTGTTCACACATTTTTGACACATACTTTTTATTAAAAATAAAATATTTTTTACTATCGTTACCAGAGGCGGCTCGTCCTAAAGAGCGCTGGTGCAGTGCACTCCCACGAAAATTACAGAAGTAATCTATATTTCTTCATAATACATACTATCCTTACATTACATTCATTCTATTCTACTATGCCTATACAATAGTATATTATATTACCTATATCTACGCGTATATTTGGCGTCAAGTTGTAACGAGTGGAGCGCCAGCGATTGCGCTCCTATGAAACGAAGTTTAGTACGATTCCTAGCATTGTATTCAATGAGTGCGAAAGAGAAACATCGACTCAGTGCCAAACTGTGCGTTCGGTCGTGCCGCGCGCCGCGGGGAATGATAAGCATAGAAAAACGATTAATTAATTCTATATCTGATTTTCACAAGAAAGTAATAGATGCCTTCGCTCGCCAAAAAGACCGGCGAATGGATTTTCTGTACAAATAAAATAAATGGTAGGCTCTAGTTTTTTGTTTATTTTTTTGTGAACCCCCATCAAAAAATGTCACGAGCCGCCGCTGATAGTTACCAACTGACTATATAGTTTTAGCTGTTTGGAATCATATTGATTCATTTCTATTGAAATGATCTCTATTCCTTATTTAATGACTTAAATGCGAGCGAAGCCGCGTGGAAAAGCTAGTAATCTTATAATGGAATTAAAGTATAAAGAGATTTAAAGAAAATTTTGCATAAATCCAAAGTGTGCATAAAACTAAACTTTATTTTTGAAATCAAAAATAAAACCGACGAATAAAAACAATGTAATCCAGATGCAAATGACCATAGTAAATTATTCGAAAATGTCTAAAATAACGATTTATACTCGATACCGCAACGGAATTATTGAAATATATGCCCCTAAAGACAACACCGATACCCGATACACCATCGCAAACGAATCTCAACTTACTTCATTCGAAATAAAGTTTAATATTTAATTGTATCCCAGTGAGATAAATTGATAAAAATGTTCTTCACAATAGAGTTTTGAAGTTTGAATTTTTTAAAATTCATGTAAAATTTTGATATATAAAATAAATACGTAAAATGTAAATGAAGAAAAAACTACATAATATGATAAGTTGAATACATGCGTGACATGTATGTAAATTATGCCTTGTAGCGTATCTTTTTGTTATTTTTAGATTAAAATGTAATAAATAAAAGTAATATAAATAAAAAAGATTCCCAGACACCTATACATAGTAAATAATATCCCAGTGCAAGTTAAAAGGTATTACATGTGTATGTATATATAGGTATGTAAACTATCACAATGCGTGCAAATAATTTTGTAAAAATGTACCTCCAGCCTCTATCATTCATATGTGCAATAACAGTGGCAATGGGAAAGTCCGGGAAATAAATCCAATTTGTACCGGCGTATATCATGGTCCTGCTCCACGATTTATTCACATGGATATGTCCATACCTATCTGTCCATCATTTAGGTTATGCACATCGTCGTCTATCGCGAAAATTGTACACGAAAGCCATGTCAAAATTAATACAGAAATTTGAAATTATTACTAAAGTTGGTAATTTAATGAATTTGATGAGCCTGGAAGTGGTGTTGTTTTAATGTGTTATAACTAAACTATCGAACTAGTTTATGTTGAATCTAGGCTTCATTGTACAGTAACGTTGCATTATACCTACTATACCTGTTAGCACTGAGATGTACAATTATTGTCTTAGTAGATGTTAAAATAATAATTTGCGATTCATAAATGACAATACATGTGGGCATTGCATGTAGTCTCTGTGGAGTCTCATATCCAGACTACTAAATAGGTACATACAAAATAGATTGAAGTTTTATAAGTTAATATCAAACGAACAGTAATATTAATGAGGATAAATACCAAGTACTTAATAATATAAAGTATTAATTATAAAGATGATTCTGAGATTTGGCGCTTCATTTTGCGACGGTAATGTTCTTCAATCATTCCTTTCGTCCCTAATTAAGGGCCGGTATTTCAACATAGCCATAACTTCACGTTTGTATTCCCACAGCGTTAGTTATACCTAACTTAGGATCAGAGTATTGTATATTGTACAAGCATATAATAAAATCTCTTAACCAAGGATAAAATACTTACTATTAATTATCAGAACGCAAATAAATATATTTCTTTATATTTTTATTGCGACCTTGATACAAGACAGTTTGATAAAGTATCTATTTTATACACACATCTATAAACTTCAGAAGAATGTTAGAAAAACTTCCACCGACCTCATGTCATTTCACCCCAAAACCATTAATTAAATCTTAATCTAACAAGTGATTGAAATACTGACCTTATAGCTATGTAGGTGGGTTGGGAGACGATCAGTTAAGTGACGCCTCATCGCCTTTCTTATTGTCAGCTATTTAGTCGGTCACGATTGATTAGTGCATTAACACAGTACTATGCTTACATTAATTAGGTTTCATTTTATATTTATATATACGTATATATGGAGTAATATTATCCATTTACTATCTAAACTAGGTACCAGACAATGTATCATTAGTACCTAATTGCATACAAAATATCATTTATAACCAATACCCGAGGTGAAGCTATAGTATTTAATCGAGTTCTTATAATTTCGTATAATTTGTTCGTTTTGATATTTGTTATAGTGTACATCGGGTTAATTGTGAACAGGGGCTATTTCAGACGCCGAGGGACAGTTTTCAGTACTGCAGCAGCTGTTGTATTCAAAAATGCTATAACTGATAGTAATGTGTGATGATTATCTTTGGTTAAATTAAGATTGATATATCGTTCCTAAATATGTAAAGTCATATTGATTCATTTATAAACATTATTATGTAACGTGTAAAAATTAGTTGCACAATTTTAAAATAAATCTAGAAATTGTGATTACATATTTATTGTAAATAATTAAGACATTAATTCTTTGAGTGCCTTCGCGTAAAGCGCGTTACCAGGTGCGCTCTGTTTTTGATAAAATGGCTTTTTCTCCATTTCTGAACACCACGCCTTTATTTTCGGGTACCTGAAATAGGACAGGAATGATTTATTATTCAGATTTAAACTTCAAAATATAAAAATGTTCCTAGAATTAAAATTTATAAATGTACACAAAATAAAAGTAATTAATAAAGTAGGTTTTTTATACATACTTTTTGCCATCAAGAGGTAGTAAATGGTTAAGCCCCGTAATGGTGGCAACGGCGCAGATGTCTGCAACAGTCATGTGGTCACCAGCTAACCATTTATTTCTGGTTAAGAACTGCTCCGTAAACCCATACGCCTCATCAATATCAGAAAGTTGACGTTCTGAGGCTTTCTTTAGACCTTCCAAGAATACGAAATACTGAAATGCATATAACACTTAGATATTTCATTGGGCTGCTATCAAGTTGTGACATCTGAGATTATTTGCGAGCATGACTTAAATAATTTAAAACATTTTATCGCTAACAATGATGATTTTTGTAATATCGGATTAAATTAATCAAAAAACGCGATATAATAGTCTTAAATCAGATATCAATATATTTATCTTTTTAATTATTATTATATTTATATTTGTCATCACTTTACATTAAATTACATCATTCAAAGATCTCACACAACTAATAAATCACTTGGAACTATTGAAAAAGAAATAATGTTAAGTAAATGTTACCGTGACATTTCGTAGTCTTTGAAAGAGGACTCCAGTGTCAAAATGTAGTAACTGATTGATCACTGCACGCCTTTTAGGATCTTTTGGATAAAGAGAATCGTCGCTCCCGTACGTCTCCAATAGATATGTCACTATGGCGTGACTAAAACAATGGAATAGGTCTTAGCATTTTTTTTATATTATAACAAATAGGATGTTAGTATAAACATAAAATTGGTTTTTATGATTGTCATTTTATTATTAAATCGTTAAAAAATAATAATAAAAAACAAATGTTGCGATTAAAAATTGAATCCAAGATTTGAAACGTAACATATTGGCGCGTTAGCAACTCTAACAGGAATAAGATTTTGATATATATTTTTATATAATATACAAACATATAAAAATGACCTTATAAAAGTTATCATACAATATATTCACCTGTCACTTAAAATAAAGTCTCCATCTTCAAGCACGGGAACACAATGCACGGGATTTTTCTGAAACATAAACGAGAAATATAAGATTTTATTCTAAGAATAATGTTATAAATGTATTTACTTGTATTGGTATTACTATTGTAAGTAAGAGTAATATTGTAATTATTAACTATAGGGCTTAATGTTTGACTTGACTTATACACCATCATAAAATAAATCGTATAACGTATAACTCATATAAAATATAAGTAAACAAATAGCAATTTGTTATATTCAAATAATACTGCATATATTTTTATTAATCGATCACCGTTTTTATTACAAAGCTAAAGAGCTCACAAACTAACACTAACTTTAATAAAAACATCCCTAAATTATGGATAACGACGATTTTTATTTTTATTTAAATACGAATAGTGAATTTTAAATTCAATATTAAAAAAATTTTTGTAGCCCAGAATATGAATATACTCCAATTGGAAACAAATGCTTAAGCCTACCTATCAAAATAGGGGCACATTCCTTAAGTTAAACCCGGTGTTCTGTATCAGAATCATAGATTAATTTTTTCCCTATTTATTGTCTATTTTGCTGGCTACCAACATCCTTATTCCCCCCGTCATATTATTTCGTCCCGATGGCAGCGCCCTCTCGGCGACAACCGGTGTAACTAACAACAACTACATGAATGCACTCGCTCGGAACTCCGCCGACAAAACAATTGTGCACCATTAATATAATCTGCATTTCATCACAACCAAGAGAAGAATCAACTCATACAATAGACCAGCACCTAAGTTCGCTCCGGAGACGACAGTGGAAGAGGAAAGGCCGAGCAAATCATAAGTACCTTTCTTTTCCAATCCTGGATACTGTCCGTCAGCCAGCATTTTATACTACACACCCGGCTACACCCAAACTGATTTCTTACCTTGAGAAAATTTCACAGACAGTAGACTGAGTTAATTAGCATCTTTTAATTAGTGTCTATATTGTTGCAAGACACAAGTCGCGGTAGGAACTAATAAGTATGTGTATTTATTGTAGATGTGTATGTATATATAATTTTAGTCTATTCATTGAAAATAACAAAGCGGAAAAAAACCCGCGTGTATTTTATGTTAATGACAATAAGAACTTGTTAACTGTAGTTTGCGTCTACAATGACTTTGAAAATATTATTACTACAATTACAATGCAGAAAATTGTATTCTTAGAGTTTTGTGTTAACTTTTGTATAATTTTACTGCTGCGATGCAAATTACTTTTTTAATGTTAATCAAATAATGTCGTCCAATGAAAAATGTTTTAATTATTCTTTTTGTGAATCCCAATACAAAATTCTATATTTAAAATAAATAGAACTATAAAAAACTGATATAATTCAATAAATAAAATTTCCTCATAAATATTGTGAGTATAATATTTTATGTAATACTATTATAGCTTTTGCCGGCGACTTCGTTTGCGTAGTAGAGAAGATATTTCGTGATGAATTGGTGACTTTTTGTTTTTATATATTTATATTTTTATTAATGTGTACAGAAAATTAGCCAATCCCATAAAAATTGGGTTACATTAATGTAGTTTTAGTAAGAATCCTTATATTTTTCTGTAATTTATATAGCCTATATCGATCAGTGATAATGTAGCATTGAAATTTTTGAAATTGGTTCAGTAGTTTTTGAGCAAATTCGTTACAAACATACAAATCTTTCTTCTTTATAATGTTAGTATAGATATATTATATTTATTGGCATCATGTCATTGCTCCCTGCGTATCACCGCTCTCACTGACAAAGGTTAGATAACAGATAACATTAACGACATGATGAATATGATCCATTTTATGTAATACATTTTTATAGTTATTAAACGTTCGATCAAAAATCAAATTTTTCTTGTTACTTATAATGGTACAAAGTTTTGTATGCGTCTGCGTCTGCGGACAATGTATTAAATGTATAGACGCATGGATGGCATTAGATATGATTCATATATTACGGCCGTTAAAATCATTAATAATTATATATGCTGACAATGTTCTCTTGTTTTAAAATATGTTTTATGTAAACACTCAGACTTGAAACGATTACCTGCTCTTTAAATATCATATTTATAAATGAATTTTACTAATTTTATATTTCTATAGCGCGTCGTTGTTACGTCACAGTGACCGACAAAAAATTCTGTCTATTGACTGTATACGCGTGTACATTTTTAACTAATGGAGTTATATTTCAAAAAACAGTATACAATTTTAAAAATAGTAATAAAACTCAATTGTTAAGAAGTAGTTTTGTAGTTTGGACTGCCATTTGAGATGTCGGCAGTAGTTCCAACTTAACTTTTGCTTGGCTTAACTTCACAAGTTGATTTTCAGCGACAGACCAATACAAGATCTTAAAGCCTGAAGGAAAGTTTTATAAAGCGGATATTTTAAAGTTATGGGAACGCAGCACTTCCGGTTTGATTGGGTTCTGTTGCAAGGAGTTTCTACTTCAGAGTAAATTTCGTTCACAATTATCTATAATTGCTATGTAACTTTTTATTATATTATAACTTTATTTTTATTTCCTACTACTATATTTACCGAGGTTATTATGTTTGTACATTTCGTGTTGATATTGTTTCGGTGGTATATCAGAGGTGTATAACTATTTATTATTTTACACTAAAAAATCTCTTTTTATATTGTGTAAATAATAATAATATACATTTATAAATTTAATTATTATAAAACGAAATAATAATTGCTTTAACCAGGAATCGAACTCGCAGTCTGCACAGAGGCCTTAACATATAATACATACAGAAAACAATGGCGATTCTTTAAATACGAGGTTTAAGTTAAAAATAAACGTATTCGGTGAATAATATTTGATTTGTCTGTAGAATATTATTTACTTACTATAAACAACAAGTTACTACTTTAAAATTTAATTATAGTACCTATCTATTAGTATATCGTTTCTCAACCGTTTTTATGTCGCGACCTACGAAATAGCCAAAAAGTTAACTTGCAACCCCCCACACATTACATCTTAATATTTAGTTACATAACACTATACTAAAATTCATTCCTTTAACGAATATTTTGTACTTATATAGTTATATAGTATATTATTGTATATATATATAGTTTGTAATTATTATTTTTCAACAGATTGCGTACGGGAGGTAGTGTCACTTTTTTAGCAGTGATTTATCTGCGACTCAAATGTAATTGATTGAAGAGTTTAACCATTACTCTGTTCGAAATCGAAAGTCAGTCAGCGCGACCGCGGTGGGTGTGGGCGTGGGAGGCTGTGAAACTCGTCGTGAAACCTATGAAAAAAAGTGATAGATCTGCGAATGAAAATTTGTTTATATTGTAAATTATTGATGATTAAACGTAAAAATACTCGTCAGCCACTTTGCCGATGGGGGGATCATCGTCAGTCAGAGGTTTGAAGTCGTCGGAAAATTGGAAAATTCAAGTGATCGATCTTCACTTGAAATTTTGTGGAATGATTATTAATATCTAATCAAGCATGAAAGTGAACGTCAGCCACGTTGATCGTGGTGGATTCATCGTCAGCCGGCTTTCCAAAGTCGAGAGTGCTGACCAGGTTCCTCTGGCGCGCTGCATCTTACTACTAACTAACGAAGAATCCACCGGCGTCGTGCCGACTGACAATTGTTTGTTTAAAGTGTGAAACAAGTTCTCTATAATTTATTAATTTCAAGTCAATATAAATCACTTGATCGAATTTTTGAATTGTTATCAACACTATTATTAAGCTCGCCTATGCATAAAAAATATTACTGTTTTTTTGCAATAAAGAATTTATTTATTTATTTATTATTGTAAATTAAAATGTCATGCTCATTTAAATAACATTTATTTTTTATTGCTTATGAAGTATATAATAATATCACAACATACATGAATGATTTCCTTTAAAAGAATCACATCACAATCACAAGAGGCGCATTGAGACGGTACAGACTGCGTTATTTGCTCGAAAAAGAGTGAACAGTTAATTTCATCTACCAGTGATACATTAAACGAGTGTCAAACAGTGTGGAAAATTCGAAAAGAAAATGATTTGTCAATGAGCGATGGAAAACCTAAGGAAATTGATTTTTCAGAAACATCAGATTTACCAAAGTTTGTTGTGTATACTTTACCGTTTGCTCGACTTTAGTTAAGGTAAATGCACCTATTCGTGAAACATGTACCTATCATGAAACGTTTGTATGCATGTATGAATAAAATCGTACGTATGTTTGCGAAAAAAATTGTTTATTTCGTATGTGTGATTAAATTACAATGAAAAAACCAATTTTTAAATGGTGCTTACTGAGTACACTGTGTTTTATACGTAAGGAATTAAATACTGCTGTTTTTTTTTTCAATTTTAACAATAACACCTCCCTAACTTCAAAATAGTGCATACTGCAATATTTATGTTCTTATCAAGTTCAGTGCTTTATTGTCTTGTAATATTTAATTTGTTTATTGTATGATAATGGTTTTTGGTAGTTAATGAAAAAAAAAACGAGAATCCAAGCGGATTTTTTTTCTCATAATTGTTATAAGTAAATGTTTAAAAAATATAAAAATTTAAAACTTATAATAACAGACTATAATGTACAGGTTTGAGACTATAAGTACTACGTATTATTTACTATGAGTGAAAGTTTTAAGGGGCCCACCTAGTTTTTTTTATTAAAATTAAGTAAATTTTTTTTGTTCATTTTTCGATGGGTTATACTTCTAAAAATAACATACTAAAATTTTAAATCGATATCTCAAATAGGTTTTGAGTTACAGCCATTTAAAGAGTAGCCGCTGGACAGTTAGATAGTTTGTATTTGCTACGGGACGTACTATATATGAGGTATTGCCGGAGCCTGCAGTCTTTTACAACCATTGTAATACGATTCCGGTTCCTAACGTAGGCTTTCAGGTATCCAGAAATATATCAGTATAGAAATTTCGAGAAATCCACGTGTTTTACGGAGTCAAATACATATTGTTTTGTTGTATCGTGCACTTCATAAGTTAGCACGTTTAATTTTATTGAAAATACGTAAATAATCTCCGTATAATAGACGTCTTGTGACTGTGATGCGTCTTTTAGGCGTCGAAATAAACGGGATAAACTTTTTTTGTGGAATAATGGGTCTAGCATGCAAATTTTGTCATCAAACTTTTGCTGGATGTTTCACAAATTCGCGGACTGCAGCTGAAACAGTGTGTAAACTTGGTATGCAACAAGCTGTAAATGAAGAAAAAGAGCTTACATCAAAGGAAGAAAACTCAGAGATAGGCCTGAAAAGCAGACTCGCTGTAAGTATGATTTTAATTCATTTATAACAGTGAAAACGACCATTTTATCTTTAAACGCGTTTTTCTCGAAACAGCATTTTTCGAATTTGCTGCAGTGATTACTCGAAGACGAATGATCCGATCGCTATCAAATTTTTTCTGTATGTTCTGTATATAGTTGTTCATACAATGACCTTCCAGTTTTTTGATTTGATCAAAAATGGAATTTTGGCAGGCCAAAAACGACCAAAATTTTGTGTAAAATTGAAGTTTTTTTTAAAAAACGCTGCCATTTTGCCAATTTTTGATATTTTTTTTCGTCCGTAGGTCATTGTACGGACAATATCTTCTAGTTTAACGAGAAAATTTTTTTTTAGGTTTCATCCACGGAAAAGGCCGGAATCACTGCAGCAGTGGAGCAACTTTTTTTTTTGGCGCCGTCGAAGATCGCGTGTAACTCGAAACATATTTAATTTTTTTCTTCAAAAATTTTATTATGTATTCTTAAAATATTTATAAATATACCCTTAAAATTTTAAAACAATTGATTAAGTAGTTTTCTTTTAAAAAAATCCCAAAGATCTCCTTTTTTTAGGCGGTCACACTAGGTGTGCCCCTTAAACAGTTATTATTGGTCAAACTTTTTAAAAGATTTTTTCATTTGTGAAATATGGCTTTATTTAATCGTTAAATAATATTTCATTTACCATTAAGTTTATCTCACAAAAATTACAAGTTTTCATCGATTGCATAATTATTTATCTAATAATAATCAAAAATAAAACTGTATAAAAGTTACGATCAGTCATCAGATTAAGATGATGAAGATGATACCTCCACGGATGAGTCAGACAGCCAGAGTGAAAGAGAAAATGATTAATTTTCAAAGATTTTTGTGTAACTAATAAAAAAAATGCAATTTTAATAAGCGGGACTTTTCACTTTTTAATGATATTATTAATAACGATTCAAAAATTCAATCAAGCGATTTATATTGACTTGAAATTAATAAATCATAGAGAACTTGTTTCACACTTTAAACAAACAATCGTCAGTTGGTACGACGCCGGTGGATTCTTCGTTAGTTAGTATAAGATGCAGCGCGCCAGAGGAACCTGGTCAGCACTCTCGACTTTGGAAAGCCGGCTGACGATGAATCCACCACGATCAACGTGGCTGACGTTCACTTTCATGCTTGATTAGATATTAATAATCATTCCACAAAATTTCAAGTGAAGATCGATCACTTGAATTTTCCAATTTTCCGACGACTTCAAACCTCTGACTGACGATGATCCCCCCATCGGCAAAGTGGCTGACGAGTATTTTTACGTTTAATCATCAATAATTTACAATATAAACAAATTTTCATTCGCAGATCTATCACTTTTTTTCATAGGTTTCACGACGAGTTTCACAGCCTCCCACGCCCACACCCACCGCTACTGGACTGGCTGACGCGCGAATCCTATATGTTAATGTTGAGAACTACGCATGGTAAAAAAATTGTGTGCAGATCGATCACTAGTCCAAAAGTGACACCACAACTCGACAGGAGATAAGTGACTGTTATTTCAACGCTAAATGACCACGCACAATGACTGTTTAAAGATAGGTTTAAAAATATAATAAATATATGTAATCATCATGATATGTTTATATATCATGTTTACATCAATTGTTCTTATCTGACGTTTTTTCATCACATTAGTAAAAGAAGTTTATCACTTTCAATGATAAATATTGAACTGTTAATTAATTTTTATCAGAATTCTTTTGAACAAGGAAATGCTTTTATTTAAAAATTATAAGGTTATTTGCGATTTAAGATATTTCATAAAAACTTCACGTGACACGTTTACTTAAACCTGATAATAGAATATCAGGGGCATAGTTATACAGAAATTGAAACCACAAGTTCGACCACCATCACCATCAAAATTGCAACTTAGTCGAACAACACCTCAAGTCATGCTATAATCACTATCACTGCATAATTTTCGAAATAATAGACTAAATAATTAAAATTAATGTAGGTAATAGTAAGCTGTATTTATTAAATTTAAAAAATCATTAGATAGTATTTATATTCTTAAGCAAATGAATGGGTCATATGCTAGACTAAAATAAAAAAATTGTTTGTCAGTAAAATATTAAAATCAAGTGAGGGCTGGATTGATAGTTGCAAAGCTTTCGAAACATAGGATTAAAATAATCAAAATAAACCTCATAAATTTATCTAAATTATTTTAAACTATATATTTTAAAAGCGATTAATTAATTAATTTTTCTGTATAAAGGTCAATGACCTGTAATAAAATTTAAGTCAAGAATAAAACAAACATTCATTTTAAGTACTATAACAATAGTTGCAACAACAATAAATGTGCAACGAAACGTTAAATGTAACATAACTCCGGTCCTAATTTTATGTATCTGCTAAGTTACGACAAATGTGGACATGGCATCTGTGTTGTGCGCTTGCACATGTATATGATACAAAAACGAATACTCAATCGTTATTCATTTACATATGATGCCCTGCCCCCTAGGATATTAGGATACCTGTGCTATGTTATTTATATATTAATAAATATAATATATATATATAATGAATAAATATTTGTTTAGACGGCATTAACTATTGCGCCGTAGAAGCAGACTGTTTTAAAGTTGTTTAATTTTGTACTGTCTCTTTCGTTTAACATTTAAATAATAGAGAAGAAAAATTTAACAACTTCAAATTCGAATCAGTCGATTCACACGTGGTATGTACACGTTACAGCTCCGATTTGTGATGATTTTAAAATAAAAATTAAACTGTTTTCGAAAATATCACCTTTTATATGGGGCGTTTTTAATTCAGAATATCACCGATAGGCTTGCATTGATTCGCTCCATACAAAACATAATATTAAAAAATAGTTGCGTTCTTCGCAATAGAATCCGCACCTACATGTGGACGCTTTGGAGTATGATTTTTTACTTTATGTGGTTATATACAGCCTGACATTTCAACTCGTTTTAGCAAACAACTTTTTTATTCATTATTATACAATAATATAAACAATAAATGTATTTACATAACATTCCTATCAGTTTCCTATTATCGTTAAAACTTTAATAACACAAATAGAATTTAAGAGATTTAATACACAAATGTATTTACATACATAGTATATATATGCAATAAGAATAATGACAGCGAAACCTAGTGGCCATCAGAAGAAAAATGTGCTATGTTGCAACCATTGTAGATTTTTAAATAAACCACTCTTCACACTCCTACATGCAATACCAGGCGTATTTACAGATGTTTTTGAAGAACCCCTTTTTAAGTTTTACAACGAACACAAAGGTCGTATTAATCAACAAACATAAATATGTAACTTATGAGCAAAGATGTCATAAGATGCGTTTGTAGCGAGCATTGTATTAGACAGTGTTATAAAGTTTGATAGCTTTCGAGTTCCGTACGCAGTCTCTGTACTTAAACTTCTCCGTTCGTGACACAATCAAGGAAACTGCGCCCGTGTTCGCGCAATCACGCTTCAGTATGCAGCTAAACTCAAGACATATTTTATGTAGCGCTTGCCACGAGTGCCATCTGCCTCTATTTGTTTCTAGTATATATTTATATACTATTGTGGTATGATAAACAATAATAATAATTTTAATTGCCTTATATAAAATGTAGGTATATCATGAAAAGTACGGGTGTAATTTATTGCGAGTCCTATACAGATTTAATATCTGAATCTGTTTCAACGTAGACTCTCAAAACTCACAAAACAAAGACACTTTTATGTACTATTTCTATCGAATTATTTTTTATAAAAGGTAAAAAAGCACTCACTTTATGAGAAAATGCTTAGAAAACACACTCAATTTCTAAAATTACACATTAGATTCTTATATAATTTTGATATACCCATTAAATACAAAAATATATATTCTCGAGTAAATACGGGACGAAATATTGTATCTGCAGTTGATACGTTAACGTATCGATGATCATTTTCAACGATATTGCATATTCTAAGCTTCAGTAAATCGATTCTATTGTAAAGTTATTTATAAGAACGTTACTCTTTAAATTAATTTGAACACGATTGTAGATAGATTTTTTCTTACACTCAAATCGAGTATCAGACAAGTTAAAATAGCTTTGGGGGGAAAACTTAACGTATATTTATCTATCTAAATTGAATCTAAATGGATTTACTGTTATAATTGATGAAATAATTTAAGAACGAAACCCTTCTATCTCCAGATGCCTGTGAATTCTCATTTACAGACTTGCAAGTAGGTACACCTCAACGAAATGATATAGACAGATATTATTTAATTTCAATTATGTACTATATAATTTTAAAAAAGATATGTTATTTACAAAGACGAATTAATATATGATTCTTCTGTCAAAACAGAACAGTGAGATCACTTTAGACAATTACTGAAAACAGTTAGTAGTTAATCCAGACCGGTAAATTTCTCAGAAGTGACTATGAAAGCCAATCCACACCATCACGCACACATTGACACTGTTACTGTGATATTAGGTGGTATTTTGTACACTAATAACGAGATCGTTAAGTGATTTATTCGTAAAAAAATCTTCTAGTATTAGAATACGAAATAATAATTTTATATTTTAATCATGAATCAACACAAGTATATCTGCGGAGTACCAGATAATACACCCACAATAATTATCATAAGCAATAGGAGGATAGTGCTGGAATTATTCATAATATAACTATAATAATAACAAAACCTCTTTGTTATACAAAATAGTATATAGACGTGTTTAATTGCAGTTAATTTTGTCTATCAGCTAACCTTTATCATGGGTGAACAGTGATACACAGGAAACAATTATCAAGTAAAAATGCGTATTCAATAACGACATGTGATACGTTACCGATAATATCGTTAAGTCAGTAAAGACTCGCGACAGAGAACGATATCGTGTGAGCGAACAAATTGGACAGCTATTTCCACGTCGCCGGAATCTGGAATCTACGATCGTCGTAATATATCGTGACGAGAGCAGTTAAGTTTTGCATGGATTAAAGTTACTTTATCTGTATACATAACTTATTTTAAATTTCTTTTAAGCAGGCATTTAGGTAAATGCATGTAACGCCTGATTAATAAACAAAAGAAATTTGAAACAAAATTTTATCTGTTGGCAATTAATCGTCATAATATCATGAGGACAAAATATATATATACAATAAATTAAACAAAGTTAGGTCTCTCTTGTATTTTTTTCTTTGTTTTGCCTTATCCGTTCATATCTTATGACCAAAATCTACATCCATTCGGTGACAAACGCCGTGCTCCAACCGATTTGAATAATTGATAGCATTTTCACACGTAAATTGCTTATTTTTTAGCCTATTTAAAAATTAACCTATTTTTGGACCAGACGTCTGTTGTGATGGGGGTTGATATATTACTTTTTCTACCCCAAATAAGGGTAGCCATTTTTACATGCCCACTTTTTACGTGACATTTTCTGTTCATATATTTTAACTTTGATATCAAAGGTCGCTCTTGAATTGTTGAAAATTGTTGATGTTTACCTTTGTTTATTTTTTTTTTAAAAATTTTATTTATAACTAAAAAAAATTTAATTGAAGACTCTCAATAACAATGAAAAAACATATGTAATACATTTCAATGTTTTCAAATCGGTTGCGACTGTTTGTCGGTCGGGTAGGGAGGTAGGGTGGATGGATTTGAAACAAGCGTCCGCAATCAGCTTATTCATCCGGGGGGGTCTCTTCCCGGATGCGGGGGGACAGTGCTTGTGGTTGTTTGTCGGTCGGGTAGGGAGGTTGATGGATCTGAAACAAGCGTCCGCAATCAGCTTGTTTGGGTGGTTGATCCCTGAGGGTGTCTCGGATTTTTGTCATAAAGTCGGGAAGGGCTTCTAAGTCGAGGTCGCGGTGAAGGTCACTGTTCCGGATATAGAACGGACAGCCGGTTGCCTTACGAAGGAACTTAGATTGTGTGACTTGCAGCTGTTTTGCAAGTCTTGGTCGTCGGTGAATGTATGTCTGACTAGCATAGGTGAGGATGCATGTCTTATAGATGGTAGAAGTTTATTGCGAAGAAGACATTTTGCTAATTTTGCCTATCATACTACTCAGTCTGAATA
>JAPWLS010000381.1:0-17893 GCA_028551675.1 Tineola bisselliella
AAACAAATGCTTTGTACTAGTTCTTTTGTTTCACCTAGTAATCAAATTTAAGACTTCTACATAACAAACTCATGTGGTAACGACTGTACCACAACGATTAATCTCTACAAATACAGTATTAAGAACATTGCTTGTCACTCATTAGTTGTAAATGAATGGAACAAGTTGCCGCAGCGTATTACAGTATAATCTCACTAATCTGGCACTATTAAAAATCGGAGGGTGCCGGATTATTGTATTATAGTGAAAAGTCATGGGTAATGAATAAAATAAAGCATTTCATAGAGGGAATAAATGTATGTAATGTATTGAGTTTGCGAAGCGCACAGGTAGAGGGGCAAGGGAGGCGCAGGCGAAGGGTGCCGGAGTATTGGACGTGGCGATCTATCGAAGTGCCGGATTAGTGAGACTATACTGTATTGACTCTCCATGTTGGTAATATCTTCAAAAATAGATCGGACATAGTGAAAGTGTAAACATCAATGCTTGATATAGGCATATCATAATAAATATATGTGGTATTTGTTTTGAGTCTAACACTATGATGTCTTTGTTGTAAGCATCTTTTAAATCTTTTCTGTAGTAGTATTGTGCTAGTAAGAAGGAATCTACCTAGATTGCTATTAGACAGATACACCTGGCTGGTCTCCCCAATTGTAACAGACCAATCGTTAACACTGTTTCATTTTCATCGGCGTAAACTTAAATTGGCTTTTTTATTCCCATCTGTATGTATTTATTTTTTTATATTTAGCTGTAAGTTCTAATAAATAAAATTATTTTAAACTAAGCTCCCGTCTCTTCAGATTTTGATGGTGACGACATGATAGGAGTATCAGATCTAAGAGAAGTAATTGAACGACTTTGCGGACCAGATCTGAAACTGACTGACCAAGAAATCCAACAGTTAGTGCAGAACGTACTCGAGGAAGCAGACTTGGATGACGATGGAGCTCTATCTTTTGCCGAGTTTGAGCATATTATCGATAAAAGCTCAGATTTTTGTCAGTAAGTGGATAAAGGAATTTTATTTAGGGGTAGTAAAAGAGGGTTTGTTAGAGGTATTCCATTACACACCCTTCTACTATATTATAAATGTGAGTTTGTTTGTTATATTTTCATGCAACAACTATTTAACCGATCATTTTGCATATTTATTTTTATTTCCGTCTGTCATTTATATATATTTCTCATAGTTATCATATTGATTCATTAATATTGAAATGATCTGTGACACTTATTTAATGGCGTTTTGATATACCTGTGGGCTTATCACGAATTTAGTCTGGCTTTCGAATCGAGCTGTCACGAGTAAAATGGATCCGTTAGCAATCGGGATCATGAATTTTTACTAGCGACTAACGAGCGCCAGCAATATATCGAATGAACGAAAGATCGAGATATTGTAGTTCCAAATCCGCACGCGGTGGTGCTGCTCAAATTTCCATACAAATCGCATGAAGCGAACTCGGTTCGAAAGCCAGACTAAAATTCGCGATAAGCCCACTGGTCCTACTTTTCCAATGTGATACTATGATACAAATACATATAATACTCAAAGAAGCCAAAATAATAATATATATTATTTAATTTTTGTATGAATAATTATTGGTGTTTCTTCTGAATAAATTAACCACATTATATTTTGTTTCAGATCATTCCGTATCAGACTATGAGTTATGTTAATGTAGAAATTAAGAATCTCTCCTGAAAATTATGAAGTAATTTTGAATCTATGAACTATATTGTCAAGTCTTATTGCTATGCTGGAACTAACATTTAAGCAATTTTAATTATTTTTTTAATTGTAATAGCATATATATATATACAGGCAGTCCTCGTATCTACGGCATATTAGTTTCTTGAAATAAGCAACGTAAATCGAAACGACGTAAGTCAAGATATATTTTTTCATATGTTTACATGTAAAACCCAAGGGTTAGGTTCAAAGATAATAGGTATTAAAAGACGCAATAACTCCTTGTTCCAATGGTTGCAACAACGAAGTCGTGTTTGGAGGACAAAACTTCGCGACAAGTGAATTCTTCTTTGCCGGAAATCGAAACAATTGACGTGTTTGAGGAAGTGTCAAAAATTGTTCGACGTAATTCGAAACGACGTAAGTCGAGGGCTGCCTGTATATATAATTATTCATGTCAATAAAACAATGAAGAATCAACACAAACAAACTATGCTCAATAACAACTTGCGATTTTGTAGATCCTACCAAGCATGGGCGTAGCCAGCCATGGGCCAGGGTGGGGCAGCAGTCTAAAATAATATGTAACTAGCAAATTATTCCCGCTGTCTTATCCTGGTTAATTTTTTTGTGTCGACTGACGACTGTCTAGTGTAACTTTCTTACGGATATTAAGTATTGTAGTTAGTACCTAGATAATTAAGTTTTTTAGGTTTGATTAGGTACCTTATAGGTCAGAGCCAGGGTAGGGCAAGTGCCCCATCCTGCCCCACCTTGGCTACGCCCTTGCTACTAAGTTAATAGGGCCTGGTGGTATTAATAATATTTCTTTTAAGAATGCATTGTATTCCATATTAGATTTAAAATCTCAAAGAATCTCTCAGCTCAAAAGAAGCTCATTTTTTTATTTTAAACTTTAAGCCTTAGTAGGCAGAAAACAAAAGAATGTTCTTTAATTAAGTATCTTAACACTGCCTGTTGATTTTATAATCTCTTATAGTAGGTCTTATATGAATTTTATGTTAGTATAATTTTATTCTATATTGCAAATTGCCAAAAATGTATTTAAATAAAATTTATTATGGTTAAGAATCGTTTTAAATATTTTTTGTTCCTATAAAATAAGATCTAGTCTCCCATTTAATCCAGTTCGTCTAACCCAGTGTTTGAAATAGTCTAAACAGCTGAGAAAGGTACCTGAGTGGAATAAGATTCTAAGTAGAGTACTGTGATTGTTCTGAAATGCATCTTCTGTCATTAAAATATAGTTATCTAAGGTGAGCTCTGCACAAAGTTACCTTTATAATAAGGTTGTATTGGATTACTACGCCCCAAAAAAATCCCATAAAAGTAAGTCTGTAAGTCCAGAGTTAAGCTGCAGATCACTTCAGTATTTTAAGACTGATTGTAAATCAGAAGAGAACACTTTGTGCTGTGTTAACAAAACCAATGCTAGAAGTTTTTCAGTTTAAACATATGCTGAACTATATTTTTGATGGAAAGATAGCACAACCAGAAAATTGTCTATTCTGATTTAAGGTGAATTCTTACACACTTTTCACATATTCATCTAGTAGACTGATAGAATAACTAAATTTTTGTTCGGTTAAATAGATTTTAAATAAAACTAAACCCACACTGGTAACGAAGAAACTTTATTTTCCTTACAGTTACAGTTGCTGCGTATTATTGTTTAATTATATGGTTTTTTTCAGTGTTCCAAGAGGAACCTACCGATAATGTAAGAGAATAGAATAAAACATGTATATAAATATATATTGATTTTAAAATTTACTTAAAACTTAATTTGATACTTAATTTTGTAAGTAACCTGGCAATTTCATTCTCATGAAAATCCAAGTTGTGAAGAATGATAACAAAACACAAATAAAACCGACAGAAATGATAAGTATTCTATTAAGTTTAGGCGTTGTGGGGTTGTGAGCCCTGTCCAGTATTATGAATCCAAGACCTCCGAGGGAAAATAGGAAACTCGAAGCTAGACCTTCCATGATGTATTGACCGTTGACACGATTCGGCATGAACGCCACCGGTTTGCTATGCCCATACTCGTCTGTCATAGACCCGACACTCGGTGGCTCGACAATAACATCGTATATTATGCCTAAAATAATAATTATTATTAAACACGGCGATAAATATTCAAAATAGAATATAAAAAACACCGCTAACCTCCAGTAACTAGAAAATATGAGAGAAGAACAAGTGCAAAGGTAGTCATCGCAGAAGGTGATTGTAGCCATGATGGTTTCTTGATTTTAATATTTGGTATTTCAAATAACTGAAAAGGTAATGAGTATAACGCTTCCATACTGATTTTCTGCTTCCTCAGACGGCCTTAGACGCCATTAACTACTGATTTCGATAAACACGAACACAAATCCGTTGACGTGCGCGCACAACTTATTTCGATCGATATTTCGTTGCGTTCATTTTTTTGTCAACAGATTATATAGTTCTAATATCTTATTATTATTTATATTTCGCCATATTATAATCTATTTCAATACTAAAATTGTATCATAGTATTTTAAATATTTTGTTTTTATAAAAATGAACGCACGTGCATATTGAATCTAAAAGAATAGTGTTGTTGCTATTGCGAAAGATCTGCGTGGATTTAAACCAATGAAATGACCGGGTGTCAGTTAATTGGTGAAATCCTATTGGTGAATTGAATAAAAAGTTTAATCTAAAGGCAATAAACCAATGAAATTCAAACATAGCTTGTATTTATATCGAAGAATACACAAATTCAAAGAATTTGGTAACTGTCAAAGTCAAAATTATTTAATTCCAATCCGACGAAAGTGATTCTCGGTTTTTTCGTGTCGCTTGACCAGCAGCTGTTAAAATTGATGAAACTTACGGTTTAAAGTTTAAAATTAATGAAAAGTGCCTTATATTCGGTGTGGTTGTGTTTAATTGTTATTTGGATGCATTGTGATGTCTTAAGTTTTCGCACAAAATGAACTTGATTGTGAAATTAGAACTTATATTACGATGAAGGGTGGTTTATGTATAATTTACACTTCTCTGTTAACTATATCAGTGATCTCAAGGTATGTATACAATCTACGACTCTTCTGCTTTACTCAAAATTATTGTTTACATTCAAATATTTACAATTAATTTTTAGTTGCGCGCTATTTTTACTAGTCGTATCTGAGGGCCTCCAAGTGGACACGGAAGCTAACACAACGAATAAAACAGTTATTTTAGACGGCTTACAGAATGTTACCAATAAAATTAGCACTTTATCACAGAACAATGTTGCTACATTGCCAAAAGATGAGCCCCAAATTCTTGAAACAATTGATGAAAATCCAAAGGATTCAGTATTACAAGATCATGAGATGACGTTTGCTGACACACTATCCCTGAATTCTGTCACCACGGATGGGTGAGTGAATCTAAACATCCTTTTTTAGTAATTACTAATGTTAAAAATGGAAAACAATACTTTTACTCAATTTATATATCTTATAAACAAAATTAGAAGTTTAAAATCACAACAAGCTACAGATCAAAATATTTTGTCTAAACATACAAATAAAACTATGTCAGTAAATAATAAAAAATGGAAAAATAATAATTTTTGTGATATGACATTATTTGTTACATTTCTTATGCTTGCGCTTACCCCACCCTGGTTCTGACCTGTAAGGTATCTAATCAAACCTAAAAAACTTAATTATCTAGGCACTAACTACAATACTTAATATCCGTAAGAAAGTTCACACTCGACAGGTGTCAGTCGACACAAAAAAATCAAATGGGGTAAGACCGCGGGTATAGTTCGCTAATTACATATTATTTTAGACTGCTGCCCCACACTGAGTTCATGACTGGCTACACCCACATGTACTTTGTGTTTGAAGACCTAAATAAAGAAATAAAAATAAGTAATAAAAGATTTATAAAACAAAAAAAAACAAGGTAACTCAATGTGATTGATGTTCTTTTGTTTTTATGTGTTGGCTTTGATGCCTGTGATGAGAAATTTATAATTAAACAAACATATAATTAGGTCTTATTAGGTATTATCAACTTTAAATTTAGCGCTTTTATAATATTGTTTTAAAATTATTAAATTGTTTCATGAATTATATTTGCTGTTAGTGCCTTGAGGGTTGTAAATGTGTACTGTAAATGTGTAGTTGAAGTTACTAAAAAGTAATAAATCTTTACACATGACAAACATTAGACCAGCCATTCTCAAAGTGGTGTTTCGCGGAACCCTAGGGCTAAAATACTGCAAAAAATACCTACCAAAGGGAGATTATAAGGTTACATCTAAATATTCCAACTAAATATTACATTGCAATATGATTATTCATAAATACATATAAATCAGTTTTTTAAAATTATATTAAGGCTTTTTCCTTCGCCAAAAAAGTTTGAGAACCGCTGCATTAGACAGTAATCAAAATAAAATAGTAATATGTTGCATATACTTATATATCAAATATCTAGTTTAAATATTAATTTGCATTTCTTTCTTTCTGTTATTTATATATTAATAACTAACAATTGATTTCTTATAAACACTTGTAAAAGAACGTAATGATAGCTAGTTGACAGTAGACAGTTGCAATGGGTTATTATCATTGGTCAAAACCCATATTAGCAATTTTTCAAGTGTGTGTTTGGTCTATTTTGTTTCGTAGGACTGAGTGACATTTGAAGTTTTGAACTGTACTCAGTGAATCTATGCATGAGTGTAATTTTTGAATACGGGCTTAATAACTATGTTTACATGAGTTACCTGCACTTATTGTAGTGTCCTAGTAAGATCAGAAGGCCTATTGGTCTGCCATATCTCTATGAGTGTCATGATTGTTGAGTAGAATAGGGCTTGTATAAAGAAATAATGTCTCAAATTAGATGATGATGACCAGCTGGTCTGCTGTGGGCTTATCACGAATTTAGTCTGGCTTTTGAATCGAGCTGTCACAAGTAAAACGGATCCGTTAGCAATCAGGATCATGAATTTTTACTAACGACTAACAAGCACCAGCGATCTATCAAATGAACGAAAGATCGAGACTTTCGAAAATTAACAAAAAGTATCTAAAATATTGTAGTTCCAAATCGGCACGCGGTGGCGCTGCTCAAATTTCCATACAAATCGCTTGAAGCGAACTCGGTTCGAAAGCCAGACTAAAATTCGTGATAATCCCACTGATTGTACCAAGGGTTTTTTTTTATCATATTCCTGCCAAACTGCTGCACTCTGCATCTATTTTGTCCTATTTGTAGTAGAATGTTTTTATATTTATATAACTTCAGTAAACTAGATCAAATTTATCGGTTCGTAACTGGCGCGTTCACCTTAATTATTGTTTTCATGGGACGTTACATTTTAGAGCCGCGTTTAACGGGACAACGTGTCATGTTAACGTACGACCCGCTAATCGTATGTAGGTCGAGCGTACGCCTCTCGAACTCTTATCATGACGTCACAGTTTAAAAAAACCAACATATTGTAGGTATATATGTATCGTATTTTGCTAGGTTTAATAATATAGTTTATTATAAAGTAACGTATGACTAGACACTCAGCCTGTTGTTAAGCTAGGGTGCGGTTCTTGAGATCCTTGGAGGTGATGATTGGAGGCAATATTCGTATCCGCTATGCCGGCTTGATGAGAGGATTAGAACTTGAGATTCTGTCAAGTGTTAATAATATTCCGCTTTCAACATTACGCATCTATAGTATCGTGATAAGACATCGAATGATTTACGCTATCAATAGTTTTATACTTCCTCTTTTTTTTTGTTGTTGCGATATACATTGTCGGTTCTGTTCAAAGTTCTAATTAATGATTCCAGTAAATGCTGTTAATGTACGAGTTAATGACACGATAGATAGACAAATGCCGGAATTGTTTTTTTTATCGTATTGTTCAAACCAATGTCGTTTGTAACACGTATCTGTCATTGTTTTGGATCGCTATGTGTAAAAGCGGGTGAGGGTGGGGGGGGGGGGGGGGTGTCTATGTTTATTTGTAATTTATTCATTGTTGACATATTCGGAGCAAAAAACTCTTTATAGACTTTACATTATACTTATTTCGCGCCAACAAGATTGTGTACACAATGATGCGCGTGCGTGTTTCTTTTATTAATTACATTTTTATGCGAGTGAGTCATTCCGTCGACTCGTGGTCCATTGACCGTTGCTGACGGTGCGTTGAGTTTTATTTCCTGACTAAATGAACGTTGGACTTTGTGCTGTGTTGAAATCGACAGTGAAGGTCACTTCATTTGGATAGGTTTTTTTTTAACTATGTGGTTAGTACACCAGTTTGTTACGCAAAGGTCCCGGGTTCGATGTTCGATTGAAATAAATACAGGCAGTCCTCGTTTTACGTCATTTCGTTTTATGGCAGTCAAAATTTGACGCCATTCCTCGTTTTAAACCTCCGTCGGGTGCGGTCGATCTCACAGGCACAATTATAGGTTCTGTGAAGTCTTTTAAAGGCGGAAAAAAAATTCTATTACTTTTGTATTAAATTTATTTCTAAACATTCCAATAAAAAAGACTGATTTTGATTTTCATCTTAAAATTAATTAGAAAAAATGTAATTATCAATTTTCTCAATGAGCCCGTCAAGCACACCGCGTTAGGTTAACGAAGGGTTAACGGTCTAAGTCTGTTTATTTGTAACTTAACCTTTAACTGCTGAGGTTAATTCTCAGGTTTTGAGAAAATAAAAATTTTAAAATACTCTAATTAGTTAATTTGTTGATTTTTAAAATAATTTTATTTATTCTTGCTGATTTATGATCTCATGTGATATTTTTCAAGTGTTTTCTAAATTTTGAAATGATAGTTAATTATGTACAAAAAAATAATAATAAAATATATTTTATTTAAATACACTAAACCCTAAAAAAAATTATATACAAGCATATATATATATACGGGTCTCTGAGGTCCCCACCTCAGTGTTTACGTGAAATTAAATCCACCTCAGTGGTTAAAGGTTAAATCTACACGGTGATGTTAAATGTCCAATTGGATGTTGTATTTTCAGTGGTAAATAAATCCGTATTGACTTAACACCTGCGTCAAATGTTGTCCTCTATATTTTCTATATGATTAAATCCAACACCTGTCGTTCTTTGGCTTCTCTTTGCATTTCATATTTGTTTGTGTTGCATAATAATATTTATTATAGTAATTCATCTATCGTATGGCCATGTGGTTAATAATGTTGACATACTAAAATATATTGATATTAATGTTTACTAGGTTACATATGTGTAATTCGCTGGTGAGAAGTACAGAGTCTGCGGGCTGGATGTCGGTTTAGCAGACCATGTGTGTTGGGATTCCTGCAAGATGGTTCCACAGCGGCTTCCTCTGCTTTAATTTTAAGTTTTGCAGATTTAGGTAAGACACGATGGGGCTGATATGTCTAGGCTGATAAAGTCCCAATCTAAAAAAAAATAAAGAAAAAACATATGTGTAGTGTAATTAGGTATTGTATTTTTTTTTAAATTTCGCTGCGATCACAATAGATGGATAATTAACGCGGTATTACGTCCACATAGAATAATTTAATGATATTTCGACAGCTTTGCCTCTACCTTACCTTATCTTGCCTTTACCTCTCAAATCGGTCCATGTCAGATTATTATAACTACCTACATATTTACAATAACCAGTAATAATAATTACAGCCAGTCTTGTCTAAACATGAAGGAAAAGTTGCACTTTCGCAAAATTATCAATACAATATTTTTTACTCGCATCGTGTTGCAGAACTGGTTCGCTGTATCGCTTTTGTTCACGGAGCAATGATCTTCTCACTTTTAAAATCGATTTACAATCTTAGTACATATTGTTATAATTTATGTTTCAAGTTAGTGAATATATATATTTTTTAATATTTTGCCTATTTTTGAACGCTTAAATCAATTTTAAAAAGTAAAAAGTCGTTATTATTTCGGTTCAATTATATAAATATATTGTTTATATAGTATACCAGTATACCAATATTGTAAATGGAAGCTTTGAGGGTTTTTTTTTGACATCAGAGTTTACGTGTGAATTGAAATTTTATAATTTCTTATTATGGCTGCTGCCCGAATACTCGACATTGGCAGAATTGTCTTTAATAGATATCTGAGGCCATTAATAAAAGAAGAAGAAGAAGAATATTGTAAATAAAAATAAAGTAAAACATGATATTTATATTTCAACTAGCTGACCCGGCGAACTTTGTTCCGCCTTAGAAGCAATAAATAAGCAGATTTTAGATTTTATTAATTCACATCACCCCTACCTCGTTTTAATCCACGACTATAATAGGAATAATTCGTCGGCTTCTTGTTGTTACTCACAGTATCGTTTTTCGTTTCCAAACTGTTATCGTTACGAATGACATCATTATCATCGTTGTTCTCATCGTTAGTTTCTCTTCGCCTAAGTTGATCAGAGTGTTTCCGTTTGATTACTCCATTGTTCATTTCAACTTGATAGGAGTAAGTCTTGGTGCGTTTTGATATAATCCTTGGTTCAGAGCCTTTCCCTATAAATTTGTTAACCCAGACTATGTCTCCAATCGAATATTCTGGTAGAATAGTTTCTTTAACTGATGGCCTGAGTTCCTGGAATAACCTAACTCTGTCAAGATCTTCCTTGACGCTTGACTTAAGAAGATCAAACGTAGTGCGCATTTATCTTCCAAACAGCATTTCGCTTAGTTGGTATCATTACCTTAGTTGGCGAATCTTTTTTATTCACTGGATATGTTTGGCTGCTTTCATTGTCGCTAGATTCGCTAGACGTGTTGTGTAGTGCTAGGCGTCTCGTTCGAAACTGTTTATGCGTTGCTTTGCCGCTACTAATGCACACTTTTGAGAAGTGGTTGTTCTTCCCGCATAACCTACAGCGTTTGCCTCTGACTGGACATTCTTCTAAATTAGCGTGATAGTCTCCTCCGCAGAAGACGCACATTTGATTGTTTCGTAGTTGACGTTTCTTCGATTTCAAAGTATCGTTACTTCTCGTTGTTCGTATAAAATGTTGCATTATTAATAAAATATAAATGCAGTTTTAACATGAAAAAGCTGTTTATTTTCAACCACAATGACATAAGTGACAATTGTTTTTTAATTATGTAACAACTTTATGTTTCAGTTTATTGTTAATTATAAATTATTAAGACCATTAATCGAAATATAAACTATCCTATATCTCAAGTTAGACCAAATTACACATAAAATGCCAACTTTCATCGAAATCGGTTGACTTGGTGAAGAGTTCACTGGGAACATACATATGACACTGGATTTTTATATATTAAGATATAAATAACTGTACATATAGTAAAAATTTGAAGCATTACGTTCTGAATTTAAGTTTCATAGTGATGTTAACTCCCTTCATATTCCGTACTATAGCAATATCCTCGCGTCCCACTCTACCTAATTTGTCAGACGGCAGCGCCCTCTCGTCTACTCGTTCGTACTAAACATTAAATTGTCACAAATATCTACGATCTGGGTTTCGTGCTATAAACAAAGGAATCACAGATCGATAGACCAGCATTTTAAACAGCTCGCTCCGGAGACGACAGTGGAAAAGAAAGAAAGCCGACCCAATCGTGAGTACAGTGGTACCTCGACATACGAGTTTAATTCGTTCCGTAACTTTGCTCGTATCTCAAAGCACCGTATGCTGCTGCGAATGTAGATCGGTGAGCTTATCACGAATTTTAGTCTGGCTTTCGAACCGAGTTCGCTTCAAGTGTTTTGTATGGAAATTTGAGCAGCGCCACCACGTGCGGATTTGGAACTACAATATTTTAGATACTTTTTGTTAATTTTCGAACGTCTCGATCTTTCGTTCATTTGATAGATTGCTGGTGCTCGTTAGTCGTTAGTAAAAATTCATGATCCCGATTGCTAACGGATTCGTTTTGCTTGTGACAGCTCGATTCGAAAGCCAGACTAAATTCGTGATAAGCCCACGGGGCGCATGCAGCGGTGTAGTGCGCGATTCCTCGTATCTCAAAACACTCGTATATCGAGGTACTGCTGTATCCTTCTTTTCCAGTCCTGATGACAGTCAGCCAGTTTACTGTTAATCAATTGGTTATATCAATCAATCACGTAATAATTGTAAATTGCGATGGTCTGTTTTAGAAAGGCGCTTCTAGTGGGCTTGTTTCTTTTTTTTTTTGTACTATAACGTGTTTTATGATTGTAGTTTCTTGACTATGCAAAGAGGTGAAATGCCTGTCCTTTATAATAAACTAGCTTTTGCCAGCGGCTTCGCTCGCGTTAAGAAGTATTATTAATTAGGTATAGTTTATGCGGCCTTACTTTTGTTTAGCATGTGTAAAAAATTTATCAAAATCCTATTTAAGCGGACGTCTTCATCATAGTAGCTCCAATCTTTAATTTCAGTTCAATCAGCCGAAAATCTAAGAAGATTTATACAAACTTTCATCCCCTATTTTATCCCCTTAGGGGTGGAATTGATCAAAATCCTTTCTTAGCGGATGCCTACGTCATAACATCTACCTGTATGCCAAATTTCAGCCCGATCCGTCCAGTGGTTTGGGCTGTGCGTTGATAGATCACTATGTCAGTCAGTCACCTTTGAGTTATATATATTTAGAAGATATTGTTAAATTTAACTACAAGCGTGCTTATTTAATGTTTTTGTGGCATGTATGTAGAGGCTATAGTCCAATTACAGCCAATACACAAAATACGAAAAGAGTAGTAAAGAAGAAACAAATTTTTTTTTATTGATAGCCCGGCATATGACCACACTCCGCCTGATGTTAAGCTAGAGTGCGGTCCATGAGCATAGACAACTGTTACCACAGACACTATGCCGGCTTGAGAAGACGAATGTGCTCTGTCCAAATTAACAGGGCACACTCCTCTCGTTATTATCGTAATATAATTCAATTTGGAATTTAGTTAAAATGGAAAGTAGATTAGAACGAGGTTTTATCTCGTATTACGTTCGTTTAAAGATCTAGTTCCGTTAATAGTTTATTATTTGAGGATATTAAATAAGTGTCACTGATGTATTTCATTTGTGTGCTTACCCGCTGCGGGTTTCGAAAGTGAAACGTTTGTGTTGCGTGTTCATAAATCTTCTGCCGGACTATTCTTGTTTAGAATCATATTTAGTTCTAAACTGTGGGCTTATCACGAATTTAGTCTGGCTTTCGAATTGAGCTGCCACAAGTAAAACGGATCCGTTAGCAATCGGGATCATGAATTTTTACTAACGACTAACGAACACCAGCAATCTATCAAATGGACGAAAGATCGAGACGTTCGAAAATTAACAAAAAGTATCTAAAATATTGTAGTTCCAAATCCGCACGCGGTGGCGCTGCTCAAATTTCCATACAAATCGCTTGAAGCGAACTCGGTTAAATGAAATAAATTTATTAATTATCAATTTGATTTAGCTGCTGTATACTGGATTTGTCCTCTTACATACTAATGTCATAATAATATATAATAAATCTACCATGATGTAGAAGAATAGCTGCTGTATAGGGGCATTGTCATCCTATTGTATACCTAAGGATAAACATAAAATGACATTGGTTTTGTCCAAGCTTTTTTATTAGTGAGATATTCATGTAACGTGTAATATGATTTTTGAATAAGTTTGCTTTTTGTGTTTTTTTTGAACTGAATGATGAATGATATCTTATTTTGTTGGTTAAAAATAAAATTGTTATAAATCGTGACTTTGTAGTACGCAAAACGAGCAATTCGAAACTGCAATAAAAACGGTAAAGAATCAAGAATACACCACCCAAAGCTGGAAATTTAGTAGTGAGTTTCTCTTCTCGGCTTTACTTGAAAAGGGAGCTTTAAATAAGTCTAGATATCTTTTTAGTTTACAACTCGGACTGGACGCGTATGCAACGAGATTCAGCCGGATTATCTGTCCCATTATTTTGAAGTATTTATTTCTGAACGATAAAATTTTAATCGCGTCGCCCATTCACACAGGTGCGTCTGTGCGTTTACTCAGACGCGCGCTTTCGTTTTCGTTTATTACGTCGCTTTCTCTGGAACTCGGAAGGTGTATTGAGATAAATACTGGGGGGCTACTCAGGCGCACCAACTTCGAACGAAAATACGGACGTTTCCTACTCAGGAACACTTACTTCACGACATATAGGCTACTCAATGCTTATTTTACGGACATATGACAGGACTTTTTACGGGCTTATGAGTCAAAATTCACGAAACTTCGGGTATGCCTGAGTAGCCCCCCTGTAACGTAATATGTGATACGCACGTACTATATGTCTGTCATCTGAAATACAGACTTCTATACATAAATTGTTTGAATTTATTCATTTATAATAATAATAATATTTATTTAACCAAAAACAATAGTACTAGGATCGTATTTTTGTTAGATCAGCGGTTCTCAAACTTTTTTGGCGAAGGAAAAAACCTTAATATAATTATAAAAAACTGATTTATATGTGTTTATGAATAATCATATTGCAATGTAATATTTAGTTGGAATATTTAGATGTAACCTTATAATCTCCCTTTGGTAGGTATTCTTTGCAGTATTTTAGCCCTAGGGTTCTGCGGAACACTTTGAGAATGGCTGTGTTAGATAGTCTCTTTACGTGCATTAATACAAATTAAAACTAATATAACATAAATGATATACAGGTGTAATGATAAGAAAATAAATAAATAAATAAAAAATATACACACAATAGTCATAAGGAAAAGTTATAAATTGATAATAAAATTATATGTTAAAAATAAAAGAATTTATTACGTATTTTGTTTGATTGGATATGAAATGAAATTAAAATCGTTTATTAGCATAGCTACTAAAGGCGTGCGCTTGCTCATCGTTAGACTCTACGATGACTTCGGAAAGGCGTATGTCGAGAAACTCTTCATTTTTTATACTCATAGAGAAATAATTTAATGTATTTTAAATACCTTTTACTCGTTATTTTTGATCTGAATTTAAATTTTAAAGTTTAGGTAGGTAGTAGGTAAGGTGGATTACTTGGTAAAAGGCTTTGAGATTAGTATGTAATGTAAGTTTTTTTTTAAAATGAAGTGGTGGTGGTATTAACCCAATATGATAGACTAATAACCATCTACAGGCTCTCTACCACTCTCAGTTCACAGTGTTCTAGTATTTTTGTTTAAAAGGAAAGTAAAGCTACTATGACTTCGATATTTAACCAATCGATGCAGACGGCGTTGTATATTTCATATTACGCAGTTTCATAACCCTCTTATAGCACGTGTTTCCCCGATATAACGCGGGAATTTACTGCGAAATTTATGACTGCACATATTTCGTTCTTAACAAGAAAAGTTAAACGTGAATCATTTATTGAATGAAATTCAATTATTATATGAGAGTATTTGTACAACGCGTTTTTCTATAACGCGGAACCAATCTACCGTGTTATAGGGTGTACTTAATAGTCATAGTTTATTTATTTAGACATACACAAACAAACAGTTAACAAACCATAACATGGAAGTAACAACTACACTAGACTAGAGAAATAAAGCTAATTTTGGTAACCTAATAGTTGTGATAAACATCTGAAGAAAACTATATACATTATGATTAAATACGAACGCCAGTCTGCTGCTCGAGCATAGAGTGTTATAGGAAAGCCAAGTGCAAAATAGACTTGAGCTTCTTAGGCTTCAAATGGAACAAATCAAGATCCGTGACATTTTCATATAGATCGTTAAAACTGCGGCATATGCGAGGGAAGGGGCTATTATACATCACATTGCTTGAAGCAAATGACAACGAAAACAAGTTTAGGGTGTTCTGATTAGTCCTGGGTCGAGGCATGTAGTTGTGTTTTATTTGGCGAATTATGCTCAAACTAGATATTGTTTATTCGACTTGGCATCGGGCGGCTCTTGGCGGCGAATCGCGATAGTCAGTTGAAATTCATCGGCAAAAAACTGTCTAGAAATTTTTAAAGCAATGAGTCATTAGTACTGGATTTAATATGTAATGTTATTTTTAAATAGTGAATAAATATCATAAATATACTAATATAGATTTTATTGGTATACATTTCTCGTCACCGGCATTTTGGCATCTATCCAATTCTAGACTTCCAGCCTCCCCTAGGTAGCGCTTGTTTTATTGATCGGTAGTCTTATTATCATAGTCGGAAGTGACATTTTGGCAATGGTCTCTGATACTGAAGAGGAAGAATCAGAACTAACGACGTACTATAACAAATTTAAATCGTTCTTCCGTAGAATTGAGTTTTTATACATACCCACCCGGTGTTTCGTGAAAAGTTCTATTTACATCGTTCCGGTTTGACGAAAGAGCCTATTTTTCAGTTTAAGTAACTTTTTTTCTGAATTAAAATTAAGTTGTTTTTTATAAATTATCTATATATATAAAACTCAAAGGTGACTGACTGACTGACTGACTTAGTGATCTATCAACGCACAGCCCAAACCACTGGACGGATCGGGCTGAAATTTGGCATGCAGGTAGATGTTATGACGTAGGCATCCGCTAAGAAAGTATTTTGATCAATTCTACCCCCAAGGGATAGAATAGGGGATGAAAGTTTGTATGAAACTTTGTCAATTTTAAACCGATCGGGCTGAGACTTTGCATGCATAAAGCTACTATGACGTAGGCATTCCCTAAGAAAGGATTTTGAAAAATTCCACCCCTAAAGGGATAAAATAGGGGATGAAAATTTGTATAAATCTTATTAGATTTTCGATTGATAGAACTGAAATTAAAAATTGACAGATATGTGGTTAATAACTGGAGCAAGTTTTCAATTATGACCCACGACAGGAATGGTGATAACTACTTCACACACGTTAAACAAAAGTAAAGCCACACAAACTAAACCTAATTAATAATAATACTTCTTAACGCGAGCGAAGCCGCTGGCAAAAGCTAGTTATTTCATATACAGACAATGATTGACGAGTTTCTTGTGGTATTCTTCTCGTCATACGACTTTTCGAAGCCATGGTAGATACTAACGATGAGCAAGTGCACGCCTTTAGTGCCTATGCTAACAAACGATTTTCATTTCATTTCAGGAGTGAAAACTCACTCTCCGATCTCGTGTTGTCCCCCCAATCAATTTTTTTCGAAATAAGAACAAAATTATTTAAATTTAGATTATTTTTTTTTGTCAGTGTACCAGTCTGAAGGTTTGAAAGGAAATGCGTTCCGGTTCGTGAGTAAGTCCAATTTGACAACTGTGGGCTTATCACGAATTTTAGTCTGGCTTTCGAACCGAGTTCGCTTCAGGCGATTTGTATGGAAATTTGAGCAGCGCCACCGCGTGCGGATTTGGAACTACAATATTTTAGATACTTTTTGTTAGTTTTCGAACGTCTCGATCTTTCGTTCATTTGATAGATTGCTGGTGCTCGTTAGTCGTTAGTAAAAATTCATGATCCCGATTGCTAACGGATCCGTTTTACTTGTGACAGCTCGATTCGAAAGCCAGATTAAATTCGTGATAAGCCCACTGTACATACCAGCCATGTTAACACAGCCTAGCTATACAATTTTCAATGTGTAAATTACTATGAAAATAGTCTTAAATATTTTTAAACGTAATAATAAACGGTTGCGTGAATTTATGCAAATTGTGTTAACAAAAACGTTTGCGATTTTATCAGACAACCTTGACAACGAAATTGTGCAATCAAAACATATTTATTTAACACGTAGTTATACACGCAATTGCTTCGTTGTGGTTCCCAAAGTTGACTGGGCTCCGACGTTGCTAATAACAAAAAAATTCAATCTTGAGAATCTCCTCTTAGTTGTTATAAAAAATGGAGGTATAAATATTGATAATACTCGCGAGATTCCCTAGTAGCAAGTAGCGGAATTATTTAATGCAGTCTCATTTGATTCCAATTGGAATTAAAAAATAAAAATACAAGCGTTACTAACATGAATTAAGGATTGTTCTATTGACACATACATACATATTATATTAAGGCCTGTATTCATAAATATGCGAAACAAAATAGACCAATCACAAGCTAGAAAATGTGATTTTTGAGTAATGATAATAATGCATTGCGACTGTCTACTGTCACCTAGCTATCATTACGGTCTGTTACACGCATTTATAAGAAATCGTTTCAAATTAT
>JAPWLS010002238.1:0-89790 GCA_028551675.1 Tineola bisselliella
ATAAATAAAATGAAACTTAATAAAAATTGAGGTTATTTTGACTATAAACCTACCAATTGACGTAAATAAATCGATGTCCCGTTTTGAGTAAAAAAAATAAATGGTCGCGTTAGGTTAGGTTAGGTTAGGTTATGGTGGTCTTTGGCATCTTTGATACTACAAGAAATCTATTAAGCGAAGCTAGTATCGATGCTGTTTTAAAAAACTTACTGAAAGTTATATAACGATTTAAATTTGAAAATAAGACGTTCCTGTTCTGAACTTATGCAGGGGCGGTCACTATTGGGCCAAATTAAATGTCAAGGAGTTGAAGTAGGTATTTGTTTTACGTTTCTGGGCTTTGGGATGTTTGCGTTGTCTTTATCCTGATTACTAACGCCCATAATACAGGGCGTTGTATACGTACGTATAGTTTTTGATGCTTTGAATTCAGTGTCAGTGCTATGACCGTGTTTTATTTGCAATTGAAATATAAACAATAAAGGTGGGAATGCGTGCGTACGTGCGATATAAAAAAAATGCGATAGTTTAGTGCTTGTTGTCAAATGGCTGTGAAGTGTCAAAAGTCTTATTATTATTCATTTATTTATTGGGTCCACAAACAGGGCTCTACAACTAGACTAGGAATTAAATATGAAGAAATGATAGTGTTTAAAACTATTTTATTTGTGTTTGGAATTTTACGATCCTTGCTATTATATAAAACTCATATAGCCGCGTCTCCTGCTCCTGTGTCTTCCAAACAATAGACAAAAACATCGAAACATTGGGGCGTGGCCGTACACATTTTTGTATTCATACACAATGTTTCGATGTTTTTGTCTAATGTTTGGAAGACACAGGAGCAGGAGACGCGGCTTAAGTTCTGGTGTTTTTTTTAAATATAATTAAATTCAATATATCGCCGGGTTCTATATAACGTGGTAGGTGGTTATTTACAAAATTGTAATTTTATAAAGAGATTTAAAAAGTTGTCATTGTGCATAGTTTGTTTATGTAGATTATTCGTTGTTGTATTGAGTATCTCGGAAACTATTATATTTTGCTGTAAATGTTAGTTCCGACTGTTTTAATAGCAGCTGGCGATATATGTATTTAACCTTATTAGTAACTTTTTTAAATTAAAAAACAAAATTAGAATCGTCGGACAAGGGGTATGCGATTTCACTATCATTTGCGGTTTTATGTTATTCAACATGAAACGTATCGATTTGTCTTTTTGAAGTTAGTTATTTTATTTTATTAAGTGTGCTGTATGGTTTTTTCATTTCTATTACTCATGGCCTATTTGGCTTATTCGGTCAGCAAACAAGTCCGAGTCGATTCGACTCATTTTACAGAGGTGTGAAAGACTTGTAAAATTGATGAAATACTTGGACGGTGTTGCTTGCTAAGCGACAATTGTTTTTTTTTCTTCAATGTATAAATTATTATATTAAAAAATAGTTATAAGTAAAGACAGTCATAAATAATGCAAATTAATTTAATAAGCAATTATTTAATTAAAGTTCAAATAAATATAATAGGTTTATAGCGCACCTAACTTCACAGTGATGCGACTTGCAGCAAACTTCATTTGTCAAAGACTTTTTTAAGTATGACAAATTCCCTTTTCTGTGGACTTATCACGAATTTCAGTCTGGCTTTCGAACCGAGTTCGCTTCAAGCGATTTGTATGGAAATTTGAGCAGCGCCACCGCGTGCGGATTTGGAACTACAATATTTTAGATACTTTTTGTTAATTTTCGAACGTCTCGATCTTTCGTTCATTTGATAGATTGCTGGTGCTCGTTAGTCGTTAGTAAAAATTCATGATCCCGATTGCTGACGGATCCGTTTTACTTGTGACAGCTCGATTCGAAAGCCAGACTAAATTCGTGATAAGCCCACTGATTACAAATTTTATAGAGTAAAGAATTACTTCAATTTGGTGTTAGTTGAGATTATCTTTAGATAGTAAGTTTTGAAGCCAACATCCAGCACATAAGAAGACCTGTGTCTTAATTAATCATGTTCATATGAAGGTGGTAATTAATAGATGCTTCGGTTTTAATTTCCAGTTAAAATAAATATTATATAACAATTATAGCCCCACGTTGGGCGCCATTGTAAAACAATTATTTTATTGGATAATAATTATTTATTACATTAAAAATTAAGAAGCATGTTAATATTGTGAACAGGGTACAAAACAATATAAAACAATTAAAACACGCACTGCTAACGGAAAACCAACTTAACTCCAACAACCAAGATGGCCGACCACGCTTACCCTAACGGAATACTAGTGTTGCCATTTTAAAATTTGTCGTAGTGTTACAATATTATATAAATATAATCACGAGGTACAGGATGGGGCGCGGGAATCTCTCACATTTATAAAAAACTGCTTCATTCTGTAAATGTATGTAAATATTGCAAAGTATCGAATTAAAATAATCAAAAATAAACTTGATACTTTGCGCTTATTTTGAAAAACTAAAACAAAATAAAAAATAATAAGTATAGAATAAATATTAATAATAAGGTTTTTTTTTAAGTTGCTTTTGTTTTTGTGAGTAGATACGTTCAGTAGGATGCGTGTGACCAGTTAGCTACATGACAAGGAATGCCGTTTTTACAATTGTAAGGATCCTTTATTAATTAGGGTTATGTAGCTCCAGATATTATTTATGTATTCTTTATACTTTTTTTTGTTCTTTTATTATTGTGTTTTATATTTATATATGTGTATTTATTTATTTTTATCTTCGTTTTTGTTTTATAACTTTATATTATTACTAGCTTTTAACCCCGACTTCGCTCGCATTTAAGTCATTAAATAAGTATGAGAGCTCATACTAACTATAGTCAATTGGAAACTATTATTGCTGCTATTTCGCAATATATTATATATTCGAGTCCGTGCAAAAGAAAAATCCACTTTTCGCTTTTCAGTTTTTATTAGGACTGCTTGACATTGACAGTCGTATTTTTTATAAAACTTAATATAATTTATAAAAATCAAAAGGAGGTTGCGATCATCAACAACTATAGTAAAAAAATAATTTCTTTTTTTAATAAAAAGTATCCTATGTTACTTCTAGTACCTCCAAAAATATGTGTACAAAGTTTCATGATGATCGGTTAAGTAGTTGTTGCGTGAAAACGTAACAAACAAACTCACATTCACATTTATATTAGTAAGGGATTATGTGTATGTGTGATGAAGTTCTTTTTATGTTATTTTTTTATCTGCATCTATTCCTTCTGCATGCAATCTTTCTGCTGGTCCTAAATGTCAACTGGTAGACAATGGCCAAGGGGATTAAGTTCGCCTTTTGTGTTTTTTAAAAAATAGATATTTTTTAGTGACTGAAAAAGATGAGTTTCAATGGATAATGATTTTATAATTTGGTTTGTTATATCGTTGTGCCACTAGTGTAATCGATATAATGCAGCGGTTCTCAAACTTTTTTAGCGAAGGAAAAAGCCTTAATATAATTATAAAAAACTGATTTATGTGTATTTATGAATAATTATATTGCAATGTAATATTTAGTTGGAATATTTAGATGTAACCTTATAATCTCCCTTTGGTAGGTATTTTTTGTAGTATTTTAGCCCTAGGGTTCCGCGGAACACCACTTTGAGAATGGCTGATATAATGTAATTTTCATTTTTTTTAATACAAAAGAGCATTATCTACAGAAATACAGTCCTAAGACTAGTTTTGTAGATAGAACATGATTGTATATAGGGCTTTTGTATTTTTGATTTAATAAAGATTATTATTATTTAGTTGTGTAAAAATAATATTAGAAATATATAATAGAAGTGTTCTTTTAATGGGGAAAATATAGCTTGATATATTTTTTTCTATTCTTCTACTTTGAGATTCCTTGTGTTGTATACATATAGCTTTAGTGTAAGCGATATCACAAGTGAGGTCAATGAAGTGTGAGTGTTCTACTGGGACGCGGGGAGCTCGGAGCACGCCCGTGATTGGCAAACCCCTTTCGGACACTGTGAGTTAGGGTGACTCGCACTATGACGTTTTTTTTATATATATAGACCGTCATTTTAAATTTAAGACGTCGATTTTACATAAATTGTAACTTGGTGGTGTTTTTAAAAATAGAATAACCGCAATATTGTTGGTATACGTTGCCAAAAGAAGTTGGTTATCGAATATTGTAATTAATAGTACAAATATGTTTTGTGACATAGACGGTTTTGAGAGCGCATTATTTTGTTAAACAATTGTTCAACTTTGTGTTCATATGTCGTGGCAGTAGTTGTTTGTGAGTGTTTGTGCTGCGATTTGTTTGCTGGTTGCTGGTTTGTGTCATGTGTGTAGCATTAAGGCCGCAAATTGAGGGTCAATGAACCGCAGTGTCCGTTAGGTTTTGCCGAGATTTTCATTCTTATTTGGTAATTACTCGAGTTGGTTCTCTTTTCATAATTCGTTTGGATGCGTTCGCGTTGCACGTTCCGTTTGACAGGTTGCGTTTCCTTTTCAAATTGTTTTATTTTACATGGACATTCTATTTTTGAATTTTAGGGTGAAAATTTCGAATTATTAGTTAAATCCTGCTCAGCATTACAATAGCGATATTAAACTTAGCGACGTGTGAATATGAGACAATGTTTCTATGTGACGTTAGGTGTCTGCAGCGCCAACTCGCGGGAGAGAGTCGCAATAACAAATGGAACGGAACGCAAACGTCTCTATGTATAAGAGTGAATTTTGAATTATATAATAAACCTTTGTTCTTACAGAAAGTCGATGCTGAAGGGGAGAATGCCGACGCGGAAATAACACCTTCAGATAAATGCGAAAATATAATAGGTGTATCAGAAGAAGAGAATAAGAAAGTTGAAGGGGTAGCAGAAGAGAAGTTGGACTCTTCTGTGCCGTCGCCAAAGAGACTCCGCTCCTCCGCTCAGGAGTTAAAAAAGAAGGCTCAAACGGATAGGAAAGTTAAGACGGACGCCGAAGTTAAAAGGAACAGAAAGAAGACGGAGAAAGATTAGTGCTTGCGTCTCGTTTACGGGTCATAGTGTCGGCGACGGGCGCTCCACCAGCTGGGCGCTCGTTGAGTGACATCACAGGCGCGGATGGACGCTCCGTTTTGGCCGTAAATGAGATTTGTATTGTTAAGTTGTGTAGAATAACAATCGCGGTGTATAGGTTTCGGCACCGTTTGCTCCAGTACTGACAGCCAGTCTCATCATATTCTTATAAGAATATATTAATAAAAAAACCATCTTTGTTTCTTGTCTTGTCTTGTAAGTCAATGGTGGGGTCACGGTTTTTATGTCATCATATTCTTATAAGAATATATTAATAAAAAAACCATCTTTGTTTCTTGTCTTGTCTTGTAAGTCAATGGTGGGGTCACGGTTTTTATGTTCCTTATACTGATTAATTGTTAAGAATTTTCTGTCTTCTTTGTTCATCTCTCGTTTTCTATGCTGACTGTACTGTTATTTTTACTAATTAATCAATTTATGCGAAAGTGGATAGTGGAAGTGGGTGGAAGGTCACTCAAGGTGTCTCAATATGTGCAAAGAGTAATGAATGTGTGGGAAGAGTAGTGAACGTGGGCGTGGTGTAAGTGGTATGAAAGGGAAAGCGATCGTTGGCGCTCCATAGAATCTGCTAACGACTGATCCATGGGGTATACATAGTGGTGTATGATTTATAAAATGTTCGTGTAATAGACTGAAATATGATGATTAAAAACTGATCCGTTATACTACGATCTAGAATTCGATATACTAAAATGACTTTTATTGAATACTATTACTATTATTAATTGATTCTCAATTGATTACTGGTCAATTTTTGAACATGATAACACTAAACAAGTATTGACTTTTGAAGCTGTCAAATTAGTCTATAGAATTAAAAATTCTTGGTCTTTTTTGACATGAGGGTTTATGTGTAGATTAAAATATTATAATTTCTTATTGGGGTCTTGCTTGAATACTCGACATTGGGAGAAAGAGGCTATTAATAAAAGAAAAAGAATTCTTATTATTTTTTGTAGTGACCTGAAAATATATTTACTGACTATGAAAATTTTAATGAATTAATGAATCCAAGTAGCGTTTATAAGATAATTAGAAAATTCAGCCTCGGTTTAATTTTTATTGGAAGGGAAACTCGTGAAAATTAATAGACCATTCTCCTTTCTAGCCGTACTATGTTGTGTTTCTGTTATTTATAAAATGTAAGCTTTCGTTGTTGGAGCTAGTTTCGTATTAATGTTGTTTCGAATATTTGTTTTGTTTTTAAGTATATTTAAAATTGTTGTAAGAATAAAAATTGGTTGTTTGCGTCCGTACGCGAATGTCGTGTGAGATTGGTCCGGTTTTGTTGTTGGTGTAGTAAGCAATCGGAGGAGACATATGCATGTCTTTCAAAGAAGAAGCTTACATAGATATTGATACACTTTATCTACTGAGGATAGTGATAAATGTATAGCACTATAACTGGAAATAATTATTGTGAATTTTTATATTGAAATTTTCTTGTTTTTAAGCAGTCTCATATGAATTACAAAACCGAACTGTTTTTGCATTAAATTTACCAGTCAAATGTATTTATTAGTGTATTTGTATGTACATACGGCGATTTTCAAATGGATACAGTTTTTGTAGGTATATAAGCGATAGAAAGAGAAAGGATATATCTGCTTCTCTTTCACACATGATAAGAATATAGCTATCCCTTTCTAATGATTGTTTCTTCCAGTCCAAAGTCCAATCTGTATCCATTTGAAGATTGTCGTTTGTACGACTCGTCTGCACATACCGCCGTTTACTCCATAAGTATCTCTAAAGATATATTTTTCGAAGAATGCTTTTATGTTTTACTCTTTTAATTTACTTTTTTTTAAAATACTGTGATTATGACATAAGGTTTAAGATATGTTTCTTTGTATATTTTGAGTATTATAGTGTATTGAGAATAAAAAGCCTTTTTATTTTGTCTCGCCTTGTTAAGCTGACATGGGGGAGGTGGTCGTTGACCTACATATATTTGTCCCTAGCTTATCATTAGGTAGATCTAATCCAAAACCTTGATTTTTAATTACAGACGGAAAAGTCGGTGATCGAGCCGGCTGCGGACGCTTCGACTGAGCCGGGAGAAGACGAAGCGAAGGCGAAAGCGGCACGAGTAGCGGCGAGTATAGCCGAGAGAGAGAAACAAGTGCAAAGAGCATTAGCTACTAGTTTACGTGACAGAGATAAGGAAAGGGAGTTCCATAAACGCGATGAAGCTATACAGGTTGGTCATTTTAAATTTAAATAGAAAGTAATTTGTAAATTAATCCGGATAAAAAAGAACGTCCGCAAATAACTTTGTATGTAAATTATAAATACACCCGGATGAACGAACGTTATTATACTATAAATACGTCCGGATGAAAAACCGCTAGTAAATTATTCTGAAGGTCAATTAATTATAAATACACCCGGATAAATGACGTTATTTTTATAATGGAATGTTTTGTGTATTTTGTTTGGCCTTTTCAGGCTAAATAATTATTATTTTCTTTATCTTAGATTCCTTTAACCAACTTGTTTATTATAGTAGATACTGATCAATGAATCAATTCTATTGTTTTTCTTTTTTTGCAGCATTTCAACGCACTTCTAGCTGACTTAGTAAGAAATCCAGACTTGTCGTGGAGGGAAGCTAGAAAACAATTAAAGAAAGACCATAGATATGAATTAGCTGATTTACTTAGTAAAGAAGAAAAGGTGAGTTTTATAATGTAGGAGTGTTAAATAAGCAAGCAGCACTCTCCGGATCGCAAATATTATTTGCCAGAAAGCCTTTTGCCCTAAATTTGCACACCCAAGATAAAATTGTTTTCTGGTCAGAAACACTAGTGGACGTCATTGTGATTTTTTGAAATGTGGGAGGTTCCCATGCCCCACCCTGTTTTATTAAATGTCTACTGCTTATGGAATTTATATCTTTTACAGAAAGACATATTAGCTCACAAATAAATGCTTATGGCTTTGTGTAAGGTTATGATTTTAGTTGCATTGACTTTTAGTACTACAGACTAATTGTATACAGGTAGCTGGATCTAAATGACATATCACATAGGATGGATGATAATTGTGGTTTCTACTGGACAGTCTAACTGTGATATGTTAATATTTATAGCAAATGAAATTAGTTTATTAGCATAGGCACTAAAGGCGTGCACTTGCTCATTGTTACTCTACAATGACTTGGGAAAGGCGTATGACGAGAAGAATACCACAAGAAACTCGTCAATCAAAGCCTGTACACAAAATAATAATTAAAAAAACTGAATTTTAACCCAGAAAAAAAGTAAATAACAATTCATAAATCAGATTGCACAGTAGTTACAATAATAAATGTTATATTAATAAGATATATGTTAATAAAATACATGTATATGTCCTATCATATGTATATAAAATATAACCTATAGAACATTAAATTCAGTTAAAGAAAAATCCTTCTAGTAAGCCAAGCTCAAACAAGGTTCTCTATCTCTTTCTCTCATATTTAAAGAGAGTGGTGAATAGAGACTATATGTATATGTTTCTTGCCCTCGTCCTTATAGAAGCATTGTTTTGTTCTATTATTGTATTTATGATAACAGGAGCGGTTATTCAATGAGCACATAAACGTGCTGTCCGGCAAACGGAGAGTGAAGTTCCGCACGTTGCTGGCTGAGTTGCGCGTGAGCACGGAGCAGCATTGGAAGGATGTGAAGGCGCTGCTGGACGACGAACCGCGGACGCCTGCGTACAGCACTCCTGAAATGGTAATCTAATAAGTTTTATAAGAGCTATATAAGTATAGCGCCGGTATAGTAACAAGTTTAAATTGGATTGTTGCAAATTGCAATTTTGTACATCCTACCCGGCTAATAGGATACGTCTCATTAGCCCAGTATACCACTCGTTGTGAAATGACCCCGTACGTAGTTTGTGCAACGCTTTTTAATACCTTTTAAATTGCCGCTCGTGAAAAATTTCAAATTTTGAAAAAATGCTTGGGATTATGCTGGGCTTGGTCACCCCTGTTATATACCATTAATAAATACGTAATTCGGATTTTATGAAAATTATAAGTGAATTAACCCTTCCCACTCCAATGTCGAGTGACACTCGACATAGTGTGTAATACTTCTTTTTGCGGACAATTTTAAAAAAGGTGGGATTTAGAATTAAGAATTATAATATAGTATCCTGTAATTACTCATAAAATAAAGTTTATCATATAAGAAAAAATCTATTTTATTTACAAAATACGAAAAACTCCCTAAAAGTTAAAAAACGCAATTTTAGCGTGGAGCTGGTGGAATAAAAAGAAAAAAAGGCTTGGAGTGGAAGGCGTTAAAAGACATTATAAATGTTGTTTATTTATCGGTGCTGCGTATCGTACAGATGGAGCGCGAATACCGCGAATATCAGCGTGACAAGCAGTCTGCAGCGAAAACGGCTCTGAGGCAACTGCTGCAGGAGACCAGGTCGATAACACACAAATCGTTGGCGACTACGAGAGACAACACGCATGGATTCCAATTAATTAATGACGCATTGAAACATGATGCAAGGTAATAATAATAAATCCATTATTGCTCTAAAAACTTAGAACAATTGACGTTATTCGTATTAAAATTAAGCTCTTTCAAATAACTAATTGTTTTAGAAGAAACAGTTTACAGTAGTCCGTTATATGACTACATCTTTTAATGTTAAAAGATGTAGTCCGTTATATGACTACATCTTTTAATGTTAAAAGATGTAGTCCGTTATATGACTACATCTTTTAATGTTAAAAGATGTAGTCCGTTATATGACTACATCTTTTAATGTTAAAAGTAGAGTGTGTTCAGTGAATGGAGATAACTGCTCGAGTAGACATACTCAGTATCGGTTTAACACTAGATTTACCAGACCAGTCAAAATGACTGGTCTTGCAAGATCAAATTAAAATTCCTACTGCATGTAACATTTTCTTTAATTCTTCTAACATTTTCTTTAATTCTTCTAATCTTCTTTAATTTATAACAGAAGAATTAGTTTTATGAATTTTATATATATTTGTAACAAATATATACTTTTTTTGGTTTTGGTAGAAATAGGTATATTTAAGCTGGTAAATTTAGTGTTAAATGTACTTACAAGCTGTTCAAGAAACTCGGTGTAGCTTGAAATTGGTCTGTCTAATTATGTGACCAAAGTACATATAACAAAGTTACATTAGTCAGTACATATACATATTCCATTGTTAGGTTAGCTCTAAGGGTTTGTAATGTTGCGTTTATTTCAAACATTGTGTTATTCATTTGTAGATACTTAGCCTTAAATCACATACCAGAAGAAAGACACCAAATAATATTATCGTACCTCGAGGACTTGGAGAAGAAAGGGCCGCCGCCCCCTCCCACGGCCACGGAACCCACGAGAAGGCTAAAACAGTGATGTGGGTTTGAGTGAACGTTCGATGCATTTTAGATAATATAATAGGAAACTTGTTGTGATACATTTTGTTGTAATAGGGGTCGCATTGTTCACGAGAGGTGTTCACCAACTCTTTTTGGTCACAATTCTGATAAGCTAAAAGATCAGTGGGCTTATCACGAATTTTAGTCTGGCTTTCGAACCGAGTTCGCTTCAAGCGATTTGTATGGAAGTTTGAGCAGCGCCACCGCGTGCGGATTTGGAACTACAATATTTTAGATACTTTTTGTTAATTTTCGAACGTCTCAATCTTTCGTTCATTTGATAGATTGCTGGTGCTCGTTAGTCGTTAGTAAAAATTCATGATCCCGATTGTTAACGGATCCATTTTACTTGTGACAGCTCGATTCGAAAGCCAGACTAAATTCGTGTTAAACCCACAGGCGTAACGCGGTCAGTTAATAGAAATCACATGATGAGAATCACTAGTCCAGATTTTTTTTCTAAATTAACTATTAATTTTTAATTAAATTAGTTTAGGATGCTCAACTGTCATTTCTGTGATAATGACAGTTGTGCGTCCTAAAAGGTTTTATTGATTTCGCTAATGATGTCATCATGTGATTGTCTTTTGGAGACTCTTAAAGCCTGTATTCAGAAATAACGCTCAAGCATAGATTCACTTGGTAGAGTTTCAAAACTTCAAACGACACTCAGTGGCACGATGAAGTAGACCAGCCATTCTCAAAGTGGTGTTCCGCAGAACCCTAGGGCTAAAATACTGCAAAAAATACCTACCAAAGGGAGATTATAAGGTTACATCTAAATACATATAAATCAGTTTTTTATAATTATATTAAGGCTTTTTCTTTCGCCAAAAAAGTTTGAGAACCGGTGAAGTAGACCAATCATACGCTTGAAAAATTGTTGACGGGATTTTTGACCAATGACAGTAATCCATTGCAACTATTACGTTCTGTAACACGCATTTATAAAAAAAAGCGTTTTAATCATTACTTATTAATATATAAATAAAATAGAAAGACAAAAAATGCAAATTAATGTTTAAACTGGATGTCTGATATATAAGTATATACTATGTGACATATTACTATTTTATTTTCATTACTGTCTAATGGTTGTCGTGTTTAAACATTTATTATTTATTAGTAAATAATTTTGACTGCATAAAATGAAATAAAATGCATTTAAGTAATGATCAGGTGATATATCAAACTCAAGGGTTATTTCTGAGTATGGAGCCTAATTGGATGTATTCGCTAACTTGATGTTGGTTAGTTTTATAGGATTTGAACACTAGTATTAGATTTTGATTCCGGCCATTAGAGCCTCCTCTGTGGACAGTGAGCCTTCATCGTTAAGTCTGTCTCCACTGAAGCGTAAATTGTGTGGTTAATGCTTTAAATATGTAATGAGGAAGCAATGTATAGTTATTAGTTTATAGCATTTGTTTCGGGTCTGTGCTGTTTTAGTTCTGATATTCATAGGACAAGGTCTTGTGTGCAATAATTGATTTCGTTATTTAAAAATATCAAATATTCGGTAACCATGATGACCCATGTTCTGGTTTGCTCACTTATATCTATGTGTTGTAAAACAATTACAACACTACTTAAGAAGACAGAAAACAAGATGGCTGACCACGCACACACTTCCGGAAACCCAGTGTTGCCATTTAAAAAAAATTGTTGCTAGTGTTACATTCTGCATTATATCTTGGATTTTCAATGGTGTTTTGCTGTTATATAGTTTTAATAGTAATGATGTATTGTTAAAAAGAATTGTTGGTAAATATTAAGTTTAAAAAATGAAAGCAAACACAGTCTCAATGGCTGACGCGATTATATCAATTTTATTGGTAATACTGAATTGTTTACACAAATATTTTGTCTGTTCGTAAATGTATTGACCGCTCTGTTATGCTTCAGTGGATTCATGCCCTTAGAGAGAGATAGTAGGAGTAAGGGAGACAACAAAACCAAATTTGACCAAACATCTTCCTTATCACAGTAATGGAATTCAGATGGAACTGAACGGTTTCTTGTAAAAGTAACTCTGTGTTCTTTCTCCAGTCGCTTCTCTCCTCTGACTTTTGCAGTGTGGGTTTATTTTAATTGATCATAATGCATATGAATTATTCTGCTGTGCATTTCTTAAACGTAAACAATTTTACGTAGTGACTCTACTAATGCCCGGTAGATGGCGCTAGTAAATCTTATATCACACATACAGAGCCTGGGAGCGACTGGAAGAATGAGTGGTTTTTTAGGTTATGTGATTCTTTTTGTAAATAATAAGTCGCGAATTAATTTTTTTACAATGAAGTTTCTGGACGTGGACAAAATAAAATGTCTTAGTACAATTCTTAGTTTGTTTGTTTCATTTATAACACCCATTTTTTTATGAACGTAGAACGGTGCAGTATCTGGGAACAATTGTGAATTTAGGCTTTCAACGGATTGCTGTGAGCTTGGGTAAATATGGTTGATTTTATAGTTCCAAATCTGTTTACAGGAGCTCTAAGCGAATCCGTTCGAAAGTCACGAAGTAAATACACGATTGCCATCTGAATGGAAAGACCTATATCGAATTACTTTTCTTCCATGAGACAGGTATCACTAAAAGTACCTTAGTAAATGTTATCAAATTTGATATATAACAACCATGTGATTCAAATTGACGCTTGATTGTTTTAAATGATTAAGCTTTTATTCAGTTTTGGATATTAGTGCAGTTTCACACGGCTTTATTCTGTGGAATGATCTTTATAATGTCACTAGCAAAACTGTTAGTTATAAAAAATCTTAGTGAGGCGAGATCATTGGATACAAGCATCAACTCTATATCCCAAGGTTGTTACTAACATATCGGAGAGCAATACTGGACAAAAAGTACTCTAAAATACGAAAAAGGCTACTTTGTCCCGCAACAAATGTAAAAAGAAATATTTTTCGAGAACGAGATATTAATGTGTCAAAGCCGTATCTGACCGATTTTTGTATAATTACTAACTATATGTTCCTATTATTTATATGTATCTTATAGTTTGTTTTTTTTTATCAAAAAATAAGTGATTTGTAATGAAGGAAATGATTATTTTATATTATAAATTTGTTTTTTAGTTAAATTTTTTTCATTTTTTAGTAATATAACAGACAATAATAAAATGTGCTATCTATTACTTGTTATTTATACAAAAATAAATACCGATTGGTTTATTAAAAATAATTAATAAAATATTGTATTACAGTTAGCTAATAAAAGGAGTCAATTTACGTACGTAGAAAAGTAGTAATCTTTCTAGGGTAAGTTTTGTCAGATGTCTAATGAAGGAATTACAATAGTCTAATTTACACGGAAACCAACATGCAAGACACCTCTGCAGCTGCAAGCCATCGCTCTACCAACTGAACTATCGAAGGTATTTCTTCTTTTATTAATTGCTTCTAATATCTATTAAAGACAATTCTGTCAGTGTCGAGTATTCGAGCAGCAGTTCAATAAGAAATTATACAATTTTAATTTACACGTAAACCCTCATAAAAAAGCCGAGGAGACATTCGGCCTGAGGCTATACCTTTCTGGGAACTGGGAAATAAACATACATAAATATTTATAAATTTTATTTGAACTCTTACACTATACATTTGCCATTAGTTTTAATTAAAATTTCAATAATTGAATTTGTTTATTTTTATAAAAATAACATTAACAATAATAATTTTAACTTACACTTAATTATATGTAAAATAATTAACAAACAAAAAACAAAACAATTCGTTTAAAAATTAATAACATGCATTTTTAAGTAAATTTAAAACTACCTTCAATACTGTAAAAAAAATTAGTTTTAATGGAGTTGTTTTTTTTATTTACAAGTTTAGTCTTGTGCTGGATAGCTAGATAGATGCATCGTTATCATGGAATGTAAGTAAATATTTTTATTATTGTTTTATTAATGTAACATGTTAGATTCATCTTTAATATTAAAAAGAGGCTTTATTCGTCATTTTTTGTACAATAAATTAACTATTTTAATTAATTATCCCTTAATATATATATTTTAAAACTTTCGTCTGTTTAAATTGAGTTCAATTCCAAGTAGCGTTCTTTACTAATTAAGCTCGGAAGCTTAGGACAATTTCACAGTAAATAATAAAATATATTTTGTAAATATTTGAACCATTTCATATTTTTAACGCAACTATAAATTCGGACCGATTGAAAGGAGCACGGATTTTTTTTGATTTTGTTTTGTTGATTTGTTCTTGCCCAAAAGTTCTCTAGAATTAATGTATATAATGTATAGTAAACATTAAATTGAAATATCTAATTGAGAGGGCGGCAAAATTGTCTTCCGCCCCGGGCGGCCGATACCCACGCTACGCCACTGGGTGGCATTCATGTTAAGTTTGGATGAAAAGTGGTGACATATTATAGTTCACTTTAATTTCAGCATTGAACGACGTAAATATAACATCGCTATCAACAAAGGGATCAGATGTGGATGTGCAATTAATAATCGAAAGAGAGTCTCCTAAGTACAAACATGACGATCCAGCAGAAATGTATGAACACGTGGATCATTGCATAGCTCTGTATGAGAAAGAACGGGATAAAACAAACATTGGAACGAAACGTCGACTGAATTTGGATGAATTACAACCGGTGCCGGTCCACGAGGACATCGACCTAAGCAAAGAAGACTATGATAGTTTCAGAAACACGCTAATGAAGAAGAAAGACGCGTCAACGCCGATTGAAGAAGAACCATGTAAAAGCACACATGACACTAACTGTCAATGTAGCTGCAAACGGGCGAAAACAAAAGACGCAGCCTGTCAAGTGTCAATAGGTTTCGCTTGGAACTACATTAGTGATACTTATTTTACAATGAAATGTTATAAGATAGAAGAGATTAAAAAGGAAGAATGGCATCTTTAAAACGATGCTAAAATTCCCTTAACTAAAGTCAATATCAGTATTTTGAACTGTCAATCGCGATTGAACTAAACTATTGACAATTGCGATGGACAATTGTTAGTTTTCCTTAGTCGTAGCCATTCTGAATTTGAATGTATTTTTTTCTGTTGGGCATTTACGTATTTAAGTATAATTATGAATAATACCAGTGTGTATTTGTCTTTTTTTTTTTGTAAGTTTATTATAATTTTGACAAAAAAATGTATCACAATTATGCGAATTCAATTGTTTGTTTAATAATAAAGTTTATTATTTAGAAGTTTGTCTTTATTTTTTCTTCAACATAATTTATCTATCTTTTGTACATAGTCCGAATCTACAAGATTTCGGAAAGGAATATGACGAGAAGTAATCACAAGAAACTTGCCAATCAGCCTGTACAATATAATGTTAGTAGATACGATTCTTGCTTAGGTTTATTTAAGCATATTTATAATAAAAAAAACATGGGCGTAGCCAGCCATGGACTCAGGGTGGGGCAGCAGTCTAAAATAACCTAACCTAAATAGCAACTACCCGCGGTCTTACCTCGGTTAATTTTTTTGTGTCGAGTGTGAACTTTCCTATGGATATTAGGTATTGTAGTTAGTACCAGCGGCGGCTCGTGACATTTTTTGATGGGGGTTCACAAAAAAATAAACAAAAAACTAGAGCCTACCATTTATTTTATTTGTACAGAAAATCCATTCGCCGGTCTTTTTGGCGAGCGAAGACATCTATTACTTTCTTGTGAAAATTAGATATAGAATTAATTAAGCGTTTTTCTATGCTTATCATTCCCCGCGGCGCGGCACGGCCGAACGCACGGTTTGGCAACGTCGCGCGTGAGCGGCGCTCCAGATTAGGTTAATTTCTCATACGAAATCTTTTGTTTCACGCGTCGGCCTGAGTCGATGTTTCTCTTTCGCACTCATTGAATACAATGCTAGGAATCGTACTAAACTTTGTTTCATAGGAGCGCAATCGCTGGCGCTCCACTCGTTACAACTTGACGTTAAATATACGCGTAGATATAGGTAATATAATATACTATTGTATAGGCATAGTGGAATAAAATGAATGTAATGTAAGGATAGTATGTATTATGAAGAAATATAGATTACTTCTGTAATTTTCGTGGGAGTGAACTGCACCATCGCTCTTTAGGACGAGCCGCCTCTGGTTAGTACCTACATAATTAAGTTTTTTAGGTTTGATTAGGTTCCTTACAGGTAACAGCCAGGGTGGGGCAAGCGCAAAAATGAATAAAAACACAATATTATAATAAAATTATTTATTTATTGAATATTTACAACAGGGTTCATCTTATTGAATGTTGAATGGTCCTCACTGAAGTAACGAACAAGACAAAACTAACAAACTATATCACAATGTGTTTATTTACTAAAATTAACTCAACTTTTTCATCATCGCTTTAGCCTTCTCGTGGGTTCCGTGGCCGTGGGAGGGGGCGGCGGGCCTTTCTTTTCCAAGTCCTCGAGGTACGATAATATTATTTGGTGTCTTTCTTCTGGTATGTGATTTAAGGCTAAGTATCTACAAATGAATAACACAATGTTTGAAATAAACGCAACATTACAAACCCTTAGAGCTAACCTAACAATGGAATATGTATATGTACTGATGAGTGTTCCCATTTCTTATAATGCAACTTTGTTATATGTACTTTGGTCACATAATTTAATATTTATCATTAGGTTGATGATTATAAACGCTTTTTCCTTTCAATCTTGAATCCCCAAAATTCTAAAATTGGAATAGTTTTGAATACTTGTATATAACGTATTTAATTGAGATTATGTATTGTTTTTGAAGTGAAACTTCTTTACGCACGCTCGACTTGGGAAGTAAGCTGGTGAATGCGTGACGAGAGCGTTATAAAAAGTGTGTTCGGGCGAGGCGAACAGAAGTTGAGAACCGATAATATATTTAAATATTTGTAGAAAATTAATATATCTTATTTTATATAATAGTTATTTTTTTTGGGCCATTTTTATATGAAGAAATGACAAATGAATGGTCTAAACGGTTTTTTATTTATAGTTACAATTTACGGAGCACACAGAAGTGAGTTTTTACTGTAAGATAATAAAAAATACAATTGTGTACAATACCATACCTTGGATCACGTTTCAGTACGTCATTAATTAACTGAAATCCGTGCGTATTATTCCTTGTGGTCGCCAACGATTTGTGCGTCAATGATTTAGTTTCTTTCAGAAGTTGCCCCAACGCCTTTTTTATTGCCGATTGTTTATCGCGTTTATATACGCGGGTCACGCGCCCCAACTAAATGGACAAAAATAAATTGGAGGATGTAATTTAGAGTTGATTTATTTTTCATTATAGTGTTGTGATTTCAACTATTTGCTATTTTTTGAAATGTTATTTGTTATGTATTATATTATTGGAAGAACATATTTCAATACACTTATTTAATCATTTGCGTTTAGGACAGATGTGATGATCACTCACCTGTGTAGTCTGACCACGTTTGGGTGTCTGCTTTTCCTCGACATTGGCAGGCGTGGCTTGTATTCGGATTTCTTGTTCGGCTTCTTTCGCCTCTGCTTCGTCATCCTCCACTTCGGTTTCGGCCTCCGTTGTCGAGTCGTTTGTCGATGTGTCTGTCTGGAATTGTTGTTATATATATCTTTAATATTGAACTAGTTCAGCAAGCGACTCGTGTTACTAGATTTATTCAGCATGTAAAACTAATTTATATTTATTTTGGTTACTTTTCATAAGAATTATAAATTTCGACGTACGTATATTAAACCTAACACTTTGATGCTTCGTATAAAATAAATGCTTTATTATAAAAATATATTTATGTCCCAACTCCGCTTTAAGTGTAAAATGTCACCTTAAGTACGTGAACTTATGTCGAAACATAGAATGCGTGTCACAAATAAGACAGCGCCATCTATGTGTGCTTGTTGAAACCACCACAAAATGAAGGGAAATGAGTAAAACAAAAAATTTATTACTAGAAATATATTTACATTCCACACGTCAAATTACAATTACAAATTGAACATTGAACAATTGTATGCATACAATAACAATGAAGATATGGGGTTTTGTAGTATTATTGTAATACAAGAAATGATTGTAACTACCCACAAAGGAGTTTATCCTTCACAAGTACGAGTTACACTCGACACTCATTTCTATATATCAGTGGTTCTCAACTTTTTAATGATGAGGGAATAAGTTTGAAAATTTGACAAAATTTCTGTCTTGCCATAGACAAACCAACTGTTTAGTGGAAATAAAAAATAAATGTAAACATAAGTAATGCACACACAAAATTAACGAAATAACGAAATTAGTATATTTTTAACGGATTATGAATTACTAAAGTGCCAATAATTACATAAATTTAAGATGCCTTCGCGGACCTCTTTGGAAGAAGAACCACTGGTATATAAAAATGACAGTCGAGTGTGCTTAACTTCGACATAGTAGATAATATCGTAATAATGACATCAAGTGTGGTCAGAATATATGAACTAGAAATCTCTAAACGATTCGCATTGACATTAAGTAACTTATTGTAACATATAAAAAGCACACAGAAGACATGAGAAAACGTAAATTACATATACCATGGACGGCGTTACTTTGTGACATAACCGCTTTTGCTCATCGTGTTCATTTTGGACACATTCAAGCGTAATAACCTACTTATTCATGTGTCCTTTCTATGAATTTTAAAACAAATCAAACATAAAATTTAATACAAAGTCAGATAGAGAGATATAAAAAAAACATATTCATCTTAATTTTAAAATTGACCCTGTACGACATCTTTGAAGGTAAACAGATTGGTTTCAGCTGATCTCAGTGCTGGTCAATACTCACAGGCAGTGGCGGCCTTACCCATTGCGAGGCCCCGGGCGGCAGGTCTTTGCGAGGCCCTTTGTCCTTCGTGAAAAGTATGTATGCGAAAGTAGATCTGGTTATATTTGGTCATATTTGAGGAGAAATGCTTAAGTTATACAAATAAATAAAATTTGAATTTTAAAATTTCATCGAATGTATGTGTTGTATATATTCTATATATTTTTAAATTTGTTTGCGTTTAAAGAGCGAGGCCCCGGGCGATTGCCCCGTTCGCCACTCCCTAAGGCCGCCACTGCTCACAGGGAGGCGACAGTATCCTCATTAGGAACCAATGATATATCAAATAGAAATAAAAAGCATCAGCAATTTTGGTAGTGAAGAAAAAACTAAATTAAAATCCGACTCCTCATTATCGCTTAATTATTAATTAACCATTAAATAGCCAATAATTCTTATAAACGCCGTAATCACAGAATTTTATTTTAGAAATTAAAAGAAAACAACACAACAACTACTACTTTTAGAACCGTTAAAAATATTCCTAGCTTTATAAAAACTTAAATCTATCACTAAGAAAATAATATTCAAAATATATACAAAAAAACCTCAATTTAAAAAAAAACTCGCCGTAACGAAGTCATAATCACAAATAAATAGAATTGTACTTAATAAAAGAATATATTAAAAACATAAATGTCATCCGATTATTGTAAAAAAAAAATCGAGTAGCGTCTCTCGCACCAAACAGAGCATACCACTGTTAGCCTGGTGGTGGTCATTAACTCAGACTACCATTCTGGAGTGGTAGCAGACAAGTAGTCTCATCGGCATCAACTCGGGACATAACCCGACCATGGACTCAGGGTGGGGCAGCAGTCTAAAATAATATGTAACTAGCAAACTATACCCGCGGTCTTACCCCGGTTATTTTTTTTTGTGTCGACTGACGACTGTCGAGTGTGAACTTTCCTACGGATATTAGGTATTGTAGTTAGTACCTAGATAATTAAGTTTTTGAGGTTTAATTAGGTACCTTACAGAGCCCCTAAATAGAGTAAAACAATTTCTCCAGTCGAAGCGAGTCGAACCAAGGAACTATTAACTTAAGAAAACTAATACTTAACTATCATAACGCCATAAAATAGACAAGTAAATACAGATTCAATATCGTATATATATATTTATTATGTAGATTTAGTTATTATTTTCTTTTTATTGCACCGAATATCACCGCTCACACCGACAAAGGTTAGCTGGTAGATAATGCCGACGACATTAAGCTCGCCTATGTGCAATTTTATTATTATTATCGATAACCGCGTTATCGTGACACCCAAGCTGGACTCGATCTACAGAACCTACATGAATTGTGGTCACGAACCATATAAGAAGACCGAAGTCATATATTAGTTAATAACGACAGAAGATATATAGGATGTCTCAAAAGAAAGTTTATATTTTCACGCAGTCAGTAACATCCTATATATTGAAAACAAGCTTTCCAGCTGTCCTACAATTTACTCTCTCAAAGCTGTACCCACAAGTCGCCTTGATCAAAACACCTATATTTATATATAGGGTGTCTCAACACAAAGTTTACATTTTGCAAGTCGAATTGTAAATTTTCTTTTGAGACACCCTATACTTAAATTAAAAACAACACTTCTAAAAATCTTACCCTTATTTAATGGCTCTTAAATAAAATAAATCTAAACCTACAAAAAATATGGCATTAAATACTAAATAAAAAAAAGACGCATAAAAATAAAAAATAAAATAAAAATACGAAACGAGAAAATAATTTACAATAATGCAAACAAACCTAAAACTTTTAATAATATATAAAAATTAAAATGTATAAATAAAAAAAGAACTATGTACATACGACACAATAGTTTTTACAATATTAATACTTCGATAGACTAAAAAACCCTATTTCTTACTGTATGAGCTAATTTCGGGACCTACTATATGGATTATATCGCCGGGTTAAAATTTTGGTGAATGTAAAAATCTACAGAATAACAATTTTAAATCGTTCCCCTGTAAAATTGCGATTTGTAGATCCCACCATGTCAACAGTGGGCTTATCACGAATTTAGTCTGGCTTTCGAATCGAGCTGTCACAAGTAAAACGGATCCGTTAGCAATCGGGATCATGAATTTTTACTAACGACTAACGAACACCGGCAATCTATCAAATGAACGAAAGACCGAGACGTTCGAAAATTAACAAAAAGTATCTAAAATATTGTAGTTCCAAATCCGCACGCGGTGGCGCTGCTCAAATTTCCATACAAATCACTTGAAACGAACTCGGTTCGAAAGCCAGACTAAAATTCGTGATAAGCCCACAGGACTCAGTGATATTACAGTTGAAGCATTTTATAATGCCTTAAAGCTCCCAATTTAAATTCGTAATTAATGCAACACTAGACGCATCTAGATTTGTCTACCCGTCTAGACTTACATTAATTGAGAATTTAATTTTTTTTATTCAATTAACCAATAACTTAACCTATTTAATTGGTCACTGAAGATTCAGGTGTAGGATTTGACAAGTTAATAACTATAACTATTATTCTCCCAGACGAGGTTAAATTGACATCCTATGCAGAGGCGGCTCGTCCTAAAGAGCGCTGGTGCAGTGCACTCCCACGAAAATTACAGAACTTATATTACAGCGGCGTAGATATAGGTAATATAATATACTATTGTATAGGCATAGTAGAATAGAATGAATGTAATGTAATTATGAATGAAGAAATATAGATTACTTCTGTAATTTTCGTGGGAGTGCACTACACCAGCGCTCTTTAGGACGAGCCGCCTCTGATCATATGTAACTATATTTTATCATAGAAGAGGAATGAACTGGGTGTATTACTTTTTTGAATTTGTTCGCGCGTATTACGACGCGGATCGTACGCAAGCAAGATACGCATACACGTCAATATTATTGACTCTAATTTATTACTAACAATTATTATTTACACTTAAAAACTAACTAATTATGGAGCATAGTGTTTGGTTTTAAATTTAGAATAGATATACAATCCAAAATTTATCCTATTAAATAAATAGTTTATTATACTATGTATTTCTAGATACATCTAGACGCGTTTATAAATATAAATAGACGCGTCTCGACCCGTCTTTACTTTAGTTTCGAAGACTGAGTCATCATATATCTCATGTCATTCACAATAAAGACTACACAACCACAACTATATTAAATCACATTCAGTTAATATTATATGAGATAACAGCATTGTATTCCGACGGCGATGCACAAATCGTAAGCAAACAACAATTATTCAACACATATATAGCTAGCAAACGAGTTGAGATTAAAAAACCGACTGTAACCGAAGTGCTCACGATACAAGCCGAGCTAACACGAACGGAATCATATGTACACCTTCACACTCCTTTCGCCTCACTCAGCCTCTACGTGGAAATGCTCAAAACATGATTTCAGACAACACCGTCGAACTAATAACAACACAACAATAATTACTTATATTAAATTAGAAATAAACAATAAAGTCAATAATACTTTAAGAAAACAACACTAAATTCTGCATTTGAAAAAATGTCTATCAAATTTCATTGGTTTCATCATCTCATTTACGGATAAACTATAGCACCACACAATTCGAGCGTCCATCCGCGCCTGTGATGTCACTCAACGAGCGCCCAGCTGTTGGAGCGCCCGTCGCCGACACTATGACCCGTAAACGAGACGCAAGCACTAATCTTTCTCCGTCTTTTTCTTTTTCTTCTTCGCCTCGGCGACCTTCTTCACTTTCTTTTCAGCTTTGGCTCTCTTTTTCAACTCCTTGGGCGAGAGTTTCTCCTTCTGAGCGGAAGAGCGGAGTCTCTTCGGTGATGGCACAGGAGAGTCTAATTCTTCTTCATCATCATCAGCATCCCCTTCATCCTCCCCGTTCTCTCCTTTAGCTACACCTATGATGTCTGCCCATCTGTCTGGGGAAGGTGTCGGTTCCACGTCTCCATCCGCTCTCACCGTATCGGCTTTCTGCAAACAAACAATTTTTTTTATAAACTACCTTCATTCATATACAAAGTTAGAAACGTGAGCGTTCAGTTCCGTTTAATTGCGTCAATATTCGTCATACAATAACTAAAATATACAATTACTGATTAGCAACGGCCATTATTACGTAATCGCAAAAAGATACACTAATAAAATAGTATATGAAAAACATATACAGTAATCTATGTATCTAACTCTTAATTAGCTTAAGAGATCCGCCCGTTGCTATGACAACTCCCGGACGCGAGGCTGAATCAATTTTGTCGAGAGCTTTCATCGACAAATAAATAAATATGAATATTTATTCATGGAAGCCATTTGGTATTTTTAGAATACATAAATATATATCTACTAAGTGAAGTAATTGGTTATTTATATTTTTAGCCCACAAAAAACCTATATACGATCGAGCTAGTAACATGGAACAAAATTATATAATGAAAAAAAAAAGAAAAAGTTAACAAGGTGACCGCGACTACATAATAAAATACAGTTTTGTTTTTGTTCACGAGCGTTTATTCTTGAATTAAATAAATTATATTCTATATTTGAAAGAGTACGTACGTACAAAAATATATCGCACTCTATCACTCCAATGAAAACTGACATATGCGTGCGAAAGACACAACTATGCAACCGATCAATAGAACAATTTTCAGTATTTCAAGTTTAAATTTCATCGTTCACGACTACGTAACGACTTATATGCCACGAGAATTGGAATGTATGAAATAAAACCTTATGACTTTGGCATAAAGTGCATTCAATATTTTAATAGGCGTACCGTTTCAAATTAATTAATCCGAGAGTCTACTCTGAGATACGTATAACAACATTTTAGATCAGTGATTCCCAACCTTTAACCGCAATTATTTAAGAATTTGCTTTTTTCGTTAAATTTGGTACCGAAATCTAGCATTGCATTTAAATGGCCCGGAGCGAAAAGGTTGAGCTCGTGTCGAGTCCATCTTTGTATCGCCCCATAGGGGGCGTGGAACCCACGTTGGGAAACACTGTTTTAGATAATATTCCTAGTCAGAACTGCATGTGGTTACACTCAGTTTGATGTAAAATGAAGACAACGGCTATAGAATATAAGTATTTATTACTGATGCATTGACAAATTACGTATAATGCAATCTGAGAGTCCTATAGAATATCTTTTAAACAACTGAACTGTTTTGGGTATTATTTGATATACGGATAGACGAAGAGCGATACAATCGAATCAAAAAGAAAAACCGTGATCTCTAGATGGACGCCTCGGTGTAATTTATATTTTAATAAGCAAATCCTACACGTGGGGTACATTTGAAATTCAAAAATAGAACACTCGAATAGAACAAACCAATTTGAAAAGGAAACGCAACCTGTCAAACGGAACGTGCAACGCGAACGCATCCAAACGTCGATACAGAAAGAATACAAGTAATTATGAATAGAGAACCAACTCGAGTAATTACCAAATAAGAATGAAAATCTCGGCAAAACCTAACGGACACTGCGGTTCATTGACCCTCAATTTGCGGCCTTAATGCTACACACATGACACAAACCAGCAACCAGCAAACAAATCGCAGCACAAACACTCACAATCAACTACTACCACGACATATGAACACAAAGTAACTATTGTTTAACAAAATAATGCGCTCTCAAAACCGTCTATGTCACAAAACATATTTCTAAGAAAAACAACGGAACCTTTTAATATAGTTGATTGTCTTTTTTTGTTGTTGATATCTATAGTATGTACATATAAATAAAAGGCCCTCATTTGTTTTATTAAACAAAATAAATTTACTAACATAAGTTTATTAAACAATTTATACTTTCTTCACATGCAGCGTTCATAGGTACCCAATAAGCACACGATTGATTGTGAATCCATTTACGGAACCATTTTGCAAATATCACATTTATTTTTATATAAAACACATCAATGCGAACCTATCGGTGGAGCGCTCAACCAAAAAATAAATTCGTATTTACGAAATAGTTCCGTTTGTTTTTAACAATATTAGAAGTAAATATAAAAAAACATAGCTTTTTAATATAAATACACTAACACAATATTTTGGGACAAGATTTTACTTTTTAGGTTTTTTAAAATTAACTTAAAACACTCTATACGACTTAATGCGACGCCCTTTCTTAGAGATTGAAGACCGAATTGAATTAATCAGAAATAAACACAATAGTGTCTTAATTAAAAAAAACAAAATAATTATTAGAATAAAATAAAACCGTATTTACATTTGATTATTTCGAAATAGACATCGTGGTCTGACGGTGCGGGTATAGCTGTAAATCCTTTCAAAATCAATAAGAAAGGTCACATGAAGTTTCTTTTTAATTACTTAATACTCGAGTTAGTAAATACTGTTTAATATTGTTTCGTTTCTTAAACATGAGACATGTCATATTTAATATTATTTGACAGCACTAGACCCCACAAATTGTTTCGATCTTTGGTGAACCACGAGAAATACTACAAATAGAGTGTAAAAAAACAAATGTTTTATGCTGGGGTCGAGGAATGCATAATTTGTAGAGTGGACAATCTTCAAATGGATACAGATTGGACTTTGGAGTGGAAGAAACAATCATTAGAAAGGGATAACTATATTCTTATTGTGTGTTCACGACACAGCGATCGTTTCTCTTTCTATCGCTTATATACAGTAATGCCCCGCTTTACGCGAGGGATACGTTCCGGAAAAAACTGAAATTCCCGCGACCATAGAGAAGTTGATGACTACATTATGTTTATACGCACTCTTTCGCATAATGCGGGGCAATTGAGCGCGAAATTTGAATTCCGCGTTATAGTGACACGCGCATAACGTGGTCGCGTAAGGCGGGGTATTACTGTACCAACAAAAACTGTATCCATTTGAAAACAAATCAAACCACACTAACTATGTCGCATAAAGTATGTATAGTACAACAATTTTGTTTTTCAACATCAAAATTTCGTCCCAAAAATATTCGCAGTGCGCTGTGATTGATAAAAATTATGTTTTTTCTTTTGTGTACACAAAAACAACTACAGACTCGAATCAACTTACAATTATATTGTTTTAAGTTATAAGTGAATTTAAATTGCCTCTTTACGGCTTACCATAGCGTTTATGACATTCTGAAGGCTTTACAATGATAGATAGCGAAGGCTATAGTAAGCCGTAAAAGTTACTACTTGATATACTAATTGATTACTATCCGCCAATAACTCTTTAAACTAATTCATTAACTAATACACAATATTGTTTGTCTATTGCTAAAAAACTAACAACCGAGCGTCCTAAACAATTATATTATAACCATCAATCGTTGTTGTGTTTTAAACAACACGTAAATGCAAGTGAATCCGAGAATTTGACCTGCCACGTAAGCTCAATTCTCGCAATCACTTTACATATTTTTAACACTCCGTCTGATGTTAACCCTTCGTCGGGGGGTTACTCCTTAGATCGGGCGCGGTGTACTTGACGGGCTCACTGAGAAAATTGATGATTACATTTTTTCTAATTAAATCTAAGATGAAAATCAAAATCAATCTTTTTTATTGGAATGTTTAAAAATAAATTTTATACAAAATTAATAGAAAAATATTTTTTCCCCTTTAAATCAGACTAAAAACTAAAAGAGTTCATTGCTGTGCCTGTGAGATCGGTCGCGCCCGACGGAGGGTTAAAGCCAGTATGTGGTCTTTGAGCGGAGACGAGGAACTATGCCTGTAATTATCATTATGATTGAAATGAAATGAAAACAGTTTATTAGCATAGGCACTAAAGGCGTGCGCTTGCTCATCGTTAGACTCTACAATGGCTTCAGAAAGGCGTATGACGAAAAGAAGATCACAGCAAACTCGTCAATCATAGTCTTTGTCTGAGATTCTATATATCCCAGATTATCTGATCACCTGAGAAAGGGATAGATGAGAAGCACCTTCAACCGACATGCATGTATGAGAGGAGTATTAAAAAGAAAGAGTGTTACTGACGCTTCATGAAGGCGTGCCTTCAGTCCAGTCCAGAAGAGACTAATTCAAAGAGAGTTCCAATAATTTTAAACTTCAAATCTGTCTACTATATACTTTCTTGACGACTGTACCTATAAACTATAAACAAATCGAACATTCATTTTAAATACCTAATTATTAACTTTTACATATTAAAACTACAAAGAGACAGCATAGTGCGAGTCACCCTAACTCACAGTGTCCGAAAGGGGTTTGCCAATCACAGGCGTGCTCCGAGCTCTCCGCGTCCCAGTAGAACACTCACACTTCACTGAGCACTGTCTTCCTGGTGTATGTTCTGAGAAAATCAGCCATCGCGATTCTTATTGGACATCACACATAAAAACTATAATGCGGAAGTCCCGAATTTGATTTTCGAACGAAACACCTATTTGATTTTTATATGTTACCCCAAGCGCAGGGTAGTTGTTAATTTATGTACATATGTTATTATTATTAACTCATACTATTTTTAAGTTAATAAACCCATTCGCATCATGAGGAAATACGAAAAAAAGGGCCAATATCACCAGATTTTTTAACTAGTAGTAAAAAAATGAAGTTCACATTTCAGCATATCAATAATTCGTGTTCGTTTTATTGATCTAATCTCTTCTTCCAAATGACCACTTAAATCTCTGCAACACCCTTTATAGCTAACTGACAATAATATCAACAAAGTAGCATATATGCATTCCTATTAGAATGATTGGAATATTTGTTCGTATAAATGTGCTCTGGTGATAGTGCCCAGGACAATTGAGGGAATACATACGCTTATGATGCAAATGGGTTATACATTTGACACAAAAGCAAGAAAAAATATGAAAAACTCAACATATTTCTTGCTTTTGTCAAATATATAGGATATAACGCCTTTCCACCAACGATCTTTAAATAATGTTTGATTAAAAATACGACGGTTATGAATCAACAAAAGAATCGAAGAGAAAGAAAATTAAATAAAACAATAAACAAAATTGTCGACTACAGTACAAACGTCAATCTTCAAATGTATACAGAAAGGGATAACTATATTCTTATGCCGAAGTTGAGGTGTGTGTGAAAGGGATGCAGATATCTCTTTCTATCGTTTATGTATCTACAAAAACTGTATCCATTTGAAAATTGCCGTGTGAATATCATAGCAAATAACATATATTAGAAAATAAATTAAAGACCGTCGATTCTTAATACCACATATGAACAAGTTAAAATTAAATAAACATTGGTGGAAACGGCCACAAATTTACATTGAGTTAAGCTACGATTGAATTTCTAAACGAACAAATACGATTTTTTTTTGTTAAGAAAAATAATACATAAGTAACTCCATACAATTGTATGAGCGATTTTTTAAAAATGATATACATACAAACATTCAATACGTTATATTTAGAATAAAATATAACGTATTGCGCATGAGCAAGCTGAAAAAGAAGAAAGATAATTATGCACATATCTTGTTCACGACTTCTAAAACACATATTTTGTCCCTTTCTATTGAATTTCTACTAATATAGTGTGCATTCACACGATCCTACTAACTGACGATGTCCATGGGTTACGTTAAAACGCGGGACAACTATCAAGTCTTGTAAATTCAAAACGAATGGAGTTTGGTATAAAAATACAACACCAGTACAGTCCATTAACATTATTCAATACCACATTTTTGGCTCTACTACGGTGAGCCCAAAAAGAACGGTCTACTTTCAATATAACTCGAAAAACAAAAGACTAGTGGGCTTATCACGAATTTTAGTCTGGCTTTCGAACCGAGTTCGCTTCAAGCGATTTGTATGGAAATTTGAGCAGCGCCACCGCGTGCGGATTTGGAACTACAATATTTTAGATACTTTTTGTTAATTTTCGAACGTCCTCGATCTTTCGTTCATTTGATAGAGATTGCTGGTGCTCGTTAGTTCGTTAGTAAAAATTCATGATCCCGATTGATAACGGATCCGTTTTACTTGTGACAGCTCGATTCGAAAGCCAGACTAAATTCGTGATAAGCCCATAGTATTGTGGATAAGTTACGCCCTCTCTTTCACTCTTGGGTACAATTCCTATTAACAACAATATGTTTACCATTAGGTATGTAATAGGATGCAATGCCCCTATACAGCAGCTATTCTTCTACATCATAGTAGATTTATTATATATTATTATGACATTAGTATGTAAGTGGACAATGCCAGTATACAGCAGCTAAATCAAGTTTATTTCATTTATATTTGTATTGACGAGTAAAACCGCTCTATTGGAGCCCAATTAAAAAAAACTGAGATACACATCTCACTCGCACCTTCGACAGTCTATAACACTCAGAAGTTCCAAGTTTGAATCTTAATCGGAACAAATATTTATATACAAGTTTGTGTTGTGTTATATTTGTGTTAAATGAAGACTACATAAAGATCCAATAGAGCCGGTATAATGGAAGTTAAGTTACAACAGTACATTCATAAAAGTACAACATACAAACCCACCCATAACACAATACATACTCAGTGCAACAGTTTAAAAGTAAAATAATAAAGAACTAAAGATAATGTACATAAAAATCTATTAAATATTTTCGCTCAGCTGAATTTATAAACCAGACGCTTCACTACTACAGGTGACGATTGGCAACACTCTTCTAAAATCAACTGCGAGAGAAAGAGACAAACTATGTCGAATACTAAAATAAAAGACAGTGATCACTTCACATGACATTGGACCGAATTTGCTTGTATAATATGTAATTTCGATCGAAACTATACGAAACAAAATTGTTCAAAACTCAAGAGTGAACTTACGAACGCCACTAATACGTTCACACTTTATGTTAAACTACGGGACATATTAAAACTGTTTAAATTTAAAAAAAAAAATTAATTAAAATTAAAATATTAAAAGAAAACCTTTTTCTTGATCATTTTTAATATATGACTTCTGTTTTAAACCATCTGATATCGTGTCCTGTTAGAATATTAGTTGAACACGAACTAGCTTACGATAAAATAAGATGACGTTTAAATAGATATATTGTTTAAACTTTCATTTGTTTTCCTCTTCTTTTCTTCTCAAAGATCTCTTGTTATCGTCCGCTATCTCAACAATATATATACAAGAATTCGCTTCTCTCACAATAGCCTGCCCGGTTTCTTGAATTCTTCTATTGGTACATTTATATGAACGATAATCACTTTTCATTTGTAAAAAGGTTGCAGTGACCGAGAAAATGTTGAGAACCTCTGGTTTATACGAGTACACTATTTAGGTCGGCTTTTGAACGTACATGCATACACACCGTAAGCCCAATCACTTATAACTAATACAATTAACCACACAGGCATCTCATCTCGATACGTATCGATTAATGACAATAATGAAAACCATGTGATCACATAAGATGTTGCGTACATAAAAACTTGTATGCAATAATTCTACCAATCACACGTATCCAAGACGAAACACCTAAGTAGAATAGTCAAAAATAGCACAGCGCATACAAATAAAATAAAATAAAAACAAAAGAAAAAAACAACAACAACAAATCGCATAAAATGCCTTCAAATGGTGAGAAATAATCAATTAAAAATATTTCATGTCGAATAACCTAAAACCGCAAACGTCGAGTTTTTTTTTGAAAATTAATTAATCAACAAACCAAAATAAACGCAATATTTTTTACTCGTGTCCTTCAAAGGTTTACCGAGAAGATAATAAAGGAAAAAACCCTAACCCTTAAAGATCTATAATTATTTATAAACAGAATTATAAAGTTGAACAATACACGACGTAGTTAAATCAGACACGTAGTCAGTTCTGTTTTAAAAAAATAATATCGATACCTTGTCCTAGAATCGATTAAAATTTAATTCAATTAAATCGTGTCACCGCACTACGCGTGTAGCACAGCACTAGATAGAACACGTCACTGCGTAGTAATTACACGAGCCTATGACTTGTACTATATTTTAAGAATTAATTACTGGAACAAAGTATCGATATTATTACAAATAAAAGCAGAAAGTAAAGAAGCCTCACTCACCTCCGCTTTCTCCTTCTTTTTCTCTTTCTTCTCCTTATCCTTCTTCTCTTTCTTGGCGCCACGATCTGTAAATAGAGTTAGCATATTTTAGGATACATACTGAGCAACTTAAATTCAAAATTCTAGATATATTCTGACTATTACAAAGAAATATAAAACAAAAGAAAACTCACCCTTCTCCTTGCTTTCCTTCTTCTTCTCCTCTTTCATTAAACGACAATATTCTCTATAGTACTCTTCTTTGAGCGAGCTGCTATCCACGGCCTTGTACCTGGGGTCGGAGTCCACCTTTTTCTTGGCTTCGGGCCAACGCAGGTGACGATCAACCGCCTTCTCCTTGAGCATCGCAATGAACTCATTTTTAGCCTGTTCGGAGGAAAACATAGTATTATTTTATGTTGAAACCTGGTGCTTATGATTATTTGCTTCTGAGGAGGTCGTAGCTGTGAGGCATTAGGAGATTTTTCAAAAACAAAACTTAACATAATTAATTAAATCTCACTCACTAACCCCAAACATGCAACAGCGTAAATACAATTTAAAAAGAACACTACTTTTGAAAAATCCTGCCTCTTTCATTTATGCTTGCTTCTTCTCTCATACGCCGAAACGTAAAGCGCAAAACCCAAATTGCAAAACGTCGAAGTGCATTCGATCGCACGCAAAGTATTAAAAACAGTAGGAATGACACCGCGACGTTTTGCAACCATACACAGATGAACCAAGCAAGCATAAATCAAATTAAGTAATCGCACGTACACCTGAAAAAAGACCAAAGATTAAACTTCAAAGAAACCTGCAAGTAAAAAAACCTGTGAAATATTATTATTAAAATATGATTAATTAATCTGAAATAAAACTTCGATTAAAACACGTAATGGAATCTAAATATTTATTTATATTATATATAGAATGCCCAACTTGGAGGTTCAAGCGAATTATAAAAGAAGATTACGTAATAGTGTAACTCACACTTAACACGTTGGACCAATCAGCGCGCTCCATTATTTTACTTATGCTCGAAAATATATTTAAATTCCACGTCTTATTTAAACATTATTAATTATACAGCGTGTCCCAAATCACAAATAACTAATCAAACAGTAGTATCTTAACGAAATTCGTCATCAACTAATAACATACAAAAAACAAAATGCAACAGCCAGCAAGTACAAACGACAATCCCATAGACGCCTCGCAATTCGGACACGCTCTATAATACATTCGTACTCCGTCCAATCACATTAACAGCTACTATATCCATGGGAAAAGACTGGGAGTGGTAGGCAGACTGATGGTGGTTATTAGCCCAGTACGTCAGGCAGGCATAGCGGAGGTGGCTTCTATTCACAGGCGTATGATTGTGTTTATTCTAAAAGATTGCGCATTGGCTTAAAGATTGGACGGAGTAAAAAAATAAAACACTTATTAATCTAGACTTAATCTAAGTTCACTCCCACCCCAATTGTTCTGTCTACCCCCCACTCTTATCTGCTACACGAATCGAAAATAAGAAAAAAAACAACAACAATACAATTGCAAATAAATCTTCGTTATTTCAAATTAATTTTCAGTCACCATTAATTGATGAGTGTAAAAAATTTGAAGAAGAAAAAAAAAACAAAACAAGTTCTATTTGCAATTCTTAGCCTGAAAGAGAAAAAATAAAATTAATCGCCTTATCGTTTCTTGTTAATGTAACTTTTTGTGTTTCTCTTTTGTTGTGAATTATGTACACTGAAAGCCCCCTCTGCCCCCCGTCCCACCACCAGTTCACGTTCACCACTTAAGACCCCCCACTCTGTGACTTTCTGCCGTCAACCCAAGCCCAGTGTGAACGCACATCGGGCGCGTATGCTTTTCGTCACTTCATATTGACACGTAACCTTAGTGAGATTGTAACAAAAAAATCACAGTGTGCGAGGACTCCTACTGCATCGACACATTTGGCGAGAACGCAGAGTATAAGTAAATATTTAAACCGGTAATTAATTTATAATCACATTTTGATTGTTGATACATAAAAGTCCGCAGTTTCAATACAAGAGGGAACCAATATGTGAACGCGCGTTCACGACAAATGTATCGCTACATTTCAGGGAACGAAGACCGAAGTTCTTGCATGCACTTGTTCATTTTAAAACCACACAACTGTACGCAATTTAAATATGGAATAAAACAACACGACGAGACGAGCGACGCCTACTCTCGACCAAATAATCTGTGAACACAGCGGGAACGCAGCTAGCATCGCTTTAATGGTGCCAATGTGAAGTCATGTTTTACTGGTACACAGAAAAGTTGGTCAGAGAATTATTCTAATAAAAACAATGTAGATTTAAAATGAACACAAAAAAGAAACTGGATGACTTTTGTTTGCTAATTCGAGATAAGCTCCATCGAGATCAACTGTTACAGTAATTGATATAAATCAATTAATAATTGAATTGATTCATTCTGATATGGAGTTACAAAAGTTAATATTATTTATTTTGAGATACCGAGTACAAATATGCCACAAGTAAAAACGTATCCAAGTTTGAGGGACAAGATGATCAGCATGTTTAACTTATCCCAAACTAACGGAAAGGCATCCAGCATCATACTGACTTTAGTGTAATTTTGTATGAATTAATCATCATATCAGTGACCGCTTTCCTGTCACATAGAAGTGAATATAAGCCCAGGAGAGCGACCACGCGATCTCAATGTCAAATTAAATTACTTATTCCATAAATCCGGGCGTGCGCAGTCGCCGGCGTCGCGTCGCCCTCTGTCGCGGCACGTCTTCTTTAAACAGACCGATCTGCGTATGTTCAACCACTGTTACAGCCTGTCTGCATCACCGACACAACGTCGGCCTCAAAACGTCTTTTTGTTTTATGATTCCATCAATAATCAATTACATCCCAGACCACTGTCTATGTACAACGACATTTAATAATAATAATTTATTTCTATTAATCTAAGTTTATATTCAGAACAGTTTAGTTTAATCGTATAAAGCATATGCATAATCATTGATATTAGTTAAATTTCTTTAATACTTTTCTTACAAATCATATTAATATTTAATTAAACCTGTTACATCAGTGGTCCTCAACTTTTCAGTGATGAGAGATGTAACAGCACGTATCTGGACCACGCACAGAATGTGCTGAGACACTACATTCTTCCACGTCACTCGAGGTATATATAAACACGTTCCTCGAGTGACAAATCAGTCAGCTCACTCCAATCAACATAGCATAATGTAACCAAATAAACAATATTTAAACTAGAGATGTTCCGACTAGTCGGCCACTATCGTAGTCGGCGACTAATCGGCAAAGAGCGCCGACTATCCGGCTTCTTACTTTGTGTCTATTTCTCAATAAAATGTATGTGTTACTTCCTTGTAAAGAAAATATATTGATGACATTTATCAAACAAAATTAGTATCATAGTATTAAAAAACAAATCAACATAATATTTAATGACATATATTGCGATACTGCGTGATAATATTTGAAACTATCGTCAAACTGGTGAGCTGTAAAACTCAAAAAACTTTTATTCTTTTATTTATTTATATTTGTCCACATGTCAGTAGTGACTGAAATTGCAGCGAATCAGCTGTAAACGAAGCGTCACGGGAATCCCCTAAACTGTAGTCGGCTTGGCCGATTAGTCGGCTTATTTACAACCGACTAATCGGCTAGTCGGCTAGTCGGCCAAAGTCATAATCGGCACATCTCTAATTTAAACCTCAACACTCTTTGGCTCTGATTCCTGTACTACCCAAGAAAAGACCTTTAACAAGGGACTATTTGACAAATTTTCTGTCTCGTCATGGACCACCAACTGTTTCGTGATAATGTACAATAAATGCAAATATAACTAAAACTTGATGCTTATTAATGTAATAATGGAAAAAGTATATTTTTTAACATTAGTGTTACATCATTGTAGAAGAAATTATGAACTATAAGTAGTACTATATATCGCGCCTTCTATCACAGTCTTTAAGAAGTTATTGCGTGAACACTATCTCTCACTGTAAAACTGTCTGTGTTATTATTGTCACTTTTTTACTTTATTTATTTATTATTATTATTTAATTATATATTTATTCTTATTTTAGTAGTATATGTATGTATTTATGTATATTTTTTGTATATTTTTATTATTCATTGGTATATATTATTATATTTTGCACCCTTAACCCCAATTAAATTCGCGATTTACTACCTAAAGGTTGGTTGCCTGGTAGAGATCACTACTTAGTGATAAGGCCGCCTATTGTTTTTTTTTTTATTTTTATGTTATTCTCTAATAATGTGTGCAATAAAGAGTTATTATTATTATTATATAGTTACATAAATAAATTTAAGATCGCTTCGTAGACCACTTCAGTTGCTTTCAGGGACCACTGGTTGAGAACCACTGTGCTATATGTTTATTGAGTGTACACAGACCTGATCATAATTCCATACAAAAATCAACAATTCTTTTTTTTTACCATTTGATCATAAAACAAAGAGACGGTTTTTGTTAAAAATGAAAAGAGAGAGGAAATAAGAGATTCTAAAGTAACAAAAGAAAACAATAATCAATTTAAAAATAATTCGCAACGCCGTTAGAGTTGGAAATAAAGATGATGAAAAACTCATCCAAACTCTTCACAACTTTTGTGTAATAAATTGTGTCACGTGACACAATTCCAATAACCAAAATATCTCTCTCGCAATTTATACAATATTTAAAATACAACATTTTATATATAAAAAATAAAAGGACATGGATTCCCAACGGGGGAAGGCATCTGCACCTAATTTATTAAGTTGCACTATATGACGTTACAAATGATAGACATACATATATGTATATATAAAAATAAGTGGCACTTTTCGTTGTAATTTTATAACTCAAGATCCAAACCAAATGTTTAGGCTATATTCGGACTATTTAGTAGATGCTTTATGTAAAATATTTTCAGTGTTGATAGTAATTAAAACTTTTTATGTCATCCATGCTGTTTGATGTATGAATTTGATGTTACAATTATTATTTTTTAATATTTCACTTTATACGTAGCGAAGCACGTACCGGACCGCTAGTATGTATATATAAAAATAAATATAATAAGACAGTATTCTTCTAGGACAGCAGAGAGTAATAAACACTCGATATGTAACACAATGACCCCCAAATTAGGTACCATAGTTAGTTACTCTACCATATAGACAACACGAACATGAAACATAGGCGTTGGAATTTATTTTTTTACAGTTGCTAAGAAAAGGTTAGGAACCTCTGGCATGTACTATACATTATTATCCATACAAAACTGATTTCTATAGATTTAAACTACTGTAATCGGTATTGTGGATACTAGGTACTGTTTTTTTTATTATACAGAAATTTATTCCATTGTAACAATGCCCATACACAATTTCTACCAAATTTACATCGGAAACGGTTGAGATACCGTGAGGGGTGAAGGGGGGATAGATTACGAAACCACGTCTACTCACTCGACGTTCGCTTTTTGAATCTAAAAAAGGTAACAAAATAACTAATAAAATAACTAAACAGCAATAACCAAATGTCGTATTTTAAATATTGTATAATGCTGGCAATAATATGTAAACTTTCATTTAAATGTCTCATTGCTTTTCATTTTTAAGATGGCAACCCAATCACATGTCACTTTATATTGGGGGTTAGAATTTGACGCACATAACAAAATACATGACGTACAAACGACAATCTTCAAATGGATACAGATTGAACTTTGGACCGGAAGAAACAATCATTAGAAAGGGATAACTATATTCTTATTGTATCGAATTTGAGGCATGTATGAAAGAGATGCAGATATCTCCTTTGCCATTCACAACACCGCTATCGTTTCTCTTTCTATCGCTTATATACCTACAAAAACCTGTATCCATTTAAAAATCACCGTGAGTACAATTATAACAAAAACTGTAAAATTATAACAAAAACTCCAAATTTTAAATATAGAATAGTACAATTCGTTCATTCATTTGAACGAATGAATGAACTACTAGTGAAAACATTCCCATTTGAAATTGTCGATTGTTGCTTTAACATATGAAGCTCAAGTCATGGACAGTTCAGGATGCACTAATGTTGAATTACCACTTCTCCAAGTGTTAGTAGATAGAATCGTAATACAAAATATACTTTAGTGAGAGACTTATGTCAAAATTCATTCACTATTACTTAGCATTATGAATGATAATTGCAATGGGAGAAAGAGAAAGAGTATTATATGACACTAGTATGAGAGTGAAGGAGACAAATCCAATGAGATTTCACTAAACACTTGTTTGTATATGGAATTAATGAAGTGTACATGTGAAAGAGAATACGTTTGTTGAATGCATTATACAGCTTAGGGTCAGGGATACATATATACATACAAGAGCAATAGTGCTTGCAGTAAAGAGGAGGGCATCGAAGGACCAAAACAGAGATGACAGAGTCTCTATTGACAGAATGATCGGTCACCTATTGAACATGCATAATTAGCATAGATGGTGTGCGTCCATATTAAGCCGCGTCTCCTGCTCCTGTTTCTTCGAAACATTAGACAAAAACATCGAAACAATGGGGCGTGGCCGTACACATTTTTGTATTAATACACATTGTTTTTTTTTTTCCGTGGTCTACGGAAAGCAAAAACATTGTGTACGGCCACGCCCAAATGTTTCAATGTTTTTGTGTAATGTTTCGAAGAAACAGGAGCAGGAGACTCGGCTTTACATGTACACATTCACAAATACATTCAAAACTATATTGATAAACCAGTTGAATGGAGTGTTTTATTACTGTAATTTGTTTTAAACTAAATAGTTCACCCCAACTGGCTGTTTAAATAAATAAAAAAATATAGGATAATTATTAGCAAAACGAAACGTTAGAGTATATACTAAAGAAACTGTATAAAAACAATGAGACAAATATGAAAGTACAAGTAATTATCAAATTATGTAAACGAACATCAACAAGATGCATGTAACAAGCTTTGAGTATTCATTTATAAATGGTTTTCGTCGTAATTAATAATTGAATGCGAGTATTCGTGTCACAACACTACTGACACTTGCAACTGTCAAAGTGACAGCTGTTTCACCACAAACACGACCTGAGTTTGAATTGCAAAATACATTATTTATTTATTATTAAAACATTAACAATTCAATGAAAAATTATAGTTAATTCATCACTAATGATTTCCTCTTATATCTCGATTAAGGTCATCACTTGGTTTATTCACTATTCACCATCCAGTATTTAATCACCTACAAACACACTTATGGCAAAACAAACCATTTAAAAATTACACTCAAAGCATTGTCATTAACATCCGACGTCATCTCAAACATTGCTCAACTCGAACTGAATGTATCCACTTGCTCAAATCAAACAATGAACTATCAAGTTTAAACTGCAGTGCATATGACATTGATAATTCAAGTTGAGCATCATTTGAGGGAGTAACTGCGACCAGCCCCCACAGAGACACCTCCATGGACAGTGGGCATAACACGTGAGCTTGTAGTATATCCAACAATGCCGATTCACTCACCGACTCTTTCTTCTTCTCTCTCTCCTCCTTCTCCTTCTTCCGCGACTCAATTATGTACTCATTGAAGTACGACTCCCTGTCACGGGCTTTCTCCACAGCACGGAAGCGCTCCTCGCGACAATATCTAAACGCGAAATCTGTATACGACGACCTGAACAAAGGAAGTATAGCATTTACTTCGATGACAACCAGTATACTGAAGCACCAATGACAGCGCTCTGTGACGTCACACTGACGAATAACTCACTTTGAATGTATCTTAGCTTCCTCCATCAGTGACCTGTATGCATTCTTCAATGCTAATATTCGGTTCTTCTTCTCCTTGCGCTCCTCCTCGGCCCTTTCGCGCACAAACTTCTCGAACACCTAGAAGCAATTCCCTCATGAGCTGGAGCAGCACTATCTTGGGCTACTACAAAGCAAACGAACAACTCCATACCTGTTTCCGTTCTTTGCAGTTGAGCTGGAAAAATCTGTCATCATACGAAATCTTGTGCAGGTCCTTATCCCAGGTGGAGACTGCGGAGATATCTTTCTCCACTAACATCTGTTTGAATCGTTCAATCCGAGTCTCCAGTGGCACATTCGCCCTCTCTGTTGCTGCCCGTATTTCCGCTTCGGCTGCCTCCTCCCGTGATAGCTCTGGCTGACGCTCCACTGACACATAATAATACATACAAATAAAGACGGTTTCTGTTGTCCTTGTCTTGCGGTGTCCTAGTTTAGTGTATTTTTATTATAATACATTGTGAGTTTAGTTATAACTGGATATATTTTGAGATTCAGTTGAAAATGTGGTAAATGAGTGGTATTAATAGACTCCATTGGCATACATATCTTATTATAATTAAAGTTTTTAATTAGACAAAATCAAAATCTAAAATTTTTATCCCGTATAGCCCCTTTAATCCCTACGGAGAATTAAAAAGGCATATAACGAGAAGAAATTATAAGAAACTCGTCAATCATGGCATGTACTATATAATATTAGTAGGTACAATTCTTGCTTAGCTTTAATTAAGCATCTTAAAAAATTAATAATAATAAATTATTTATTGAACAAAATCATCAGGCATTTTGAGTCAGTTAACCTTTGGGTGATGTATATTATATTTTAGAGAAACTTGCGTGAAATAATAAAGTAGATTAAAATGGATTAAAATATATAATTATCACAATGCATTGTGACGATAAAGAGACCAGAAGAAACAAGACACTGACAGACTAAACGTCAAAACCTCAAATCTTCGAGTATTTTCGGCTTGTAGAATCGACCGCCATAATATATTTTGTATATTTAGTATATTTTGTAAAATATTGTCAGAGGATCTTGTTCTGCTGTTAATGTACGAAGTGCATGTGTAAATGCAAATAAAGCTAGTACCCAAGTATATAAGCACACCAACATACACACAATCATCTCAGTCACACTAGGTCATCAATATAGTCATTTATCTTACTCTGCATTTATTAATGAGCATAGCAACAACCAACCTGATTCAACCTTTTGTTTCTTGACGGGCTCATCACTCTCATTGCCAGCTTCCTCACTGCTACGTTTCAGATCACCATTCTGTTTAGCGTTTTCAAATTTCTTCTGCTCCTAAAACCAACACACGTATAATATATATTTAGAGACTTATGTGAAATAATAGTGTAGATTGCCCCACCCAGAGCCCATGGCTGGCTACGCCCATGGTTGTAAAGAGCATATAAGCTCAATTGACTTAAGTATCAAAAGCACTCTTTCAGTTAATCGAATCTACCATCATACATCCATAAGAACGATCAGATTTTGATTATATAAACCAACAACATACAAAATATTCAGAGACAGCCTGCGGTGGTCTGAGCAGAGCCCTGTTGACCTCCTTGGATCCGTAAAGTTGTTTCGGCCGATTCCACGATGAGATGCAAGCTGATGCATTGTGAAAGAACACTTCACCTTTCGCCGTCCACACCACACACCTGTAAACCATCATTTCATTAAGCATTTTTTTATATACTAGTCTGAAACATGTGAGTTCTATATACAGCGTGTCCCAAAACTCAACGATAAGCCGGCATCAGTGGGTGGACCCACTCTTCACTGCTTGAGGAAAAATAAGAAAAAAAATATATCTAATTTTTTTTTGAAAATACTAAGTAAATTTTGAAATCCTTCGAAAATTGACATCCTATATGATATTTTCAACTGCCACGACCACAAATTTACAAATATTTCAGTTTTTATTTTTGTATCGGCAACCTAAGTGGTACTGCTATCCACACAACTTTGAAAATAGAGTTGTCGTTAAACAGAGGAAAGAAAAATCAGAATAGGAAAAAGTATATTTCAGACTAGTGTTAGCAATTACATAAAAAACAATCTTATTTGAACTAGTGTATCATTGTATGGAAGACAAGCTAAACCAACCAAAACCATTAGTATGCAAGTGGACAATGCCAGTATACAGCAGCTAAATCAAATTGATAATTATTAAATTAATAAATTTATTTCATTTATATTTGTATTGACGAGTAAAAGCGCTCTATTGGAGCCCAATTACTAAAAGTAAATAAAACAAAAAAAAAAGCTTTCGACGCTTTAGGGAGTTTGTCGTTCAATCGATTGACGTTACATGGAGTTTAGACTGTATCTCCAAATAAATATAAATCAAAACATTATATACATTAAAACGGATTGTAGTACATATAATAAAGATATAAAAAACAATCCTTACCAACGAGTCCCCGTAATAGGCTTCGTCCAACAGGGTTTATCTTTTTCCTTTACATTTTTTTTCTCCGCAGATTCCTTCTCTGCCTTTTCTTTCTCCGCGTTCTCCTTGTTCTCCTTTTCGAGCGCGGACTTATCCGCCTTCTCCTTTTCGAGTCGTGCCTTCTCCTCTTCCTCCCGCTTCAGTTTCTCTGCCGCCTCTGCGTCCACTGCTACGTCTTTTACATCATCCGTATCATCTAATTCGATCACTGTACAAAAACAATATATATTTATAAAGCCTACCTACAAAATTATATTATGACTATATATTATAAAAACGACTATTATTATACAAACAAAATAAAATTTAAATTATAGGATAGGACGGCATGCTCAAGATGATAAAGGGATAGATACTACACTTATAATAAAATTACAAAAATACATAGTTCAGATGTTACACAATAATGAAAATAATAATAAAAAAAGAACCAAATAGATATAAGAAAGAGAAGAAAGGAGAAATATATAGCACGGGAACCTCCCACATTAAAAAAAATCGCAGCTAATGTTCCCGACCGTAAAACAATTTTATCTTGGGTATGTAAATTTAAAGCAACAGGATCTTAATATGAATGTACATTAACCTTTCTGGCGAATATATGTATTTTTTGATATCTCACATAGTTTTCTTTCACAAGCCTTCGAAATGTGGGAGGTTCCCATGCCCCACCCAGTATATCCTTATAAGTTATAAGGATCATATTAGCAGTGGCGGCCTTAGGGGGTGGCGAACGGGGCAATCGCCCGGGGCCTCACTCTTGCAGGGGCCTCGTTTTTAAAAGTTTCTTTTTTAAAACTGTCAATGTAAAATATTTTAAAACTCAAATTTTATTTATTTGTATAACTTTAGCATTTCTCGTCAAATATGACAAATACCTAAACCAAACAACCAGATCTATTTTCGCACACATACTTTTCACGAAGGACATAGGGCCTCGCAAAGACCTGCCGCCCGGGGCCTCGCAATGGCTAAGGCCGCCACTGCATATTAGAATCATTCTCAAACTACAAATCCACTTCTATACCTATGTAATCAATAGAACTAACCTTCCATGACGTCATCTTCATAATTAACCCCTCTCTGCAGCGCCAACTTATGCTTGAGAGCTGAAATACAAATGTTAAATCACAAATCACAACTATATTGTTATAAAAATAACACAGTTGCATAATTACCACGCAACTGCTTCATAGGAGCTGGCATTATCCACACGCTCTCTTTATTTCCAGCATGGTAGTAATACGGTCTTCCATCGGGTGCCTTGTGCGTGGTCCACTCCTCGGCCGCCTTCTCTAACTCCGGAGGTATCAGCTGCGATACACATAGCAATTATTCCACAAAAGCCTCTGTTACCCTCTTAAAACTATCTCCCATCATTCATACTCATAGTAATTATATCATCACTGTATTTAAGTTGTGCAAAGTATGTTAAAAAAGGAGGTATATTATACTATAATGATAATAATATAGACTTACTGGTTTTTTCTCCGGAACAGGTTTCGGTGGCTCAATAATGCGAGGTGTTGGTTCTGCTGTATTGAAAATTAATAAATATGTAAATTTATTCATTCTTTGCTTAAATTATTATTTATTACTTAATAATACATAAAAAATAATACAGAGTAAGTGAGTAAGGAGATTATCGTTAAGAAGCGATCTCTTCCAGGCAACCAACTTTGAGATGTTAAGAAAACAAATAGCGGGAGTTATAAATAGATACAAATATAGATAAACATGAATTACACACAATACATACCATGTAACATAGATTTATATACATATAGATGCACTTACGTTGAGGCCTTTGCAAGATCGGTTGCGATAATTGTTGCGGCATATATTGCGGCGACTGCTGCTGTAATAGCGCATTGGTCCAGTTGCCCGCCGTGTTCGGTTGGTTGTGACCCCCCCACCAGTTACCCATGTTGGCGCCGGCCATGTTCTGCGGCTGCACCGGGAACTGCGGCACTGTACGAGTAACACAACATATTATATATTAGCTGCATACAGCTGTAATTCAATACACACACATGCAAACACTTACTACTGTTAAATTGCTGCATGGCGGGCTCATCTAGTGGAGGAGAATTCTGCATATCAACACTAGGAGGTACTTGTTGGTCCATGCCTGCAATAAGATTTCATAGTAATCTCTAGTATAGTAAACTATTTGGATTGATTGATTTAGAATTTAAAACAGGCATAACACAAATATTAATTTAATTAACAAAGCATTTTACACTCTGACTGAAGCTGCAAATGACATTATGATGACTATTGTTGAAGTGAACAAGCCGCTATTAGAGTTCCTGCATATTATTGTATTATTAAGTATAATTGTATTTTGATGGATGATGATGGAAAAGAAATGAATAGAACTGATATCCATATAACACAGTCTTTTGAGAGAGTTTGGATACAGACTGGACTTTAGACTGGAACAATCATTAGAAAGGGATAACTACATCGAAGTCGAGGCATGTGTGAAAGGGATGCAGATCATCAAAAACTGTATCCATTTGAAAATATGTGTACACACATACATACATGCAATTGTGCAATGAAATATATTACACATAATATGGAATGGAAGAATACACCCACCAATCTAACAATACCCTTAACACCTATAGTAAAAATATTACAGTTGAAAGCTAATAAAAATAAATTACTAAAGAAATCTTCATGCCGTGAGTACTTCACGTAATTCTGAGGAATGCTCGTACCATCTTGTTGTTTGGTCACCCAACTGCTCTGGTTCACATTGTACGGGACCGAATTCGGCTGCATCATGTTGTTACCCATTGGCATAATGTTATTATTATTATTATGCACTATTTGACCACCATTGCTGTTGTTCATACTTGTCATCGCTGGAATAAAAAATATGATAATTGCACAAAAATTATACATGATACCACTTAACACGATGGGACCAGCACTAGAATTTTCGTTTGGGTGGCGTCGGTCCATGGGTCTGTGACTGATATTTTTTTCCTGTCACTTTTTGATACATAAACAAGGCATTTATAACAGCGATATTTAGAAATAGCTCAAATACTAGCTTCTTATACCACTTGAAAGTTTTTCTCAAAGGACTGCTATATGCGCTCATTTGATCTGACAAATCAATACTAGTCTTTTAAAACTAAACTCAACTTTCTTTTTACGAACAGTATGTACACTTCAGTGGGTCTTTTCCAACTGATCGCCTCTTGGAGGTACGATACCCTGCAACATTGTATCGCTCGCCGGCTGCCGGCTGAACGGAAAGAACAGCAAATTCGGCGTCGGGCTTAACGTGTTAATACCGCGAGTTGGCGAGTTTCTTGTGGTCTTCCCGTCATACGCTTTTTCGAAGCCATTATAGATTCTGACGACGAGCAAGCGCACGCCTTTAGTGCCTATACTAATAAACTTTTTTCATTTCATTATCATTGGTATTATCTACCAGCTAACTTTTGTCAGTGTGAGTGGTGATATGCAATTATAAATCTCTATTTAACATAGGACCTACTGGCTTTTGTACATAGTCAGAATCTACGAGATTTCGGAAAGGCATATGACGAGAAGTAAATAATTAGTTAATATTAGTCGTCACATACATTTCTGCTTTAATATAATAATATATTTACTTAATTAAAACCAAGCCTATTATAATATATACAGTATACAATAATGTAAATAAACATAATGGAACTCCGCTTTAGTTTTAACTATATTGACGGTAGTCTAAAAATTTCAGAGTATGGCATTCATCAAATTGTTCAAATTGTCTGATGAGTGAGATAGATGTAATGGCTTTCTTAGCATGTAAGAGTAGTGAAGCAATACTCCTTTCAACTAGCTAAAATTAACTAGTGTACATACTATAATTATTTATTTAAAACTTAGTACATCAGTACAGGCGGGCTTAATGCTAGTTAGCATTTTCTACCAGCCAACCTTTGAATATTTATGCAGAGAAAAAAAAAATGTGAAGGGAGGGATACATAAATAACATATATAAAAATAACATAATAACAGTAACATAATATACATATACACATACATACATAGATACATAAACATTATACAGACATACAAAGTAATACATACGATATAAGTGCGATGGCAGGAATATATGTTCTTGTATAGCAGGGGTGGCCAACCGGTCGATCGCAATCATTAGTCCAGTCGACCGTGGCAAGGCAAAAAATATAAATAAATAGACCAGACTAAAATTTAAAATAAAAAAATAAAATAAAAATTTAAGGAAACGATCTCATATGTGATACGAAAAGGAAGTCCTAAGACTGTTCAATAAAAAATATTTTATGATTGTGTACTAAACACTATGCTGTTTCATTTAAGATTTCAAGAAGTATATAAGTGGTAGATCGCACAGGGTTTCGTTACTAAACAGTAGATCTTATGTCTAATCAAGTTGGCCACCCCTGTTGTATAGGAATGCGAACAGGAGTTTTTTAAAAACGAGCCTATTATTAATACATTTTGTAATATCTTTAGTAATGTTATTAGTGTATATATATAGGCCAGCGCTGTCCAACTTATAGACCGCGGGCCATATTTTCTTCACCAAACATTTCGGGGGCCAAGAAGGTTGATAAATAAAAAGTCAGTTTATGTACTTGTTCTCGCATATTCAATAATTATTTTAATTAGTAAATAAATATGAAATTAAGTTAATAATATTATAACACAGTCACCCCTCAACAAATTCTATTATAGAAATTTAGTAACATAAATTTATTCATAGTAAAATGTACTCGCGGGCCGTAAAAATAATTTGGCGGGCCGTATACGGCCTGCGGGCCGCCAGTTGGACAGCTCTGATATAGGGTATTGTAGTACATTATTTTTATTTCTTGGTTAAATGAAGTAGTTCATTATCTATCGTAGTCAATTTTTTTCAAATAGCTATCAATTTGATAGCATACATTGTCGAGAAGTAAGTGTTTTCCATTTTTTTGAATTTAATTACAATAAATTAACACACACTACATAAAATATTTATGAGGAATGATCATAAATAAATTAAATAGAAGAATAAAATTACATATAATACAATACATAGTTTTATTTACATGACAAAAAAAAGGTCACGGAATACAAGAAGTCAGTTGCTACGACCGCTTGCCTGATAATAATCGAGGATAAGATGTTGAAATATCTTGAATAGAGAATAGAGATGTGTTGAATAATAGTGAAGATATATTCCATTATAACTCAAAAGAACAGTGAGCTGATATAATCAGATTAAATTCCTGATCAAACCTAAAAACCTGAATTATCTAGGTACTAACTACAATACTTAATATCTGTAAGAAAGTTCACACTCGACAGACGTCAGTCGACGCAAAAAAAATTAACCAGAGCAAGACCGCGGGTATATTTTGCTAGTTACATATTATTTTAGACTGCTGCCTCATCCTGAGCCCATGGCTGGCTACGCCCATGCTAACAACTAACCTGTTGCCATAATTTCGTATTCGACCTGCGAGACAATCTTAATACTCCCGGTCTCCTGCGGCTTCGTCCATGTCGTCTCACGAGTCTGGGCGTTGTAAAAATACGACTTGCCATTATCAGACACCGTCTCCACCCATATGTTCTCCGACTGCAATTATCAAACATAAATATTAAAAACTAGCTGTTGCCAGCGACTTCATTCGCGTAGTAATGAAGATATAAAGTACTATGAAGTTTAAATTTTAACATGAAAAAGTAGTTATTGAGGCATAACTTTAATAGTTAGATATATGGTGTAGTTGACTTTATTGTAGATATTGATGTCCTCTACAAAACTGTAGTACATCACTTTGCTCTATTCTCAATAATTTCCGCGGAGTGATTTTTTCACACTGAGTTACATTATTGAAGTTTTTGAAAATATTTTATATTAGCCTATGTTCATCAGGGATAATGTAAGATTCCAATGGTAAAAGACATTTTCAAATCGGTCCAGTAGTTTCGGAGCCTATTCAATACATACAAACAAACAATCAAATGTTTCCTCTTTATATATTAGTATAGAAGTATAGATTTACTATTGATACAGATATCCTTTTACTACTAACTCACCAATAGAGGCGGCAACGCATGAGGCGGTCCGAACGGCGACACCGGCCCTTGCCCCATCATAGCAGGCGGCGCGGGACCCATAGAACCACCCGGAGCCATCATACTCGGCGGAGGAGGGTACGGCATTGGTATACTCATCATACCAGATTGAACAGAATTCATCGGAACCCAATTTCCTGTTAAATTTGAAAAAAGAATTAATAGCAAGATATAAATCATAATTCAATTGTTTCTTTTAGACACAAACAACACACCATAATAGGACTATATATATATATATATATATATATATATATATATATATATATTGCTTCAAGTCAACAAATAACAAAGGCAAACAAAACAATCTAAAACAGACCGTATCTCATACTAGTGAAAGCCTATATAAAAATCTATCACTACTCAGATGCAAATACAGTCGGTAATCTAATAAGAAAATTGTATAGAGTAAAGAAACAATTGAATTGACCCTCGGTTAGCACTTAGTTTGAGCTTAATAAGCTATATCCTTTTACAACATCGGGGAACAGTGAAGAATTTATATGAACAAAAGTGTATTATATATGTAAGTTAAATACTATAGCTAAAAGAATATACAGCGTGAGGCACCAGAACTTCACACATTAAAAAAATCGCCGTATATTTTTAAAATCTCAGATAGTTATCTTTTACATGCCTTTTGAAATATGGGAGGTTCCCGTGCCTCACCGTGTATAATCAAAACAATCAGTAGCGGATTAACATAGTGCAGCCATTCTCAAAGTGTGTTCCGTGGAACCCTAGGGCTAAAATACTGCAAAAAATATCTACCAAAGGGAGATTATAAGGTTACATCTAAATATTCCAACTAAATTATGTAATATTACATTGCAATATGATTATTCATAAATACATATGAATCAGTTTTTTATAATTATATTAAGGCTTTTTCTTTCACCAAAAAAGTTTGAGAACCGCTGACATAGTGTTTGGTTTGTGAACATCATACACCAAACTCTGCCTGATTGAGCTAGAGTGCTGTCTTTGAGTGGAGACGACTGTTACAACAGAAGTCTGTGTGCAAAAGTTACTTCTACAATGCCAGCAGATCTGTTATCCACTACTCATGACACTAATCATACTAATATTATAGAAAAGCAATAATAATAATAATCAATCAAGTATATACCAGAATCCGAATCCACATTGGACAGACCTCGGAACCAAACCAAATAACATTTAAACAGTTATTTTAGCGAAAATTCATCACATACTTGTACACACAGCAATTTTCAAATGCATATAGTTATTGTGAATAACGAAGGAGATATCTGCATCTCTTTCACACATGCCTCGACTTCAACACAATTAGAATATAGTTATCCCTTTCTAATGATTGTTTCTTTCAGTCTAAAGTCCAGTTTGTATGCATTTGAAGATTGTCATTTGTACAATTAGAAAACATAAGCAATTAAAAAAAAATTAGCTACAAAATTCAATTGTGTGCAGCACTTTTAGAAACATGGTTCTTTTGACGACCACTAGTACACACCGTCATTGTTCCAAGAAACTTTATGTGGTTTACAATCACATGCCTTTAATATAATCTCAAAGTAATATTAAATAACATACCATCAAATCCGTTGCCATATCTTTGTGTCCGAGAGCTGGTACTGGTACGATAGTACCCACGTCCGCGCATCTGTGGAGTAGCAACAGGGGCGTAGCCACGTCCACGAAAAGGCAAACGTATCGGTCCATTCATCCAACTTGTCATGCGACCATTTCTAATAGAAGACAATATCAGTTTAATGTTATATCAGAATGAATGAACTTAACTATTAATATACGTGTAGCCAATAGAACAAGTGGACTGTATCAGTGATAACTACTTAAAATTGTATTTACACTATATTACCAATCTCTTATAATCTAAACACACACATCCATTCCCATTCGCCCCTCCCTTGCGTTCCTCTTTTGTTTCATTCCAAATTCAAATTTAGTTTTACTTATAAAAATATATACACTATTAACATTGCCGTTGCAACCTCTTTTCTGTCAACGACAACATGTACAGGCAAACCTGGATAAGCAAGAACTGGATTTATTTATTTATTTAAACACACACAAACAAACAGTTAACAAACCAACACATGAAAGTAATAACTACACTAGACTAGAGAAATAAAGCTAAGTTTGGTAACCTAATAGTTGTGTTAGACATCTGAAGTAAACTATATACATTAATGATTAAATACGAATGCCAGTCTGCTGTATGAACATAGAGTGTTATGGGAAAGCCAAGTGGAAAATAGACTTGAGCTTCTTAGGCTTCAAGTGGAACAAATCAAGATCCGTGACATATTCATGTAGATTAGATTAGTGAGAAAACATCATAAGCAAGAATAATGATTAGGTCCCATCATTTTTAACCTCTATGAATGAGAGTGTGAATAATATTCAGGTCCCTTGAATTCACACTTAGGTTTGACTGTACATAATAACATATATATTATATATATGTATATATTATATACATATATGTTATTAATTTCCATATTAAAGGAAATTATTTATAAATTATTTTGCTTTTTTTTTCTGAATTACAACATTCAATAATTTGTCTTGATTATTCACCACTTTATGGCATCATCAGGATAATTCCGGTCGCCTCTTGAGTTGTCTTCTCGACCACACATATCCTGATGATGCCGTAGAGTCTAACGATGAGACAAGTTATTGAACCTTTAGTGCCTATGCTAATAAACGATTTTCATTTCATTTCATAACAGTATGAAGTTGTGTAACAATACAAAAAAATAAACATACAGACCCAAAACATATATTTTTTTAAAATAAATTTATTTGGAAAACTTACAGATTGTGTAAAATAGTGAAATTATGTGAAAAAATTAGTTTATTACAGATCACTACAGTAAATAGTGGTATAAAACTAGATAAACATACAGCAAAATGTACAATATATACTGATAAATACTCCTTGTACTTATGAAATGTTAAAATCTTTAACTATTAATAGCTTAACTTTATAATAAACTAATCAAAAATTATTGTTTTTGATTAGTTTAAAAACCTATATTTCTAAGTTACACTTCACTAATTTTAATTCTAAAAATATCCTACCTACATAAACTGGCAAATATTAAAAAATAACATATTTTTCAACACAAACGAAAAATTACGCATTCAAAACACAAAACATCGTATAGCTACATACTTACTACACATTTAAGTAGCAATAGAAATTAAAAATAAATCGTATTAACATAAAATAATCGATAAATCGAACAATTCTTTACGTAAAATCATCTTTTGTGCTATTAAATTAAAACTATCACTACACCTAACATGGGAAGTAATGTACTTACCTAAAAAGAGCACGGTTTCCGTTCCTTCCAAAGCCATTGTCGATATATCCCTCTTCGAACTCATCATCCATATTATTCAACATACTATCGCCATTCTCTGGAGTATCTTGACTCAGCTCCGCCATCACCAGATTAGCCTGGTGTTCCACATACTCGTCGTCCATGATTGTAGGTTTTAGCACACTGCACTATATTATTCTGTCCATCTTTCCGTAACTAAACATAATAAAATCCTAAATCGCATTAAAACCACCATCCGTCCACAAAAACAATTTTAGCTTCATTTTTTTTTTAAATTGGGCGTTGGCCACCCGGACGCGCGGCTTTTTATAGTGATGTTCTATTCGTTCTTAGAATTAAAATTTTCATTATTATATATTATTTAGTAATAAAGTAGTCATTTGTAAATTAATTTATGCTACGTTATTATTATAATGTTTAAAATAGAAAAAGCTTGTATTAAAACTTTGCTTAACAAATAAAGAATTCAAAATTTAATCGCATTAGCTGGAGTATATGTAATTGATATTAGTTCCTTTGCCTTGAAGCAGGCAATGATGAAGTAAAAGAACAACAACAAATGAAAAAATAGAAACAGTTTCCGACGAGATCGGAAAATATTGTATTTTATTGTTAAACACATAATATAATAATAATTTATATCGCAGATCGTGGTTAATTTCATTTCATGGTATTATTTCAACATATAATAAACTTTTATACCGTAATAAATGAAAATGTCATTGAAATCGAAAGAGTTGAATAAATTTATAACGAAAAATTGCAAGAATCTGCAGAGTACTCAGTTGTTTTTGGCAGCACTCCTTGTTCGGCGTCTAAAACAAAAACAGGAAGCGTCTACACAAAACAAGGAGTTCTTATGCTGCAGGAGTTGTTTGGGATCAGAAGAATTAGTGTCTATCTTTGAGCAAGGAAGTGATTATAAGTTGGCAGAGGAATTTACACTCGTAACTGGACTTGAAGTTAGTATATGTTATGGAGAATTATTAGATTTATGTGTGTATAGTTATTTAAATTTTGTTAACACATGTACTAATAATAAAATCTTTATAACTAAGTCACTTAAACATACCCAGAGCAGTTGGCAGTCTTTACTAGAAGAGGTTTCGGCTACATTAATTTTCTTATTCGTTCGTGTCACATTAATTTTAAACTGCATTAATTTCTAATAAAAGTGATTTTATATCAAATAAACATCATTACCGCTTCTAAACGCGACCCCGTTATACGCGGTTTCACTATAACGTGAAATTCAAACTTATAATTAAATTACGCGAAAGAGTGCGTATAAACATAATGTAGTCATCAACTTCTCTATGGTTGCGGGAATTTCAATTAATGTGATTTTTTCCGGAACATATCCCTCGTGTAAAGCGGGGCATTACTGTATTGCTAAAACTTTTGGATAATTTATGCATAATTTGTTTGTGTTTGTTCATTGTTATATTGATTATCTCAGAAACCATTGAGACAATATTAATGTGATGGAGAAGTATATTTTGAAAAAATAAAATTGCTAAAATGTTAGTTCCGACTATGTTACTAGGGCGATATGTCTATGTATTCAGTATAGGTATCATAAATTTAGTTATATACCTATACTTATATATTAAAACTAGCTGTTGCCCGCAATTACGTCTGCGTAATAATGAATGAAATAAATCTAATAAGATTTATACAAACTTTCATCCCCTATTTTATCCCCTTAGGGGTGGAATTGATCAAAATCCTTTCTTAGCGGATACCTACATCATAACATCTACCTGCATGCCAAATTTCAGCCCGATCCGTCCAGTGGTTTGGGCTGTGCGTTGATAGATCACTAAGTCAGTCACCTTTGAGTTTTATATATATAGATTATAACATTTTTTAGATACAGAAAGATGATGGTTTACCTCAATCAATATGTTCGCGATGTCTAAAAAAAATAAAAGACAACATCACATTCCGAGATGAATGCAAGAAAACAGCGAAGAAACTTACCAAATGGGGCTTCATAAGGAATAAGACTGAAACAGAAGTAACGATTAAAACCGAAAATGAGTTTAATAATATGGAAAATTGGGATGAATTAGGAGTAAATTACGCAGAAAATAATGTTATAGACAATTATGATTATGAAGATATGAACATGGAGCTTGATTTTGAGTTTAAAAAGCCCGTGTTAAAGTCTGGGAGGAAGGTAGTTAAGAAGAAGAAACTCATGCCTCCATACCGATGTCATATTTGTAAGAAGTGCATGGCGAATCCGTCATCTTTGAAAACGCATTTGAATTGGCACACCGGACATAGTTCTTATATTTGTGAGGTATATATATACACTAGCTTTCACCCGCGGCTTCGCTCGCATTTAAGTCATTAAATAAGTATCTGAGATCATTTCATTAGAAATGAACCAATATGATTCCAAACAGATGAAATTATAGTCAGTTGAAAACTATAGTAAAAATTTTTTTTTTAAATAAAAAGTATCCTATGTTACTTCTAGTACCTCCAAGAATATGTGTACAAAGTTTCATGATGATCGGTTGTGTGAAAACGTAACAAACAAACTCACATTCACATTTATAATAATAGTAGGGATATACAATTTTCAGGCTCCTCAATAATACTAAGACAAGGTGAACACAAAAATAAGGTTTAAGACATTTATTTTCTCAAAAAGACTAGAAAAATTCACTTAATTGAAACAAAAATAAAAAATAATTATAAATAAACATAACGTACAAAGAATATTCATCACAAGGCATTCAACCCCATTATATGTTTTTTAAATTCATATTTAAATTTAATTATATTTTAATATTAGTAATATTAATCCACAATTCATTATAAGCCTGCGCTCCTTCCACCATAATACTTCTCTTTCCATAGCTGTGAAATTAATATCAATTTTTTACTAATAAATGTTTATTTTGGCTGGGAGTTGAACCCGGGACCTTTGTGTAACAAACTAGAGCAGAGGTTCCCAACCTATTTTTCTTGCGGACCACTTTCAAAATTTTATTAGTTTTGGTTAACCCCCTGCTGCTACATTTCTACCATATTACCAAACCTCTCGCGCCTTTTTGAAATATTATCCGCCTACATTGATAGGTAAAGCCAAATTAATATTTTTCAAAATCAGATAAATTTTCGTAGACTCCCCGTAGATCGCCACTGAGTCTCCCGTGGACCTCAGGGGGTCCACCTGGACCACTTTGGGAATCACTGAATTAGAGTATTAACCATTGTGCCAGAAGGCTTATTAGAAACTAATAGAGCAATTCCCACTTAAAATTCAAGTATACCAATATACTGTATCTAGAAAAACATAATTTTGGGGTAGTTTTTTTTTAGTTAAAGTAATAAAGTGCCAGGCATATGGTTTTCATTGAGTGCAATTTTCAGACGTGTGGCAAAAGATGCTTGAATCGTACGGCGTTTCTTCAACACATGAAGGGTAAACACGGATTACAGCGGACGGATAAATGCTCCTACTGTGATTATATGGCTTTAAATAGGGAACAATTGAAGGTATGGAGGTATTTATGTGAATATAGCCTGATTTTAACACCTGTTAAGTGACCTAGTCATGTTTCGGGATCAGCTTGGAACACCGTTGCACACAGAGTTCTGTATATGGTAATAGTTGTCTCCACTCTCAAGGCTTAGCTTACTATAATGGAATGAAGGGAGGCTCCTTTAACCAATATTATTGAGGTGACCGATGCATTCATATATTTTTTGACATTAGTGATGTATGCAGTATCGTGGCAATAGATGGCCTGTTTTTCAGTTAAACACTTTCTCGTTTCGGGTACGTGCTTTTTTATTTCGTTGCAGTAACAGACAGATATATCAAAAAATGACATTTATGTTCTTTATAAAAAGTAAAAAACATGAATAAAAAAGAGTTCGTAACAACATCAGATGGAACAAAACGAAACTGTCACATAGTTTTTGTTTTGTTTTATAAAGTGTAGTACTTTTAGATACATGAACGTCGTCACACCGGCGAGCAGCCCTACATATGCGCTCATTGTGGTGCTGGATTTCATCGGAGAGCTAACCTAGTGCAACACCTGCCTATACATCTGGCTGCGAAGACTGTGCAGGTGATTATCATTACTATAATTTTTTTGTATTAAATTCTTGAGTATTGAGAGATAGTTTGAATGTGAATGACTTTAATAGGCGGGTTATATTATATATACTCTTGATAAATAGATATGGATATAGATTGGACTGGTAGAAATAATCATTAGAAAGGGATAACTATATTCTTATCGTGTCCAAGTTGAGGCATGTGTGAAAGGGATGCAGATATTTTGTTTGCTGTTAGCGCCAACGCGATTGTTTCTCTTTCTATCGCTTATATACCTACAAAAACTGTATCCATTTGATTACAAAAATGTTGAAGTGTGTCATGACAAATTATAAAGTAAACTGTCATCTGTCATTACTCAATACAAAACTGTTTGAATTCGTATATTATTTATTGATATGTTAGACATCAAATTGTAATAAAGTGTAGATAGTTATAACATACGTAGATTAGGTATACAATTGAAGAAGTAAAAATATATTTCATTTGTTTTCAGTGCGACCTCTGTCCGTCAACGTTTAAATCTGCGAAATTTCTGGCTACCCACAAGAGTCGCGCACACACGAACAAGAACTTCTCCTACATCTGTCATATTTGTCAGACAGTTTATAAGAAATCGTTCAACGTCAGAAAGCACATGCTAAAGATGCACGGTATACCTCGAGAGCAGCAAGGTGATATTTTAAGAATTAGAATACGATCATTTGATACTATCTATAATGCTCCTGTTATGAATCAATGAATTGGTTATCAGGTAATGATGAGTGTGACTATCGATGGAATAAGCCAGATCCATACATTTTAAAGGAAATTGTATGTTTTGATTTAAATAAAAAGCAAGTAATACAGAATGTAATTTAATAACTGACACGACCCATATGACCTGTCAGTGCGAACAGGCCACAGATAGAACAACTAAGCTATGTACTGTCACAGATAAGATCATGGGCACTTGCCCCACCCTGGCTCTGGCCTGTAAGGTACCTAATCAAATCTAAAAACCTAATCATCTGTTTTGGATAATTAGAATTATACATACAGATACAGGGTGCTATAGGGTGTGGGTGTAACCTTTTGGTATGAAAAAATTAACCGGAGTAAGACCGCGGATATTTGCTAGTTACATATTATTTTAGACTGCTGCCCCACTCTGAGCCCATGGCTGGCTACGCCCATGGATAAGATAGCTATCTTATAGAACATTGTACAGATTATTAGTTCTAGTAATTTTGTCATAAAGATAGGGATGAACAAATTAACTGGATATATAGATCAACTAAAGAAATTTTATCTGAATATGTCTCCTAATTGACCACCGCCTATTGAGAGCGATTGAGAGAATTGCTTGGAAGAGTATGACGATGCTGTTCCACTTATGGTCCAGGGAGCACCTGCAGTCGCACTGCCATCTGTATTGCGTCTTTCTGGGAAGACAGTTCGGCGTCCAAGCATTTAATGTTATGAATATGTTTCGTAATTAGTGCAGGGGTGGATTGAGTGTGACTGTTAGTCTAATAAATGGATAATATAATAAGGTTGTCAAATTTAGTATGTGATACGGAATGTGTTAGCGCCATCTGTCTGTTAAATGGCGAACTTTTTACAATGTCATGTTATTGGTTTTATTTAAGTAATAAAAGACGTGATAATAAATAAATATTTGTTTTATTTCTTTTACAAATTCCGGCTCTCGTTAATAGGTATTTTACGTAGTTCCATTTGTGTTTTTATTCCTTGACCGCTATGGCTGCATATTTAGTTTCTTAATACTCATCGTGGAATGGATAATCCTTGTGGTCGGTGCTGGAGAAAAATAATTAATTAATATCAAGCTTTCAATCGAATCACCCAGTATTTATAGTGCAAATATGATTCTTGTTGGAACATGGTAACTACTTCCCAAATGTCAAGTTTTCTATGAACTTCTTTTCAATACTAAAAGCTTTCGAAACGCGAGACTATTTTAACACTAGATTTACCAGACCAGTCAAAATGACTGGTCTTGCAAGATCAAATTAAAATTCCTACTGTGTGTAACATTTTCTTTAATTCTTCTAATCTTCTTTAATTTATAACAGAAGAATTAGTTTTATGAATTTTATATTATTTTATATATATTTGTAACAAATATATACTTTTTTTTGGTTTTGGTAGAAATAGGTATATTTAAGCTGGTAAATCTAGTGTTAAATGCGACTGAATACTCACTCGCCCATAGAACACAGACGCCCGTTGCATTCCAAGCTTCCAATTTGATTCATGTCATCCTCGGAGAGCTTAAAATTGAAAACGTCGAAATTCTCTTCAATTCTCGACTTGGTCACCGATTTTGGGATCACGATCATGCCACGTTCTATCGCATATCTGTTAGGGAAGAAGTACACGACAAGTTCTTTAAAATATTGTTGTGAAAAATGAAAGATAATAGTAATAACTCTTTATTGCACAAATTAAAAGGACGGAAGAAAAATAATAATAAAAAAAACAAAAGGCGGCCTTATCACTGAGCAGTGATCTCTAGCAGGCACCCAACCTTAGGGTAGTAAATCGCGAATTAGATGATAAGGTGCAAAAAACAAAATAAAATAACATATACAAATGAATAAGAAAGATATAAATAATCCTAAATATATATTACAAAAAATATACATACATATATATACATATATATATACATATACTATAGAGATGTGCCGAATATGACTTTGGCCGACTAGCCGACTAGCCGATTAGTCGGTTGTAAATAAGCCGACTACGGTTTATTCCCGTGACGCTTCGTTTACAGCTGATTCGCTGCAATTTCAGTCACTAAATAATCACAAAAAAAAGTTTTTTGTGTTTTACAGCTCACTAGTTTGACGATATCAAATATCATATTGCAATATATAATTAAGATACTAATTTTGTTTGATATCAATATGTTTTCTTTACAAGGAATAAGACATACATTTTATTGAGAAATAAATAAGAAGCCGGATATAATCGCCGACTACGAAGTAAAGAACATCTCTAATATACTACTAAAATAATAATAAATATATAATTAGAAATAAATAAATAAAATAAAAAAGTAATAATAATAACACAGACAGATACAGACCTAATGAGAATTTGAGCTGGTGTTTTGCTATGCTTGTTTGCAATATCCTTAATTTTGGGATCTTCTAGAAGGTGTGGCTCGTCAGGCTTAGCCCAAGGTCTGTCAGGGCTGCCCAATGGACTGTAGGCTGTAATGGCCACGTCTTGCGATTTGCAGTACTCAAACATTTTGTCTTGATTTAAATATGGATGACATTCTATCTGTGAATTGAAACAAGTGGTATTAATGTATAGAAAGATGATGTCTATGACAGTTCATAGATGGCGCTGTTTAGATTGTAACGCAATCTATATTTAATTAAAAGTTAACAATTGAAAATTACATCATTAAAAAATGAGCGGTTTTAATGATGGCTTCGTCACTAGTATATCGTAAATCGAGATCCTGCCATCGACAGAACGAGATTGTATTCAATTTACGCCCTAATGGTATCTGCCTACCTCAGAAGTGATATGGGCGTAAGCTAAGTAAGTATTCATATAATAATTGGTATTATAATTGTAAAATCGGACATACTGTATAAAGCTGGATCGTAAATGTCATATCATACAGGGCCGATGATTATTGTGATATGTCAATGGCGCAGCGCATAAAGACCAGCATTTCCCAACGAGGGGCCCACACCCCACAGGTGTGTGGGCTCCGTACCATTTAAATTGCAATGCTAGATTTCGGTGCCAAATTTAACGTAAAAAGCAAATTCTTAAATAATTGCGGTATAATTTCGCTTGACGAGACCAAAATATCAACTGCGTGTTTGGTTTGGCATGGCACAAAAAAGGTTGGGAAACACTGGTCTAGACATTACTTACTTGATTGACAACAGGCTTGATTTGTGTAAAATTGATGATCCTCTCCAACTGGCTTTTATTGAAGTTGCTGACGCCAATGCTGATGGTCATACTCTTCTCAACCAGCTTCTCCATGCCTTTCCAGGTGTCCACGTAATCAGTGTCGGAGTAAATGAGCTTCCCTTCCTCGTCTTTAGGGAACAGTTCGTCACCATCCTGAGAAAATTATTTATTCCTTATATGTATGTGAACTATATATAAATGTATCGTATATATTTATCTATGTCAAACGTTAGTTTTTATTATTTATTTATTATTTAGAAATAATAACAAATATGCCTGTCACATGGGACCCAAGTTGACTAGTTACTTTATCTTGTTATCCATACAATAACACACTCTATATAGCATCACACCACTCTAAATAACGACAACAATACGTCATTATTAAGCCATAAACAGTACTTTTTAAGTTACAGAAATTAATAAGAATTTTGTAAGTTCATCGCTGACTCCTGTTAAAATAATAGGATCAACAAGATTACAGGAGAGCGATTTAAAGTTGTCATTGTGCGTAGTTTATTTGTGTAAATTCTTAATTGTTGTATTGAGTATCTCAGAATCCATTGAAAATTGTATATTGAAGCAATTTCAACAAAAAAACTCAAAAATTTTGTTTCGGGTTTATTAATAGAAAACCGGCAATATATGTTACCTTGAAATGTACCCTGCCCTTTATCAGAGCACATGGTGATTAGTTCACGCGTATGGTCTAATTCAAGGTTTGCCTTATCAATAAGCAAATTTGAATTATAAAAGACTTCTTCTTTTATCTATTTTTTACTGCTAATCTCCCTTTAGTCCATGGGTCAATGGAAATATAGGACGAATGTAAGAAAAAGAGAGGTTTCTTCAAAGGAACTGAGTTCTCCATTTTAATGTTAATTTTTGCTTTTATATGCTTTGTATATATCAGCGGTACTCAAACTTTTTTGACGAAGGAAAAAGCCTTAATATAATTATGAAAAACTGATTTATATGTATTTATGAATAATCATATTGCAATGTAATATTACGTAATATTTAGTTGGAATATTTAGATGTAACCTCCCTTTGGTAGGTATTTTTTGCAGTATTTTAGCCCTAGGGTTCCGTGGAACAACACTTTGAGAATAGCTGGTATATATTATTAATATTCAAATTAAACGCAGAAGTAAACTGCATAAATGAATAAAGAAAATAAAAATCTTTTTTGATAATTTTGATAATTACGACCTTTCTTATAAATACTATGATTTCATAAAATCGACTTCTTTATAGAATAGCTTTCCTTCTAACCTTCGCGACGCTCCTTCTTTTTCCATCTTAATATTGTTTGTACCTTCCATTTATAAACCTCCACACTATTATTTATAACAGCTTTTTACCGATAAATATCTCAGCTATTATAATAGAGTTACGTCACATACCTTATAAGCTTGAGGCCAATGTATAAGGTAAAGGTCCAAATACTCTATCTGAAGATTTGCTAAAGAAATTCTGCAGGCTTGCTCCACGTCATTGGGGTTGTGGTGTGTACACCAGAGCTTCGATGTCACCACTATGTCTTCTCTGTAATACCAAAACAATTAACTCTAGGTTATATATCGGTTTCATGGCTCTGACCTGTAAGGTCCCTAATCAAATCTAAAAAACTTAATTATCTAGGTACTAACTACAATACTTAATATCCGTAAGAAAGTTCACACTCGACAGTCGTCAGTCGACACAAAAAATATTAACCGGGGTAAATAGTTTGCTAGTTACATATTATTTTAGACTGCTGCCCCACCCTGAGCCCATAGCTGGCTACGCCCATGATCGGTTATAAGCCAAAAACGCTTTCTAAAAATCCCGAATGTAATCATTAAAATGATAGTCACCCTACTCATACTACTAACTCTCTATGTCCATGGTTTCTTTTTATACGCGGGACACATTTGAAGTTTTATAAATTCGAAATTACTGAAGCTTACTGTAAAAATCTTATGCCAGTGGTGTTTATTAAATTTATTTAATATCACATTTTCGGCTCCAAACGTTCTACTAACCAAACTATATCGTCTAAGAATGTATTAAATATGTATATTTAAAGCTTTTTTTATTTATTTTTTTCATTTCTCCCCTCTTCCCTACATATATTTGGTTCTTGTTTTTTTTTAAATGTATTTTTGTAATTTTATTAGAAGTGTTATATCTATCCCTTTATCACCTTGAGCATGCCGTCCTATCCTATAATTAAAATTTCATTTAGTTTGTATAATAGTAGTCCTTTTTATAATATATAGTCATAATGTAATTTTGTAGGTAGGCTTTATAAATAAATAAAACAGTATTTTTACCCGAACAGTGGACTGTACTGACCTTGTAATGACGCCTTCTTCAATTTTTTCTTTTATAGCGTTACCAACTTCTCTTTCATTCATGTAAATATGTGCGCAGTCGAAGTGGCGATAACCGATGTCGATTGCGTCCTTAACAGCTTGAGTTACTTCTCCTGGTTTTGACTGTCGAATAAGAATTTAATTAGAATTATAATGTGAGATTTCATTACCAGGCATCATTTATGGATATGATTGATCCCATTAAACGCGTCTTCAAAATCATTATTATTTTTTTATTTATTTACTTCTAGTAATTGAGCTCCAATAGAGCGCTTTTACTCGTCAATACAAATATAAATTAAATAAAGATTTAGCTGCTGTATACTGGCACTGTCCACTTACATACTAATATCATAATAATATATAATAAATCTACTATGAAGAATAGCTGCTGTATAGGGGCATTGTCATCCTATTATATGCCTAAGGGTAAACATAAAATGTCATTGGTTATGTCCAAGCTTTATTATCTATAAGATATTCATTTAACGTGTAATATGATTTTTGAATAAGTTTGCTAATAATATTTATAAACAACATTGACATGTGAAATCAATACATTACACATGACGATTTTCAAATGGATACAGTTTTTGTAGGTATATAAGCGATAGAAAAGGAGATATCTGCATCCCTTTCACACATGCCTCAATTTCAACACGATAAGAATATAGTTATCCCTTTTTAATAGTTGTTTCTTCCAGTCCAAAGTCCAATATGTATCCATTTGAAGATTGTCGACTATGCCTTAAGATAAGGAGTTACATGTTATTTATTTTTTTAATTTTACTATTTATTGTGGGCTGTTGTTCGAATACTCGATATTGGCGGAATTGTCTTCATTAGACATCTGAGGCTATTAATAAAAGAAGAAGATAGTATTTTGACAAGACTTATACCTTATACATGAGTGTAGTGAGTGTAGTGTTATACAGTTCAGAGTGGGACAGCAGTCTAAAATGATATGTAACGAGCAAATACCCGCGGTCTTACCCTGGTTATTTTTTCATACAAAAAGGTTACACCCGCACCCTATAGCACCCTGTATCTGTGTGTATAATTTTAATTATCCAAAACAGTTAATAAAGTTTTTAGGTTTGATTAGGTACCTTACAACAGCGCCCCACCCTACCCCACCTTGGCTACGCTTATGACCTTATATCTCTAAGCATGCTTTATATATCTTCATCTTAATAGTAAGAAAATACATTGTAACCTTATAACCTATAACTAAAACTTAATTATTGTTAAATTAAAACGATTTTTTTGATACGAAGCGACTTCTAAAGGAAACTCGACCGACTTAGCCCGAGATCATTGTAAGCAAATGTCTATGTGTGAGTGTGTTTGTACTTTGTACTGTCCTTCTAAAAATATCTTAAACAAATATTAAACCTAACAATTGTGATTATCAATACAATCACGCATTGAACACTGATAACACTCTTTTAGCGTCAAAACAAATTTTGTAAATACATGTCGAACTTTGCACTAAAGAAATGAAATGAAAATTTGGACTATAATTACTGGAACTAAACTGTGATCCAAAATTATGCATACAATGCGCTACATGGCGAAGGAAAAATGTAATTTTGTAATTATAAGACAATATCTAACTAAGGTGAGAAATTGGGATTGAAAAGTGCTGAAATAAATGCACTATAGTGGTAGGAAATCGGATCAATATTGTCACTTTACAGGGAGTAAAAAGGCTGTTTTTTTAATTGAAATGAAATTAAATGAAAGTAAAATAATTTCCTAGCATAGACACAATAGGCGTGCACTTGGTCATCGTTAGACTCTTACCATGACTTCGGAAAGATATATGAATTTCAATTTAGAGAAAGATAAGTAAATAACAATCTATATATTATGGAATACAAAAATTTCAATTAAACCAAATCGACGGTGCAATTACATTGATACTAATCCACAATAATATTTCAATTTAACACTAGAACTACTAAACGGTCAATATGACCGGTTTCAAAAATTTTTCACAAGACTTTTATTATATATACAACCCTACTCGTTATTTTTTGTAAACGATTCTATTATTTACAATTCTACAATCAATTTATTGAATTACATTTAATACTTTGCACGCACAAGTCATCCGGTCATTTTGACCGGTTGGTATAAATAGGTCATATTGACCGGCTCGTAGTTCTAGTGTTAAGAATCTTTATGTGTATTTTGTGTGTTATTATACAGTACTTATCACTAATTAGGTCATGAAGATTCTTAAATTTAATTAAAGAAACTGTTTCTTCACTTCCAAATTGACACCATACAATAAATATTTGAAAATCCCGAAATTGATTATTAATATGATAGTCACCCTGTGATATCATCCGGTATATATAAAATATAATAGATACATACCTATATACATATTACAGATTATAATCTTTATGAATACAGAGGCGAAGTCTAATAACATTTATAAAAAAAAATCCTACCTTCCAAGTTCCAAGTCCTATAACAGGATATTGTTTCCCATTGTTAAACTGAATCTTCGGCACTTCCGTCATTATAACACGTCAAGATACTGTTAACACGACCGCTGCACTAAACCTTCTGAAAGATTCCGAATTAGTTCACACACTTTTATAATTTACTATGGGTACACTTTCGTAACTCGATCAATAACTCGATAGTATTTTTTGCTGTGTATTTGTGTCGACTTCTTTAGTGCAGTAGTTAGCGTGCCATGTAAAGGCTCCGAGTTCGATTCCCGTTCTAAACAAAAAGCACATTTGTCCTGTCAAGCCGGAATAGTGGGAGTGACTGTTTTAGCATTGGCTCCGTTCAAGGACCAGTCTAAAGCTTAACATTAGTCAAGCTTCTATAATAATCATAATATGAATTACAGTTGTCAGAATGTTCATGTGAATAATAAACTGTGAGTGAGTTAAAAGAGTGGTCCTCAAACGATTTTATTATCACCTAATAAAAACATGCATTGAATTATATAAGAGCATCTTTCATGAATATTTTTTGAATCATTTTCCGTAATTAAAATTTTTAATTATGGAAAAATATAGTGAAGTCTTCAGGCGCCTTAATAACCGAGTTTATTTTTATTTGTTGGTCACGGCGATACAGAATCAAAATAAATTATGTTCAAAGCCGCAGTCTTTTGAATTAGTATAGAACAATATATACATAAGAATTTTAGAAAGGCTAAGGTGGCACAAAAAAGATTGGGAGACACTGTTCTAAGAGTGGCAGAAAATACCCAACAACATTAAGTTCACCTAACGTTTTTGTGTAAAACAAAATATTACATTCTTTATTTATTCAAAAATACATATAAATAAATTTTTTATAATTATATCAAGGCTTTTTCCTTCGCCAAAAAAGTTTGAGAACCGCTGACCTAACGTTTTTGTGTAAAACAAAATATCTCCTAATTCTACTATTTATTTTTAATTTGTATATATTTAAATATATATTATTATTTTATGTAATGTATGTATTGTGTATACTTAGTTATTATTTTCCTCACATTGCACCAAATATCACTGCTCACACCGACAAAGGATAGCTGGTAGACATTCCCGACGGCATCAAGTTTGCCCATGTGCATTTTTAATCTAATAAAGAATTTATTTAATAAAATTCTATTTCTTTTTTTCAGTTAGTATGTAAGCACTTAGTATTTGATATATCGTAGAGTTTCGTTGTACAAAATAATTGACTCATCTTCGACTCGACCTTGTTTTTATTTATGGACAACGGTCGATGTCATACCTGTTAAAATGTATGGAATATTTCATTGTTTCAGTGTGCATGGCGTAATTATTATCTTGTACAAATCTTATATGGAGATTGCTTTTGTTTTTCTAAATGTTTGGTGATTTGATTGTGGGCGTTTGATATTGAAGTTGAATTTTGATAAGTATTGGATTAGATCAGCGGTTCTCAAACTTTTTTGGCGAAGGAAAAAACCTTAATATAATTATAAAAAACTGATTTATATGTATTTATGAATAATCATATTGCAATGGAATATCTAATTGGAATATTTAGATGTAACCTTATAAAGATCCCTTTGGTAGGTATTTTTGGAGTCCTAGGGTTCGGAACACACTTTGAGAACGGCTGGATTAGATATCTTTGAAAGGGAAGATGTTGTGTATAGTCCAAGTTGTCTGACTGGTTTTGGTGTGTCTTATCTCTGGGTTACAACTTAGATTGACTTCGTTGACAACAATAACACTGTCTTGTCTTCACACATTTTAGGACAATTGTTCACAGAAGCATAAAAGAAGTCTTTATTTTTAAAAACATCAGCGTTCAATGAGGAAAACACAAATTAGTAATAGTCTTAAATATGATCTAAAAACTTAGCACATAGGATCAAACGTAGGTATAATCCATCTTAAACACCGAGTTAAAAATTCCCCCACTAAACTGTACCCGGAACGTTTGTTAAAAATAAAACAGAATATATAAAAAAACCAAAATATATTTACAAAAAAAAACAAACTACATAATTATATTTGGTAATCAATTAGCACTGAGTAAAAACACTTATAAATATTATGGCATTTTATGACTTGCATCCTATACTTATTGATTAGACTAATACATACATAGTAATACAGTCGAACCTCGCATAACGAGCACAATTCGTTCCGGAGTCCTCGTTAAGAGAAACAATCTTAACCTTTAACTACTGAGGTAGATTTAATTTCACGTAAACACTGACATCGGGGCCTCAGAGTCCAGTATATATATATATGTGCGCTTATATTTAAAAATCTTTAGGGTTTAGTGTTTAATAATTAGCTTCAGTGGATGTATTTAAATAAACTAAAATATTTACTATAATTTATTTGTATATAATTAACTGTTATTTCAAAGTTTGGAAAACGCGAAGCACTTTTTTGGAAAAATCACATGAGATCATAAATCAGCAAGTATTAATAAAATTATTTTAAAAAATCAACAAATTAACTAACTAGAGTAATTTAAAATTTTCTCAAAACCTGAGAGGCCCCCACCTTAGTAGTTAAAGGTTAACTAGCTAGCACAGATTTTTAAACAGAGACTAATGTAGCAATAGAAAGTTCTATCGCACGATTTGGGGATTCCCCTATCCACGCCGCTCGTTATGCGAGGTTCCACTGTACTTGATTTTACTTAAGTTGTCTTATTAAGAAAACAGACGAATTATTCCATTTTATTTGTATATGCCATATATATAGCTAGGTCCTATTAACACGGTCTAAACTAGCATTTTTATTTATTCTACTATAGTTGGTATATATTTAATATAATTTATATATGTAATTTTTGGGCTCTACTATTTACTTCCTGATCTGCACTAGTAGTGAAGACCTGTTGTTATATCTTATCTTGAGTACCTATATGTATTTTTTAGTGCAATAAAATAATAATAATTATAATAATTTGGCAGTTTTCGTTTTTAATGAAAGGAAAAAATTAAATATTCAAACGAACTATGTACAATAACAACTTTAAATGGCTCTGTTAAAATTGTAATTTTGTAGACTGTAGATGTTAAAAGACCTGGCGATATGTATAAATAGCACTACATCTCATGTTGAAATGAAGTGGAGTAGAAATCAGCAGACAGCGATGGCATGAGTTCCACTAACACTCTTCAACATGCCAGATCTTATGGACTCCATCATGTGACCACAATTTTTTATTTTATTTTATTGATAGCCCAGCATATGACCACACTCCGTCTGATGTTAAGCTAGAGTGCGGTCCATGAGCATAGACAACTGTTACCACAGACAGGTGTCTGCGCGCAACAGTCGACTCCACTATGCCGGCTTGGGGAGACGAATGTGCCCTGTCCAAATTAACCGGGCACACTCCTCTTGTTATCAATCTAGAGCTAGAAATATTCAAAACAGTGTGTACATGAGACCCAACTACTTCAATGGTAATCTGAAATGCTATGGTGGTATTAAGCTACAGGTAATACCACTTCACTATGAGCCAATGCGTCTGTTCCTAAGTTGACATAATAAGACAATTCGCGATGGTAATTCTCAATCAATTCGTTATAAAACTGGGTAAATATTTTCTAACTCCACAATTTTTCTCTTCAAATAGACTCTTTACGAATATTACCTGAAATTTAACAAAAATCTACATTGTTTATAGTCAATGTCAAAAGCTTTTCTTTATATAGAGCCAATCAACCAAGAGCGAACGAAAATTATGGAATAATCCCCTTTTTAATATTAAAATGTTATGCTGGATGGATGATTGCCTGTATCCAAAGAAGAAGAAGTAATCTCTAGTTAGACTGTTGTCCAAATACTTAACATTGGCAGAATTGTCCTTATCAGACATCTAAGGCCATTTAAATAAAGAAGAAGAATATTAAAATTTATTAAAAATTATTATTTTTTTGTATGTAGCATATTTAAAAGTTAAGTATAACTGTCACAAAATAGTTATCTATATTAAAATACAAATTTTCTTTTTAATTACTTCTAAAGAATTATGGCTGCTATGGAATTGGCGGAACAGGAAGCGTTATGAAACTATTCTTTGGTGAATCCTGTGTGATAAGAGGTGAAGGGAAGTAGCTTGTTTAAATAGCTGATTTTTTTTAAAATATAGTATCCTCTCTATATGTTAAGCTAGAGTGTGATCCTTGAGCACAGACAGACGTCCCTGTGCAATCAAAACTCTACCATGACAAATATACTCTATCCAAATTGACGGGATACACTCTACTAATTATTACTTGGCTTATTAGAAACTTACTTGAGTAAGACCAATGAATACCATTAGAGTCAACTGCGCCGCACACCAATTCTTCACACGATCACACATCTCCTCAGCGAGATTTCTATCCCTCGCTTCGTGTGCCGATATCAACTCCTGAAGACGTCTCGCACCAGCTATATTGTCGTGGACTCTCCGCACTGACTCTGAGATGTCACGCACTCTCATTATGTACGTCTCCAGGCCGTTACCTTTAATTAATATTCCTTATATTAGCATGGTACTGGATACGCTCGGAATTTTATTTTCCCTCCAAAACTGAGTTCCAGATTGTTATGATAATCGAGATGTGTCAGTACACAATTGATTATTGAATTCAATTGCGTATAGCACACATCCCTAGTGCCTCATAACCTGTTCCTGATTGGTCAGTAGTATGTCTGTCACTTGTTGTCGGTCAGTCCATGCAACGTGCATGAGTCAAGTAATGTATAAGTAAATATTAAAGCAGTCAAGAGGTTGTTTCACTAAAATACACCACCCAACCAATACACTGATTTAAATAAAGATCCCACCTGTTTTAATTTCAAAGAGAAAGTTGGAGCAAATATCTATTAATAATATCTACAACAAATAGTTATAATTTTTTTTAGATCGAGGAATAATTTGCATACCAATCTCCATTTCCTTATCATCATCATAGTCATCAACTTCCGAATCCTCATTGTTGATTAATAAATCAAAGAATACCTACGAAGAAAGAAATCATTAAATGTGAGTGAAAATGAGTTATATTGGACTTTTACTAGCACTATCTAATGTGAGGTTACTGAATCCAAATTTGCATATTGCTGTTAGAGCAGAGGTCTCATTGCAGACTTCAATCTGCATATGAATCTGGCATAGCAGGGGTGACTGCTGCCTTCAAATTTATGGATTAATGGACTACATTCTAGCGCAGTGGTCGGCAAAATTACTAGCCAAAGAGCCAAAATTGAACATTAAAAAAAAAATTGAGATTGGCTCTTGTTTCTGCTTGTTTAGTAAACTTTTATAACACTAATTAAAACTAAATTTCATACTTATTATTTATTAATGCGAACAATTTGCTAGCTCCGTGGATATTTGGACCAGAGCTGCACTTAAGAAGCCAAAGAGCCACATGTGGCTCTGGAGCTGCACTTTGCCGACCACTGTTCTAGCATAACATACCAGCCATATTGTGGTCATATACTAGTTTTTCCCCCTTTTGTGATGTCTTAAGTGATATATATTACTTAATTGAAGAATACCTACAGTTTTCTGACTGATAGTACTGAATGAATTGTCGAAACAGAATCTGTAGTCTCCTGCTAATACTACTTTGTGTTGATGTGAGTTCTCCGGCTTCTTATAATCAGCTACAATTACTCTTCCGACTGGATCAGTTAATTGGAACGAGATATCTAGTTCTCCATGTGATGCATCAATAACCTGTCACAAAGCTTGCTAATATTTAATTGGGATAGGGTTTAGCATCGTGTCACATGAATTTTGAACTGCATTAATTCCTAAAACTTGAAAATATATTGCTAAAACTTTTAATATTCCGAATAATGAACAAAATAACAAAAAAATAAATCACTTACAATTTCATAGTATTGGTTATTGGATACAATTTATTAAGTGACAAGTTTATGAATATAAAATAGTAAAATTACGCGAAAAACTAGTTTATTATAGTTCATTACAGTGTTTACTTGAGTTTTAGAAGTGGGAATGATGTTTGTTTGGTATAAAACCACTTGTTTTAGAAATTAATGCAGTTCAAAATTCATGGGACACGATGCTAAACCCTAGCCTTCTTACCTGATATTCTATGTCAATAACTTCATTAACCGCAGCTTGTTGAAAAAAACAATCAATTTTGCCCGCTTGCACTGAAAAAGTCATATCTTTCTCGTAAGCAAAGACCACACTAAAAATGGAAAATACAAAAAAATATCGCATCTTGTTTCGTTTTTCTTATTTAATAATGTATGGACTATATATTTGAACACCACCGGCTTTGTTTCATGAATAATTTAAACAAATATAAACAAAGACGGAATAACCTAAAATAAGATTAGAGAAGTGTCAATATCGTTGCGTGCAGAAAGAATTTTTAATTTTTTAACAAAACTATAGTGTTAAATGTATATAATCTTTAAAAACTTTTTATATTATTATTTTAATAAAATAATTATAATCAATTAGTTACACACTAAATAATTATTAAATATACAATTTCAAAAAGACAAATTAATTTTCGAACTGATAATTTATAGTACCAATAAAACTTTATTCATACGCCAATTAATATCCTTGAGAAATATTTTTAACCAATTAGAGAACAAAGATTTCAAATAAGAACAAACTTACTACATTCAAACCAATACTAATTGATTTGTCAATTACGTCACGAGCTGTCATCTGAATGTGTGATTGTTTATAGAAATCAGTTTTGAATCGGTCCGTGTAAATTATTGTTAACTATACTAATAATTTGACTAAACAATTAGTTTTTAATTGTAAATTTACGCAGTTTTGATTAGTGTTATTATCACTTTATAAATAAGTATTGTATACAGCATATGTTAATAATTATCTAAGGAAAAGTTTATAAACAAAGTTATGCTTCAGTGATTGTTTTTGTTGAAAATATAAGTTTATTACACAATGCAGTGGCTGTAATGTGCAATAATGGACCTGTCGCCGGACGAGGATAATTTTCCAGGTCGACTGTTGCACCAGGTATGTTAAAAATACTCAGAATTTCGATTCTAATTAGATTATTATAATCGAGTTATTGTTTGTGTTTATTTTGAATGAAAAGTTTATTTTATGTAATAATATTGATGATTTTTATTTCTGTACCTTTAACAGTAAAGAACTTAATTGTAAAATAATTGTTATCTAAAAAAATTTAGCTAAAGGTCTTTTTAAAATGGAATTTTCCATTTAATGTGTTTATTTGTTATTCAAGGTTTTTTTATTCTATTATTTGTAACACTCTCAAGGTCAGATTTCATATAGGGGTAGGCAGACCCTGTAGGATTTTTTGTTAGATAAACTATTTCTCTTAATTATTTAATTATTTAAAAATACTATGATGTGGTTTACTATTAGTGTTTATTTCAGTTTAGTTAGTTGTAATAATCTTCTATATATATAAAACTCAAAGGTGACTGACTGACTGATGACTTAGTGATCTATCAACGCACAGCCCAAACCACTGGACGGATCGGGCTGAAATTTGGCATGCAGGTAGATGTTATGACGTAGGCTACCGCTAAGAAAGGATTTTGATCAAAAAATAGGGGATGAAAGTTTGTATAAATCTTATTAGATTTTCGACTGATTGAACTGAAATTAAAGATTGGTACTATGATGAAAACATTTTTACACACGGTAAACAAAAATAAAGCCGCAAAAACTATACCTAATTAATAATAATACTTCTTAACGGGAGCGACGCCGCGGGCAACAGCTAGTAATGTATAATTGTAAATAAATATATAACGTATTTTCTAATATATTTTCGTCTAAATTTTGTTATTCTAATTTTAATTCTTAATACTACATTATTTATATATCGGAAAGCCCCAGCCTTCGGGCCGGATCTGTACTCCACCAACTTTAATCTGGTCCATGCGTAAGTCCCAAAATTACGTCCAATGTTATGGAAATGTTGCCCATACGTGATATAGTTTGTAAAAATCAAATTACATTTACCTTGTTTAAAGTGACAAAAGATGCAAATGATTTTCCGATTGCATCTTTTTGGCATTGCATCACTTTCTGAGTGGGATCATAGGAAATCTCTGTAAATGTTAAATTATATTAATAAATTATTATCATATATTAAAATGGATTGACATCTGCCTCTGTGGCGTAGTGAAATGAAATGAAAATAGTTTATTAGTGTAGGCACTTGCTCATCATCAGACTCTATAATGGCTTCGGAAGGCGTATGACGAGAAGAAGACCACAAGAAACCCGTCAATCATACATGTACATAAAATAATTAAGAAAAAAACTGAATTTTCATTCAGAAAAAAAGTAAATAATTTTAAATCATATAATTCGCAAAATACATAATTCACAAGAATTAAAATTAGATCAGATCCAAGGTGCAACCCCACAGAGGTGTAGTAGTAGTAGTTAATGCATATGTCTGTACTTAATATTTATTACTATATTATAAATTAGCTGTTGCCCGCGACTTCATTCGCGTAATAATGAAGATATAAAGTACTATGAAGTTTAAATTTTAACATGAAAAAGTAGTTATTGTGACATAACTGTAATAGTTAGACATATGGTATCGCTGACTTTTTTGTAGATATTGATGTCCTCTATAAAACTGTAGTACATCACTTTGCTCTATTCTCAATAATTTCCGCAGTGTATGCAATATTATGATTTTTTTTGTATTTTTTTCACATTTTCATCCAGATTTTTGAAAATGTTCATCAGGGATAATGTAGGATTCTAACGGTAAAAGAATTTTTCAAATCGGTCCAGTAGTTTCGGGGCCTATTCAATACATACAAACAAACAATCAAATGTTTCCTCTTTATTATATTAGTATAGATATGATATTAATAAAAAATGTACATATTTGTTGACCGGGTGTTCTATGTTTGTCTTGTCCTGATACCTATATCACAGGATATTCTAGTTTGAGGACACGTATACATAAAAAATATTTGTTAACAGGCAGCTTTATGGGATAATTTGGAATTGCTTCAAGAGCTTATAGCTAATGGAACGGCGGTTGATGCGCGCGACTCATCAGCGAGGACAGCGCTTCATGCGGCCGCTTTAGGTGAACGGTCGAGGTGTCTTCAAGCGCTTTGCTCTGCTGGAGCCGATGTTAACGCTCAACAAGATGAAAAGAGCGGTGCAAAGGTATTTTTATTGAGATGTAATATTTTTAGTTGTGTATTGAGATCAGTGTTAGCTGATTGATGCCCCTGTTTTCTGTTTCATTCCTAATTTTTACTGTTTTTCAATTATCGTTCAGCGCCACCTATTACACTATGCAAATATTTTTTGATAACCACTGTATAAAAATACACAATGACACCAGATGGCAGTATCTCTTGTTATTTGAACTTTACCTATTGGAGAACTTGGTTTTTTTTTATTGGTGAGCTGCTGTTTTTTTGGTTTCTTAAGGTTGGCAACACTGATTGAGATATATTTGGAGAAATAAACCCCTTATGCCACACGCAAGAAACACTTAATACTTTCAAACGAATTCACGATACTATTACAATGATTTCTCACTTTTAAAAAATAATTACCTTAACATTATGAATACCCTTAAACATGGGTAAAGGGGTAAATCCTGTTTTATATTATAATTTTTTTTAAATTCAAGAATATTTATTCTGTTAACAGACGGCGCTTCACATTGCCGCTGAAAGGGGTCACGTGGAAAATGTAAAAATGTTAATATTGGCTGGTGCAGCGCTTTCTACGCTGGATAGCAACGGCGACACCGCTTTGGCATTAGCGGAGAGGGGCTCACATAGATATGCCGCTTATGCCTTAAGAGAAGCTAGAGGTATGGCTGTTGTATATTGTATTGTATGTTGCTACTTATCATAGTTAAAATTAGTATGTGTGATACAATTTTTAATAGCGCCATCTACCGGTGGCTAAAGGAGTCACTACATGCTACTCTATGTTTCGCGATTTTTAAACGATTTATTTACTTTGCTAGTAATTCTGTGTCGTAGCTTAAATCCAAAAAGACGTCTTCGTGTGTCCCTAGCCTGTTCGTAATTCGATATTATTTATTAACGCGTGTAATCCTCAGCTTTTGCGTTTTGTAAATTGACACCGTTCAGAGTGACTCTGCTTAGTATTGATTTGGTTTTGTTCGTGTGTACATTGTGGAGATGTAATTTAATTATAGGATTTATACTGGCTGTCTATACCTATTTTAATTAAGGAAAAGTGTTTGATACAAATCTCAATATATGTTACCTACATGACAAGAGCACATTCGTCTTCTCAAGCCGGCATAGGGAAGGCGATTTGAAAGCAAACGTCTGCGGTAACAGTAGCTTAACATCAGGCGAAGTGTCGTTATGTGCTAGGCATATATACTTATTATAGCTTGAATTGTAGCTTATGGTAGGTATATAGGAAAGGATTGATAGCTTATGTTCTATCCTCTCGTCATATACGTAAGAGGAACTCTCATAGGAGGTCAGATGATAGACAATTGAATAATGAACTCGGTTGATTGGGCTTAAATGTAGTCATCGCAGTTAGGCATGTATCGACGCGCGTTCAAAGATGAATGCTTGGTGCCAGAAATCGCGTTCGAAGTTCGACATTACTTTACGGATGATATTACAGATCCCAGTGATCTAGGTAAGTGGGGGTTTTGTAGGATTTAATAATTACATAGGGTTTAATGTTAATAGTTTTAAGATTGGTTGTTGTTTTATGGTTGTGTTGAAGTTGTTTAAGTTTATACATCTTTTTGTGGCATAGTGGTTGTTTGTTGCGCAGAAGCTCCGGGTTGAAGTATTTATTCATATATCGCCGGGTCTCAGTAATATGGTAGAAGTCAAAGCGATTTAAAATTGTTGTCGTGCATAGTTTGTTTGTGTAGATTCTTCGTTGTTGTATTGAGTATCTCAGAAACCATTGGGAAATGTTAATTTTGTAGCTATTTCAACAAAAATAAAAAACGAATATTGCCAAAATGTTAATTCCGTTAGTTAACAGAAGGCTACTCAGGTGTAAGAATTTTGGATGAAAATACGGACGTTTCCTATTCAGGAACACTTACGGACCCGTAATTATTCACGAAATTACAGATTTAACAGCGATATCACGACGGATAGGCCACTCAATGCTTATTTTACGGACATTTATTTTTTTACACATTTATTTACGGGTTATAACTTAAAATTCATGTAAGCTACAGAGTAGACGGCCGTATCACGAAACTTCGGATATGCCTGAGTAGCCTCCCTGCACCCGTGCGATGTATTCTTATCAGTACTATTCTCTTTAGCGATAAAGCCTCCATCTCTTCTGTATCTCATTTTATTATAATAGAATGAATATATAAAGTGTATCTCAATTTATTTAATATTCCTAGATGCGGTAGAAAGAGAAAGGCTATCTCAGCATGCGGTCGTGCGAGAGCTAGTCCAAAAAGGTGACAGTCATCAGCTAAAGGCGAAATTAACTGCGTTAGGGACTGAGGCCGGGCTTGTAGTCAATTTGGCACCTGGTGGGGCCAACACGCTGCTTTATACGTAAGTTTAATATTTAAAGCTATTGAGGTTTTAACACTAGATTTACCAGACCAGTCAAAATGATTGGTCTTGCAAGATCAAATTAAAATTCCTACTGCGTGTAACATTTTCTTTAATTCTTCTAATCTTCTTTAATTTATAACAGAAGAATTGGTTTTATGAATTTTATATTATTTTATATATATTTGTAACAAATATATACTTTTTTGGTTTTGGTAGAAATAGATATATTTAAGCTGGTAAATCTAGTGTTAAGTATACAAGAAACGAAATCACTGTGACTGGCGTACCAGTTCTACAGAAATCACTGTGATAATTCATAGTGATTTTATTTGCGTTGTTAACTCGTAACAATAACAGGATAAAGGTTATTATAATTAATTATATTAGTTGTTATATTTTTATAGGGTTTTAAAACTTAAAAAATATATATTTGGGAATTACAGAATTATCAAAGTGATTTTGTAATATCATTATTTCGTCACAGTGTTTTTATTATGTATAGGGAAAACACTTTGCACACTTTGGTCTCATTACAGACTCGCTATATAATCACTGACGCGACTGAGTAGGTTGGACTAATAATTGTTTCTGTCATTCTTTATTAAAATTATAGTGCATCTGAAAGCGGTCATACGTCCACAGTGAAGGTGCTGCTGGAGGCAGGGGCAGATGGGCGTGCGCACCCTGTCACGCGCTATTGTCCTCTCTATATAGCATGCTATCATGGACATTTGGATATTGCATATACTTTACTTACTTATTTTCCAGTTTCTGTACAGGTAATAAATTAATAAACTTCTTCTCAATGTTTGATATATGTGAGATATAAGACTTGATAGCGCCATCTATCGGTAAATATTAAAACTTTTGTATTTTAGCAAGAAACTGTGGAAAGATGGTTACCACTCCATGCGGCTTGTATTGGTGGTCATGCTGAACTGGTCACCATGCTGTTGGAGTTTCCTTACCCTGAATCATTGCTGAAGACGTATAAGTAAGTCTGCTTCGGTTTTAGGGAAAGTTCCATTGTTTGTATTATGTGAATAAATGGTTAAACTTAAACGAAACTTAAGTGTGTGAAAGAGACGAAAGATGAGGAAGAAAGAGAGAAAGTATACGGTACAGAATTATTTTTGTTTAATTTGGATTAGAGCCCAGATGCATAGTATATTATTCTTGGTTTGTATCAGGGACAATGTGGCCATAGTTAGACTACAATACGAAAAAGTAAAGGCTGTTTTTATTATTGTAATATTATTTTAGGAATCAATTTGTATCATAGTATAGGAATTTAAACGTTAGTAGACTGAAATTAATATAAAACTTATTAAATAACATTAATTTGTATATTTCAATTTGTACTTAAACTATTGCAGTGTTGTGGCCCATAATTATAAATATAATAGAACTGATATGTGCTCCTAAAGTACACATGTACAAATTTACATTGGTACCGGTTCGAAATTTTTGAGAGATTTGAGCACGGGTCTCCCAACTGTGAGTTCACACCTTCAACTAATAGGTTATAAAGAATTTTACTATTATTATAAATATTATAATTATATTCTGCATCGCTCTACATCTCAAAGTTGGTTGCCTGGAAGAGATCGCTTCTTAGCGATAAGGCCGCCATCTCTTCTTACTCGCTTGCTATGTATTATTTCTTCTGTATTATTAAGTAACTAGCCTTTACCCGCGACTTCGCTCGTATTTAAGTCATGAAATAAGTATCAGAGATCATTTCAATAGAAATGAATCAATATGATTCCAAACAGCTGAAACTATAGTCATTTGGAAACTATAGCCAAAAATCTTTTTTAAATAAAAAGTATCCTATGTTATTTCTAGTACCTCCAAAAATATGTGTACAAAGTTTCATGATGATCGGTTAAGTAGTTGTTGCGTGAAAACGTAACAAACAAGCTCACATTCACATTTATAATATTAGTAGGGATAAATAAATAAATAAAAATAAATTTGATTAATCGTTTCAGAGACCCAATATCGGAGTTAAAATACGAAGCCGCGTTTGACATAAATGCGGTCGATGTTAGTGGACAAACTTCACTGTATGTGGCGTGTACACTTGGCAATTTGCCCGTTGTTGATGCGTTACTCAATCATACTGTATGTGCTGTGAAGGTTAGTTAAGAACTCCCAAATCATCTACAGAAGTGGGAATTATAATGTTTGGTTGCTTTTTAACACTAGATTTACGGGACGCGTCAATTTGACGCATTTTGACTTTTATCAGAGAATTACCAAAAACTGTTAAAATTTTTATTTTATCTCTTTGTATGACTTTTATTCATTGATCGAGGGAAATATAAATTGAAGTCTATTTTCTTTAAAAGTGTTGAATTACTGTACTTGTCTATGTGGTATGCCTATCTCTACGATATGCGTCAAATTGACGCGTTTTAGTAGAAGTAGGTATATAGAAAACTCCGTAAACCTAGTGTTAATAATATATATTTCAGTATTAGGCAGACAAATGATGAACAATACAAATTTAAAATAATTACATCAATAATCATATCTCCTAATGTATTTTATTCTCTCATTTTGACGCGTTTCTTGCGGTCTTCTTCTCGTTATATGTCTTTCCGAAGCCATTGTAGAGTCTAACGATGAGCAAGCGCACGCCTTTGGTGCCTATGATAATAAACGATTTTCATTTCATTTCCTAAATTATTCAGTCTAGTACTGAATTAAAATTTGTGTTTTAGATACATAATAACCTTCTTTGTTACAACATTCTATTGGTCCATTTCTAACGGGACACCCTGTGTATTAAACAGAGATATAAAGTAAATTGAATTTAAAAAAAGTTTCTGACTACCCGCATTCAATCTATATATATTTTTAAATCAAATATGTTTATTTCAGGATGAGGAAGAAGTGATTCCAGATGCAGCTCAAGTTTTAAGTCCGAACAGAACTAGTATCTCTTTGGGAATACACGCAATCGTTAGTAAATTAACTGGCCAGAGTAGTGATAGGCATGTGAGTATCACATATAAATTCCAGGTGAAACTTTGTATCGTCAATCAAGTGCTTGTCTTTGTTGAAAATGTATGTTGTGAGATATTTGACTTATTAGCGCCATCTATTGGGCACTAATGGAGTTTATATGGTTATACATGTCTAGCTTATGTATGTATCTATGTAACATAGTGGGTATTGTGTGTAGTTCATTTGTACCTTCTGTATTGCTGTACATCTCAAAGTTGGCTGCCTGGAAGACATCGCTTCTTAGCGATAAGGCCGCCATCTCTTCTTACTCGCTTTTTTCTGTATTATTAAGTAATAAATAAATATATAGACTTTGTAACCTCTGTGGGGTAGGTAGTCAGCGTTTCAATCTGTTATGTATATGTCCTATAAATTCATATCACTTTAAAAAAACCGTCAATATTTGTTTTTTGATCTTGATGTGCGTGATGATAAGGGTGTTCTATTATGTATGTATGTATTTATTTTAAAATGTAAAGTACATGTGCGTATTTGTGTTTCAGTCGAGAAATAATCCACCGAAAATTCGCCCGTTAAAAATTCATGGCGAGGCTCTGGGCGCGGCGGTGAGAGGCGGTCATTTTAATGTGACTAAAAGACTGTTGGCGTCCGGCGCTGACCCCGATGTTATTTTAACCACGCATATGACACAGGTGCTTAATAGTTCCTTTGTTATTATGCGAAACGCGTGTATTGCTGACCACTTCAATCTAATTGTAGGTATTTCACACAGAAACTGAATATGAAGGGAGATCTCGTAGACTGATTAAGGGTAGAGCCTCATCTTCACCATCTCCGGGGAGATACAATGACAGTGAGTAGTTTATGATTACAAAAGGTGACAATCATGATGAAATTGTATTGAAATCCAAATAATTAATTTACTTATAATTATAGTTCCACTACTCCTTCATAGATGGCGCTGTTTAAGTTGCATCACACATTGTTAACTTATGGTTAAACTTTTGTTTGATATTACAGAAAGCTCTTGGTCTCCTTTGTCGTTGGCGGCACGTGATAGGAACACTCAATTGGTGGAGTTACTACTGAGTTATGGTGCAACTGATCCGCATAACCTGGCGTTGACATTGTGCGCTCAGCACGGACTCATGGCGCTCGTTGCTGCCATATTGGCTACTAAGGTTTGTTATTCTGGGATTAGTGCTTAAGTTAAACATTAGTACGTTGTTTATTTTCATTGTGATAGTTGAATGTTTTAAATTAGTTGACATTGAAAGTGAAAATAATATCTTAGCTTAGTCCTACTCAAATTCTTTTATTGTGGAGGCTATATGTCTCTGGAATGATTTATCTTCATCTATTAACTAGCTGTTGCCCGCAACTACGTCTGCGTAATAATGAATGAAATAAATCTAATAAGATTTATACAAACTTTCATCCCCTATTTTATCCCCTTAAGGGTGGAATTGATCAAAATCCTTTCTTAGCGGATGCCTACGTCATAACATCTACCTGCATGCCAAATTTCAGCCTGATCCGTCCAGTGGTTTGGGCTGTGCGTTGATAGATCACTAAGTCAGTCAGTCAGTCAGTCACCTTTGAGTTTTATATATATAGATGTGTCATGTGGCTGTGATGGCAAGTAGGTAGCCGCTACATACTCTACTATGGTTTCGAAAAGGCGTATAACTTATAAAATTGCTTCCAGGCTTATCCGGACCCGGATTATAAGATAAACAAGTCTGTGGTGTCAGAGTCGGTGTTTAGTCGAGATGGTGATTCCATGTTGACTTACAACGCTTTGTGTCCGAACACTCCTGTAATGATCAATTGGAGGGATTTACATTGTCTGCCTTCTACTATACGGTTGGTATTTTTTCTTAATTGCGTACAAGTGTACAGTGGTAGGCGAGATTGTAAGATAAAAGGGTGATTAAGTTGAACGCTTGGAGCTGAAAATGTTGTATTGAGTGTCGTTAGGTTAGTCAGAAATCAGAAGTTGTCAGAAGTTTTAATTTATACTAGTATTAGTTCTACATATCCATGGTTTAGGTTAAGATAAATGACTAAAAATATGATGTCAGTGGAGTTACAATTATACTTATTAAACAAACGCTCATTAAAAGGTTTATTGCAAGATAAATGATTCTCTTGTTGACAACCTAGTGTGATTTGGGTATCTACTAGCTTTATTTACATTAATGGTATTAATTTTTTAAGATGCTTAATTAAAGCTAAGCAAGAATGTACCCATTAATACTAACATTATATTGCACAGGCTATGGTTTTTTTGTCATATGCCTTTCCAAAATCTCGTAGATTCTGACTATGTGCTTTTGATCGCGCCTATTGATAGAACCTAAAGGGTCTAAGACTTAATACCACATTTTCGTCTCTAAGCGTCCATATGAATCATCCGGTGTAAATACATTTTAAAATGGAACTGTAGTTAGTTGATTATTGCGAGTAATATTTTATAGCAGCATTCGCCTTCGTTGTTAAGTATATGAGTTTTCAGTATGAAATGGATTCGAGATGCAGCATTGAAGGTGAACCCGCGGCTTGGTAGTGAGAAAGCAAGTTTGCACGCGATAACACGAATAGATATCTCGAACAATGAATTGAAATATATTCCGGCGGAGCTATTAACTCTAGTTAGTTTAAAGTACGTATTATTTTTTTCAGTAAGACCTATATTTTTTCAGTAAGTCGCAAAAGCAGTTTAACACTAGATTTACCAGAGCAGTCAAAATGACTGGTCTTGCAAGATCAAATTAAAGTTCCTACTGCGTGTAACATTTTCTTTAATTCTTCTAATCTTCTTTAATTTATAACAGAAGAATTAGTTTTATGACCTTTATATTATTTTATATATATTTTTAACAATTATATACTTTTTTGGTTTTAGTAGAAATTGGTATATTTAAGCTGGTAAATCTAGTGTTAAGCTAGTTAAATCATTTTTGTGATTAATCTAATATTTAAATTTAGAAATATAATACAGTGGAACCTCGCATAACGAGCAAAATAAATTGTAAAATAATAGCTTCATATTCATCAGTCGTTGAAGTTATGTTTAAGTTATAACAGTATAATTAATTTTCTAGGTACTTAAAGCAAAATAATTTTAAATAATTTCCTTTAAATAATAGCTCGCTTAACGAGCGACGTGCGATATTACTTTCCGTGCTATTGCTATATCAGTATGTGTTTACAACTATATTTGGGCTAGCTAGTTAAGATTGTTTCGCTTAACGAGTAATACCCCGGAACTAATGCTCGTAATACGAGGTCAGACTATATAGCAATAGTAATTAATAACAATAAAATCGGAACTAATATTTTGGCAATGTCAGTTTTTTTTTGTTGAAATACCCTCAAAATATATCATGAAAAAAAAAATAGGTATTGGTTTAGATACTCAATACAACAACGAAGAATTTACACAAACAAACTATGCACAATGACAACTAATAATGTATTGAAATCTTATTATAACAGTATAATTAATTTTCTAGGTACTTAAATGTGGCCCAAAATAAGTTAGAACGGCTACCAAGCCTCACGGAGCCGTTCGAAGAGGAGGAAAGCACAGGGTTCCTCGGGAAGCGTGGAAAGAGGAATCCGAAGAAAAATTTCGGCTATAACGCTCCCGTGCTAGAAGAATTATATTTACAGGTGACTAAATTCTTTAAAGTTCTATGATTAATTATGTCAAAATTTGTGAGGTCTAAAATTTTTTTTTCACTAATCTTCTATCACTATTGCTTCTGTTATAGTTAAAGTAAGCTGCAAAAACTTGAAATTAATTAAATAAATTAATTACTATATTGTTTACTTTATACAGGGTGGTGCATGGGAACCTCCCACATTTTAAAAAGAAAACTATATGAGATATCAAAAATGATATCTCATATAGTATGAGATATCATTCATCAAATGGTATCTCATATAGTACGATACCATGTGTCAAACTATTACAGTTATGTCACAATAACTGCTTTTTCATGTTAAAATTTAAACTTCATGGTACAGCTAGTTGTATATAAATGTAATCATTATTCCTCTTTTCAGGATAATCGTCTAGAAGAATTACCGAGTTGTATCTTCTCTCTGCCGTCTCTTACTACACTGGATGTGTCCAATAACAAGTTGCACAGACTCCCGGTTGAGATGTGGTCTTCGAGGACGCTCAGGGACTTGAATGTAGCACTTAATCATTTGCGAGACTTACCTTATGAGGTGAGCTTTGAGTTTTTTTATGCGTTTCATTACAATTGAGTAAGTATGATTTGTGTTGTTTTATATCTAAATCATTCATCATTCATTCATCATATTAAGGTGATGTAGCACTCTTCTCTTCTGATGCTGATATAGCAGAGACGACTTGTTAGCAGACATTTAGCTGTGGTAGATTGTTTTTTTATAATAATTTATAGACACTCATGTATACACGACGGCTTTAAAATGGATACAGTTATTGTAGGTATATAAGCGATAGAAAGAGAAACAATCCCTCTCACAGCAGCATTTCACACTTGCCTCTACTTCGACACTATAAGAATATAGTTATCCCTTTCTAATGATTGTTTCTTCCAGTCCAAAGACCAATTTGTATCCATTTGAAGGTTGGCAACTTATTGACACTTATTCTAAACACAATACTGAAGTATGTAAGGTCTTTCAATTTAGTTAAGTATTCTTTGAGAAACATGTCATTTTGTTGATATGTAATACAATAATACCCCGCTTTACACGACCCCGTTATGCGCGGTTTCACTATTCAAATTTCGCGCTCAATTGCCCCGCATTACGCGAAAGAGTGCGTATAAACATAATGTAGTCAATCAACTTCTCTATGGTCGCGGGAATTTCAGTTAACGCGATCTTTCCCAGAACGTATCTCCTTGCGTAAAGTAGGGCATTACTGTATTGCTTAAAGTAGATACAAAAAATAGATTCAAATATGAATTAAAACTTTGTAATTCCTTGTTGGGCTATTGCTTTAATATACGTCATTGGTAGAGTTGTCTCCATTCATTCAGAGGTCAAGAAGAAAGATGCTAACGCGATTAAATTTCTTTCCAGAACCAACCAGGGAGTAACGCTCCATCGCCTTGCCCGTCTCTTTCTGATGCGTCTTCATCACCGTCTTCTGGCAATAACTTTATATTTCCACATTATGCGGTGAGTACATTTTTCATTTATGATATACAGTATAATCTCACTATTAAAAACCGGAGGGTGCCGGATTATTGGAATGTTCGGATTACTGGATTATAGTGAAAAGTCATAGGTAATGAATAAAATAAAGCATTTCATAGAGGGAATAAATGTATGTAATGTATTGAGTTTGCGAGGCGCATAGGTGTAGAGGGGTGAGGGAGGCGCGGGCGAAGGGTGCCGGATTATTGGACGTGCCGATCTATCGAAGTGCCGGATTAGTGAGACTATACTGTATATGTAAAGAAACGACATTTCATATTTGCCATGCTTCGCAGCGCCATAGTCTCTGGTCGTGTCGCGATTGTCTATGGACGTCTTGACACAACGACACGTTAATGCATAGATATTTTTAAAAGCTAAAAGTTGTTAAATAATTACTTGAAATATCGTTTCTTTAATTTCAGGTAAGCAATTTTTAATGTTATGTACAATTATCTAATATTATCATAATTAATAAGGATTAATAAAAATATTCTTTAATTTCAGTTATTGAAATTTTTGGTTTTATTCACAACAAAACAAAAGAGTGTATTGTGTATGTGACCTGTAACATCCAAGTCTGTTAACTTTTTAGGACTTGATGATGGCGTGGTTAACTCATATTTTAATTTATAGCATTTAGGTACTTCTGATTATATAGGCCTCATATACGTGTATCATCTTTTTTGTGCAGAAAACAGAATCTCGTAGTCCGTCTATAGAGCGCAGTCTATCGGAGAACGTAGATGAAGAAGACGAGAACGGTATACCTGTGTTTGGGAATCGATCTGGCAACGCTGTGTAAGTTATAATATAAATTAAATCATCAACGGTGCCTTAGACATGACAGCGATGGCTGCAAGACATTCGAAAGCTGTATTTAATCAATTAACATAAGTCACATAAACTAAAACAAATCGTTAGTGGTGTCTTGGGCATGACAGCGATGGCTGCAAGACATTCGAAAGCTGTATTAAATCAATTAACATAAGTCACGTAAACTAAAACAAATCGTTAGTGGTGTCTTGGGTATGACAGCTATGGCTGCAAGACATTCGAAAGCTGTATTCAATCAATTAACCTAAGTCACATAACCTAAAGCGTTTCCTTTCAGTTGGAGTAATGCCCGTCGTGTTCATACTTGGCGTCACGTGTCAGAGGCATGGTCGCCACCGCCGAAGAAGAAGCCCTCCCCCCCTCTTTGCTCGCTCAATCTGTCACATAACCAATTCACTCAAGTGCCACCCGTGTTGGCTTGTCGAGCGCCCGGATTGACCAGATTGAATATGGCTTATAACTCTTTGAGGTGAATCAATAAAAATAGAGAAAATATATACCTACTTGTTTTATGTATTTCGGGAAAGCAGTGGTTCTCAAAGTTCCGACCGATCTAATAAAGAATGCTGTCTAAGATATAAAAATTGGTAACGCTCAGTCACTCAGAGATTCCCTAGTAGCGAATCGCAGAACTGCTTAATGCTGTCTTATTTATTTTAATTGGAGTGAAAAAAAAAAGACAAGCGTTCCCACCTGCACATTCTTCTCGTTGTACCTGGAAATATAAGCTGATCTTTATCACGTCCATGTGACTCTTGATTCTAATTCTAGGTCCATGTCGTACGTGACGTCATATCCTACCAGCTTAAGGCAGCTTGACTTGAGCCATAATGAAATTACATGCTGGCCTAGTTTGCCACAGGTAAGTTTATATGATAAGCTATTAGAAGTCTTAACTAATTTCAGTCAAGTCATAATAAATTAATATAACTTATTTAATGATATTTAAAGCTTCTATAATAAGTTCTGACATAAGAGCATTCCTTAATTTGTTCTTAAATTAAACAACACTATAATTATAGGGTATATATGTATATTATTCTATATTAACGATATGAGATATAGGATTTGCTAGCGCCATCTATCGTTTACTATGAATACTATTTTTAAGTATAGTCATAAACAATTTTTGAATTTTAAATTTCGAATTGTATTTAAACGATCAGTATTAAAGGAAGTTTTTTTCTATGTATTTTGCATTTGCAAATATGGATTCGGATATTAAGGAACAGCATGCTTCAGGTGGAAAACTTCGGTAGTGCTGACAACATTGATCCACTGGCGTGTTACTGTCCAAATGGCAATGCCAACACTAGAGGGCGTCCAAGGTCAGGTGGATCAGTTAGATCTCAATTGCTGAGTGCAGCGTGCCCAGCTAGGCGGCATCTCAGATTGGAATCTTTAAGAACTTTGGTGAGCGAAAAATAATTGATAATAATAATCTTTACTTTTAATGCAAGATACAGTATGTACTAGCGCCATCTACCGGCCACTAGTGGAATCTACTGACACTTACACAAAATAAACTATTAACATAATACTACATGTAATTTGTTGTAAGGCAAGTTGTAAATGGATGTGTATGTTATGAGCGCCATCTACCGGTCACTACTGAAATAGCTATAAATAGTTTGTATGTTTACTATTTGCAGATTTTAGCTAATAATCTATTAACACGTATACAATTAACGACTGCGGATGATAGCTTTGTATCATCGACGCCGCATGATGATCAACGGCTGATGAAGATGATGATTGGGTAATTATTGCTAATTTTTCTGTCATATTTTGCATTTGTTTCTGGCCTGTATGTTTGTGTTGTTCTTGTCTTGGTGGCCAATACGGTGGCCACTCATATCAATACGACTTTAGTTTGAGATTATAAGGCGCTGTATAGACATTTAACCATGCTAATTTCAGAATACTGGATCAAATATAAAAGGTCGTCTAACGTTCCCTTTGTTGTCAATGTTGGACGTCTCTTCGAATTTGTTGCGTTGTATCCCGCCTGCAATACACGAGTTGACTAATTTAAGTGTACTTAATATTAGTGGGAATAAAGGTCAGTGTAACCTTCTTTATAGTTAGAACTGTCATATGACTGCTGTGCTTAGTCTCAAGTACAGTCGACAATCTTTAAATGGATACAGATTGGATTTTGGACTGGAAGAATCGATCATTAGAAAGGGATAACTATATTTTTATCGTGTGTGAAAGGGATGCAGATATCTCGTTTCTCTTTCTATCGCTTATATACCTACAAAAACTGGATCCATTTGAAAATTGCCGTGTGTACAATGTGAAGGGTTATTTGAGTGGGTATATTTTGTATTTTCTCTTTATTTTTTTAATTTTTGTAGTAAACTTAAGTCGTTTTCAATTTACAAGTCTTTTTAAGTTCTCAGACTATTTCAGAAGCATTGTTTATGTCATAGTGTGTCCACCATATTAGTAATTAATTTCAGGATTTTCAGTCATACAAGAATCAGGTATTTTTTTTTGTAGACATAACAGATCTTCCACCCCAAATGGGATTACTGTCCCGTCTTTGGAACTTAAACACGTCAGGGTGTCCATTACATGAGCCCTTACGTAGTATGGTCACCTGCGGCAAATACAAGAGCATGGACATCGTGGGTTATCTGAAGTCGGTGCTGCAAGAGGCACAGCCGTACGCGAGAATGAAGCTTATGATTGTTGGTGTGCAGGTTTGTTTTGTTAATATATCAAATATATATAGAATAGATTGGGGTTAGCCTTTTTTAAAAACAGAAGCTTATCGCGATGTTAAGCTAGTTACACTGGTCACAGGTCCGTATTCATAAATAATGCCTGAGCATAGTTCGACATGTGATCACGTGATCATTATATTATATTATCCCTACTAATATTATAAATGTGAATGTGAGTTTGTTTGTTACGTTTTCACGCAACTACTACTTAACCGATCATCATGAAACTTTGTACACATATTTTTGGAGGTACTAGATGTAACATAGGATACTTTTTATTTTAAAAAAATATGTTTATTTTTTACTATAGTTTTCAACTGACTATAGTTTCAGCTGTTTGGAATCATATTGATTCATTTTTATTGAAATGATCTCTGATACTTATTTAATGAATTAAATATGAGCGAAGCCGCGAGTAAAAGTTAGTTTACTAATAAATCTTTAAACACAGCCAATCATTAGACAGTAATCAAAATAAAATAGTAATATGTTGCATATAGTTATTTATCAAATATCCAATTTAAACATTAATTTGCATTTCTTTCTTTTTGTTATCTATATTTTAATAAGTAACAATTGAAACGATTTCTTAGAAATGCGTGTAATGGAACGTAATGACAGCTAGATGACAGTAGACAGTTACAATGGATTATTATCATTGGTCACAAATCACATCAACAATATTTCAAGCATGTGATTGGTCTATTTTGTTTCGTACGCTGAGTGACATTTGTAATTTTGAACTATACTCAGTGAATCTATGCTTGAGCATAAGCTTTAGTTTTCTATTTTCTATTTGAAACGTTTTATTTTCAGGGCATCGGAAAGACAAGTTTGTTGGATTGCCTGAGACAGGAGTCTAACATCGTCCATAGAAGGAAACCTACTGAGGTAAGTTAAGAGGGCGCTAGTAAAATTTGTATCACACATGAGAAACTGCAGGAGCAAAGTTGTTGTGCTCAATATGTTATTCAATTTGCGCGCGCCCTCTATCATATTAGCTTTCACAGAGATTTTGACATATAGTTTCTAGTAATTTTAATTCTTCTTCTATATTTTAATTCTTTTAAAGTTTTCTTCTGTACTTTCAACTAGTGTTAATACTTTCAATTTTAAATGCAATATCAGGTTTAAATCTTATTTACAACCTGGGATCCTTTAACTGCAATTTGAAAAGTCTACCTAAACCGATGCTCTCTTTAGTTCCTTTAACAGTTTCTCGTTTTACGACTATATTGTTTTTAGTGTAATGTTTTTTACAGCATTGGGCCAAAAGAATGGGCAACAAATCGGCTAGGAAAGGTGGCAATTTATCCACTGTTGGAGTGGATATTGGCACGTGGGTGTATGAGAAACACCGTTCTAGCAAGGGACCTGTTACATTTAGAACCTGGGATTTTGGTGGGCAACAGGAGTGAGTGAACATTATTGTGTTTTTATATACCAACTTGAAGTTTTATTAACACTAGATCTACCAGCTTAAATATATTAGGACCTTGAATAAGTTCTCGCTGTTTTTTAAAAGATGGCATAGCGGCACTCTGTGCATGGAATTTCGTAGGGTAACGCATCAGCTAAGTAGTACTATATGTAGCCTCAAATATAGTATAGATATAGTTCACCACAGTGTCAACAATGTGTTTGTTTACCTACTGTGAAAATGTCTACTTTTGTGTCAAATAAAGTGTTTTTGCGGGGAATTTTATTGCACTGCTTTATTCATAAGAAATCTGCAGCTGAAGCACACAGAATTGTTGTTGAGACAATGCTCTGTCGAATACGACATGCTGAGACTGGTTTAGGCGGTTGAAAATTATGATTTTGACGAAAGTTTGAAGACGTTGAATTGGAGGCGTTGCTTGATCAAGATCCATGTTAGGCGCTAGTAAAGCTCGGGAAAACATTGTAAGTAGATGCGTCAACAGTTTAAAAGCGTTAGGACTTCAGTTGATGCGTTTGAGTCGAACTCTGAAAGAAAACCGACCACTATACGAGCAGAGACACAACAAAGTGATTTCCTTATATGACGAACTAGTCCAAACTTACCTGGAAATGGTTCAATGGGAAGTTCTACCCCACCCGCTGTATTCACCACACATAGCCCCCTCCGATTACCACTTATTTCGGTCGATGGCGCATGGTTTGAGCGAGCAGCGCTTCCATTCTTTCGAAGAAACCGTAAAATGGGTCGATTCATAGATTGCATCAAAAGATGAACAGTTTTTTCGACAGGGGATTCAATTACTGCCAGAAAGATGGGCGAAAGTGGTCTCTAATGATGGACAATACTTTGAGTAAAGTGATTGTAAGCCTTATATTTTAAATAAACTTTTT
>JAPWLS010002319.1:0-96136 GCA_028551675.1 Tineola bisselliella
CAACGACTATAATAATAATAATAAAAAAGTACAATCATCATTTGAATTTAGAATTTACGCTTAAATACGTCGCTTATTTCGAAAGATAATCTATGCCCAAGCGGGATTCTAGAGTAATCGCTCCACTAAAATTAAGAGGAACATTTATTGAGCGTCGTTTCTATCTTTAGTCAGAATCTCAAAACAGCCTGTATCTTTAAAAGTATACGAAAGTCATGTTTTAATTAAATTATCATTTTATAATGTAATAATTACTCATAAATAGGCAACGATTACATCAAACAATCGGACGGATATAGTCATGTGAGCACACACCGGTTGACGATAAGAAATGGCAACAGAGTCAAATGACTGTGCATTTGATGGCTTTGCAAGACTATATTAATTAATCAATACTCCTGTGGGCTTATCACGAATTTAGTCTGGCTTTCGAATCGAGCTGTCACAAGTAAAACGAATCCGTTAGCAATCGGGATCATGAATTTTTACTAACGACTAACGAGCACCAGCAATCTATCAAATGAACGAAAGATCGAGACGTTCGAAAATTAACAAAAAGTATCTAAAATATCGTAGTTCCAAATCCGCACGCGGTGGCGCTGCTCAAATTTCCATACAAATCGCTTGGAGCGAACTCGGTTCGAAAGCCAGACTAAAATAAAATAGACTAGCTTGGTCACGAGGGTGCATAGGCTGATAGCTACTCTTAAAACACAATTAGACAAGATAAGAGATGCAGCGGTGCAATCTGGGGAGCTACTCAGCATATCCGAAATTACGTGATACGACCGTCACCTCTGTAGCTTATGCGAATTTTGACATATAAGCCCGTAAAATAAGCATTGAGTTGCTATCAAATCCGTAATTTCGTGAATAATTACGGATCCGTAAATGTTCCTGAGTAGCCCCCATGATACAAAACCACGATTCAGTGGTTCTTTTGTATTACGCAACAAATCGCAATTTGATTTTAATAATCTCACGCCGTCTAATATCCAATTTAGAGAATTTTCAACGGCTCACTATCGCGTTATTTCCATTACAATTTAATAAGTTTCGCAGTTACATAGAGAGAAAGAAAGAGTCGCTCCACACTTACTATCTGACTACCCTATTTGTAGACGCAAGTTCACACACATAGATAAGCGCAATCTATAATTATTAAAAGTATTTATGAGTCTACACCAGCGGCTCTCAAACTTTTTTGGCGGAGGAAAAAGCCTTAATATAATTACAAAAAACTGATTTATATGTATTTATGAATAATCATATTGCAATGTAATATTTAGATGTAACCTTATAATCTCCCTTTGGTAGGTATTTTAGTCGTAGGGTCCCGCGGAACACACCTTGAGAATGGCTGGTCTACACAATAGAACGAGTGCCCACTATCAGCTGATATCGCACCATCGCGCATGAAAACGTGTCGCCGGCCCATCCCACGTATATCTCCACGTACGCCTTATCAGCAGAAGAGCCACTCGTTCTAAACAATCACACGTCAATGATAACAAAGTAATTTTGCCAATTTAATATACTAATTTCTTTTTTCGCAAATATTATTTAACACTAGAAAGACTGAACTTTATATATACCGGAAATGAAGGAGGGGGAGGTAACTACTATTATCAATAACCGCATTTACATGTCGTACAAAAAGTCACAAAATTCTGTCATTATATACATAGTTGTTTTTCTAATTGAAATCAAAAAGCAGTCAAAATGACTTCTTCGGGCAATCTAGTGTTAAGGAATCAAAAGGAAGGGATGATACCAAGCCATAACATTTCCCCCACTTGAAATCAGCTAGGGATTTCACAAGGTAATCCTTTTCCTGAAAGCTAGGCCAAGAAAATACAATTTGTGTTCGGATAAACATATGGACGCTATGAAATTATACCGAAGCTACTAAACTTACTACTAACTAAACATGATTAAACTAAACTAGAAATCCTTAAATGCTAAGAAACAAAATATGAATTAAGAACTAAGTTTAAGTATAAATAAAAGAAGATCCTATGTAGCTATAGGAAGTGGACAGACTTTCCTAGAAGGTCTAGTAAAAGTGCCCTTCGCAGTGCGTATCGTTACTACGAGACCTAATCTCCACTCTGCAGCGGATAAGTTTGCATTTATCAATCGTCCCCCCACTCGCAAGAGACTGGACGGATCAATAAATGGAGAAAGGTTTTGAATTGATCGATTGCAAGGTCGATTTGATTTGAGATAATTAAATTCATCAGTGAAATAATTATCCTGTGCAGGGTGTCAGCTTACAATTTCTAATAAACCTAATACAATTTGCTATCGTGCGTTGCATTCGCGTGAATGATGAAAAGCGAGTGAGAAGTGTGTGGACTGAGTTTTCTTCTTTCTCTTCGTTACTGTGAGAGACAAACGATGAGGACTTCAGTTCAACGTGCACATTCTGTGGCTCCGGTTCTCTGCTCATCGGCCAGCGTGCCGATTCGCAGGTGAGCCAGTCGGGGCCCGACCACCAACGCTTGCAGGCAGCGAGCTCAGAGCAGCTCAGACCACGACTGCAATAATCGGCAGGGTTCTCGACTGTTGATACATGCTTCCATTTCGATGCGGGAACAGCATCCGTAGCTTGGACGACGCGATGTGCCACAAATGTTTTAAGTTTGTGCGGTTCCGTATTAAGCCAGGACAGAACGGTACTGCTATCAGTAAAAGCGATTTGATCGGTTATGTTGATTTTATCCTTCAGCAAAGTTAATAAGTGTGCAAGTACTCGCGAGAGCAAGGTGGCGCCACACAGTTCTAGTCGATTCACCGTAAGTGGTTTCAATGGAGCTACTTTAGACTTTGCTATAAGAAGGTGGAGAGTTACGGAACTGGTTGATACCGCACGTAGGTAAACACAGCACCCGTACGCCTTCGTGGAACCGTCGCAAAAACCAATCAGTTGAAAAGTAGTGGCTTCAGGCGGCACTACTAAACGTGGAAATTTAATAAGATGTAAATTGTTTAGCTCGGAAACAAATTCATGCCAAATTCTCGCTAAATCATACGGAACAGATTCGTCCCAGGTAAGTTTCAGACGCCAAAGATCTTGAAGGAGCAATTTTGCTATAAGTGTTACTGGAGTTAGCCATCCTAGCGGGTCAAAAATGCGAGCGACGTTCGACAAGATCGAACGTTTTGTACACTCGACGCTTACTGGCGAAGCGGAGTAAGTAAAGAAGTCGCCAACAGGATCCCACTGGACTCCTAAAATCTTCAGAGTAGCCTGGTTTGTCTCTTCAGAAAATGATTTAGGAACTTGTACATGTTCAGAAGGCAAATGTTTGAGAAACGCTGGGGAGTTGCTCGTCCATTTGTGTAGTTTGAACTGAGCACATTGCAGCAACTGAGTCAACTCATCTTGCAGTTGAAGAGCCTGTTCAATAGACGGCGCCCCGGTAATGACGTCATCCATGAACACATCATGGCGTATCACTTCAGCAGCACGTGGCCAAGTGGCTCCATGATCGGCTGCTAGTTGTTGCAATGTTCGAATGGCCAGGAACGGTGAACTGCTCACACCATACGTAACGGTGCGGAGCTCGTATTCGCAGACAGAGTCGGACGGTGTGTCGCGCCAAAGAATGTGTTGCCATCGACGATCTTCCGGTCTTATCAATATCTCGCGGTACATTTTGGCGATGTCACTAGTGAAGACCACCGCGTGGAGGCGAAACTTGGTTAGAATGTCGACGATATCCGCTTGGAGTTTCGGACCAGTGTAGACCAAGTCATTGAGTGACCGACCGTTCGATGATTTGCAGCTTGCGTCAAATACAACACGTAGCTTTGTCGTAGCACTATCTGGACGAATAACACAATGATGTGGTATGAAGTACTGACCGGCTGGGGATTCTGACTTCACACGCTGCATGTGATTAAGATGCTCGTATTCTTGCATGAATGTTGCGTAATCTTGTTTCAATTGTCCGTGTTTGGTGAGACGCTTTTCTAAATTAACCAGACGAGATAACGAGTGCTTGTATGAATCACCAAGCATGGGACGATCCTTTAGTAGAATGGGCACTACGTATCTGCCATCTGGATCTTGCCGCACCGAGTTTGCGTATAGGGATTCGCATTCTTCATCCTCTGGCGCAGCCAGACGTGTCTTCGGTGGTTCTTCGACCTCCCAGAAGCGTTGAACTACCTCGTCTAAGGCGCAGGTAGACGCAACTAAAGAGGAAACCGTAGAAGGTGGTCGACAGCTAGGATCGAGCTTCCCGGTGAGTACCCATCCGAAGACGCTGTGCAGGGCGGTAGGTAAACCGGGCCCTGGTGCAACACGCTGTCCGTCGTAGATGAGATGAAATAATTCGGCACCCAATAGTAGGTCGACTTCTGACGGCTGGTCGAAAGTTTCATCGGCCAGCATTAAGTGGCAAAAGTGACGTCGTACAGTGTCAGGTACTGTAGCAGTGGGCATCTTAGAAGTTACAGCATCCATTACAATTGGTCGAATGTTGAATTGAGGCTCAGGCTGGTCTCGCGGTAGAATCGTACACGCAGTGACACCTCTGACGTGATGGACTGTGTTTTGACCAAGACCGGAAACTGTAAGGTTGCAGCGACGTACAGTCAGCGCGCGCCAGCAGTGTACACGTACCTAAGAGCACAAGAGAGCGCCCGTGCCCAATGTGAGCACTGGTACTGGTGTGACTGCCGGTACTCACTCCAGAAGTGCCAGGTTCCGAAGTAGTAGGCGTATCGCTATGCAGAAGCGTATGATGTTTTTCTCCGCACGTTAAACAGCCGGTTTTGGAAAAACAGTCGTTTACGTTGTGTCCGAATCGCAAACAGTTGCCGCATAGGTTTTTTCCAGTAGCGAAAGTTAACCGTATCGTGAAACGTTTGCCAGTTTCGATGAAAAACACTAATTAAAGTTTAGAGATAAATTCACTAATTCCAGACTTCAAGATGCTATAACTTTTTTATTTTTGCTCTGATCAATTTCATTTCTTCAGCGAATTGATAGAATGGATACCACTTTGAGAGGTATCCAGAACTCCAAAGAAAATTGCTGATTTTTAAGAAAATTTTTTTTCGTATTATACCTTAACGCAAAAAAATAAAATTTCAAAAGCCTATAACTTTTTTCTCTTAGCTCCGATCTACTTGATTTCTTCTAGAAAACGATAGAACTCTTGGGGGGGCCAACAGAACTCCGAAGAAAATAAGTGATTATTGAAAAATATAAATTTTTTCTAACAAAAACTGCAAATTTTAAAATTTCTTGTGTCAAACTCCCAGAACTTTTTTATTTTAGCTCTGATCGATTTCATTTCTTCTATGAATTGATAGAACTCTCAAAGTGGTATCCAGAACTCCAAAGAAAATTACTGAATTCAGAAAAAAATTTTTTTTCATTTAATTGCATAATTTAAAAAATGAAATTTCAAAGACCTATAACTCGTTTATTATAGCTCTGATCGATTTGATTTCTTCGACAACTTGATAGAACTCTCAAAGTGGTATCCAGAACTCCAAAGAAAATTGCTGATTTTTAAGAAAATTTTTTTTTCGTATTATACCTTAACTTAAAAATATTGAATTTCAAAAGCCTATAACTTTTTTCTCTTAGCTCCGATCTACTTGATTTCTTCTAGAAAACGATAGAACTCTTGGGGGGGCCAACAGAACTCCGAAGAAAATAAGTGATTATTGAAAAATAAATTTTTTTTTCTAACAAAAACTGCAAATTTTAAAATTTCTTTTGTCAAACACCCAAAACTTTTTTATTTTAGCTCTGATCGATTTCATTTCTTCTATGAATTGATAGAACTCTCAAAGTGGTATCCAGAACTCCAAAGAAAATTACTGATTTTAGACAAAAAAATTTTTTTTCATTTAATTGCATAATTTAAAAAATGAACTTTCAAAGACCTATAACTCGTTTATTATAGCTCTGATCGATTTGATTTCTTCGACAACTTGATAGAACTCTCAAAGTGGTATCCAGAACTCCAAAGAAAATTGCTGATTTTTAAGAAAATTTTTTTTTCGTATTATACCTTAACTTAAAAATATTGAATTTCAAAAGCCTATAACTTTTTTCTCTTAGCTCCGATCTACTTGATTTCTTCTAGAAAACGATAGACTCTTGGGGGGCCAACAGAACTCCGAAGAAAATAAGTGATTATTGAAAAATAAAATTTTTTTTTTCTAACAAAAACTGCAAATTTTAAAATTTCTTGTGTCAAAACTCCCAAAACTTTTTTTAGCTCTGAATTTCATTTCTTCTATGAATTGATAGAACTCTCAAAGTGGTATCCAGAACTCCAAAGAAAATTACTGAATTTAGAAAAAATTTTTTTTTCATTTAATTGCATAATTTAAAAAATGAAATTTCAAAGACCTATAACTCGTTTATTATAGCTCTGATCGATTTGATTTCTTCGACAACTTGATTTCTTATTTAAAAAATCGAAAAATTTTTTTTTATGTTAAAAAATCTACCAGTTTCTTTGGAGTTCTGGATACCACTTTGAGAGTTCTATCAAGTTGTCGAAGAAATCAAATCGATCAGAGCTATAATAAACGAGTTATAGGTCTTTGAAATTTCATTTTTTAAATTATGCAATTAAATGAAAAAAATTTTTTTTGTCTAAATTCAGTAATTTTCTTTGGAGTTCTGGATACCACTTTGAGAGTTCTATCAATTCATAGAAGAAATGAAATCGATCAGAGCTAAAATAAAAAAGTTCTGGGAGTTTGACACAAGAAATTTTAAAATTTGCAGTTTTTGTTAGAAAAAAAATTTTATTTTTCAATAATCACTTATTTTCTTCGGAGTTCTGTTGGCCCCCTTAAGAGTTCTATCGTTTTCTAGAAGAAATCAAGTAGATCGGAGCTAAGAGAAAAAAGTTATAGGCTTTTGAAATTTTATTTTTTTGCGTTAAGGTATAATACGAAAAAAAAATTTTCTTAAAAATCAGCAATTTTCTTTGGAGTTCTGGATACCACTTTGAGAGTTCTATCAAGTTGTCGAAGAAATCAAATCGATCAGAGCTATAATAAACGAGTTATAGGTCTTTGAAAGTTCATTTTTTAAATTATGCAATTAAATGAAAAAAAATTTTTTTGTCTAAAATCAGTAATTTTCTTTGGAGTTCTGGATACCACTTTGAGAGTTCTATCAATTCATAGAAGAAATGAAATCGATCAGAGCTAAAATAAAAAAGTTTTGGGTGTTTGACAAAAGAAATTTTAAAATTTGCAGTTTTTGTTAGAAAAAAAATTTTATTTTTCAATAATCACTTATTTTCTTCGGAGTTCTGTTGGCCCCCCCAAGAGTTCTATCGTTTTCTAGAAGAAATCAAGTAGATCGGAGCTAAGAGAAAAAAGTTATAGGCTTTTGAAATTCAATATTTTTAAGTTAAGGTATAATACGAAAAAAAAATTTTCTTAAAAATCAGCAATTTTCTTTGGAGTTCTGGATACCACTTTGAGAGTTCTATCAAGTTGTCGAAGAAATCAAATCGATCAGAGCTATAATAAACGAGTTATAGGTCTTTGAAATTTCATTTTTTAAATTATGCAATTAAATGAAAAAATTTTTTTTTCTGAATTCAGTAATTTTCTTTGGAGTTCTGGATACCACTTTGAGAGTTCTATCAATTCATAGAAGAAATGAAATCGATCAGAGCTAAAATAAAAAAGTTCTGGGAGTTTGACACTGTCCAATAATATCTATCATTGATTTAATGAATTTATAATTATCTTCTTTTACGTTTCGAAAGTTAGATATTAAATAAACTAATAGCGACAATAAATCGCATAAAGTCTTTTAAACTAAATATAATACTTTAAAAATAATATCCACGCTACTGCAGACGAAATTATGTTAACGCTAGACCTACCACCAGAGGCGGCTCGTCCTAAAGAGCGCTGGTGCAGTGCACTCCCACGAAAATTACAGAAGTAATCTATATTTCTTCATAATACATACTATCCTTACATTACATTCATTCTATTCTACTATGCCTATACAATAGTATATTATATTACCTATATCTACGCCGCTGTAATATAAGTTCTGTAATTTTGTATCAACAGTTAGTACTAACATTTAGCTAAAAGTACAAAAAATATTAGATGGTATATGGAATCTCGAGTCAATTTCAAATTTATCTTAAAAATTATAGTTACATATTATTCTTTCTGATGATCAACTTGTGGCAGTAAAACCCTTTCTTTGAACCTTCGATGTTTTTTTTTCTTGATCGACCTTTTTGCTCCTTTTATTTTGAAACTGGCCATTAAAGTTTTTTTTACCAGCGAGCTATCTTCGTTTTTTGTGGGGATTCCAAATTAATAATGTATTTTTTTGTATGATCCTATCGGAACGGGTTTGAACCGTGGACCTCTGTGGGAATGTTTTAATGAAAGTGTTTTCAATCCTTTCATAGGTCGATACGACTTTCGATTTCTTTTGTTATCGATTTTGTCGTTTTATTCGTGAAATGTAAATAGCTATTCGATTTTCCTTTTTAATTAATGACTAAAGAAATAATTTTGCAATTGTTTTACTGCTTTTGTTTTTCAATATTACTTCAAATTTCAGACTTAAGTAAATGCCGTAATTATTCTAAAATGTACGAGTACGTCTTTCAAGTCTGTACGTCTTGTATTTTGTGTCTATTTAATTCAATAATATATAGTGTAAAACTCGTTTTAACGTCAAAATTACTTGACTTTGGTTTACCTTGTTATCCATACAATGATACACTCCAAATAGCATCACACCTACTCTAAATAACGTCATTATTAAGCAATAAACCGTACTTTCTAAGTTGATGAATTAATAAGAACTGCAACTGTGTACGTACTTTATATGAAATGAAATGAAAATCGTTTATTAGCATAGGCGCTAAAGACGTGCGCTTGCTTATCGTTAGATTTTATAATGGCTTCGGAAAGGCGTATGACAAGGCGTATATACTTTATTAGTAAATACATATGTATTATAATAATGAATTTAAAAATAATTTCCTTCATTTAACGACACCTCTCAATAACGTCGTAAATTACGCACTCCCTTAAGTGTCGCTATATGGAATTCCATTGTATTTATTTATTATTTACACAATTTTGCTGCAATCCCCCAGAGACTGCCAAACTTCCTCAGCATTGTTCACGACAGTCCCATTGTCCGAGCAATCTCGATACCAGATCTCGTCTTTTAATCCCCACCACCTCCTTTATCCCCCAAAATCTCGCCAAAAACCCAGACACGACGCATAAATCCTTATTTAAAATATTCAATCTATACCAACACTAACATAAGAGCTTAAATACAACAACCACACACACAATTATCGCCTTTATTTCTGCTTAAATTAAAATTAAAGTTGTGTAAACAGAATTAATTTCTGTAATATCATAATAATGGCATAAGGATTTGGCATTATTAAAGAATACTAAAAGTTGTGTTGAATAGTTTTAAAGTTGGTTTTTGTGTGGCGGTTTTGAATAGCCAATAAATAAAGGAATATTGAAGTTGGTCGTGTCAACAAGGGCGCATTCTTGAGCAGTGGTCCGGCGCACACAGAGCAACGCAAACAGGGGGACTGCCTCTATGTATGGGTGCAGCAGACGTATTGGTAAATGCTGACTTGGAACAGAGGTACTGACGAAGAATGGAGTAGATTTAAGTATATTTTCGCAATGTAACAACAATCTGTCAAACAAAAGAAAATAATACTTTATTTGTCGTTTATTTCGTCGTAGGAATTAATTCAATTATTACTTATTTGAAATGAAATGAAAATCGTTTATTAGCATAGGCACTAAAGGCGTGCACTTGCTCATCGTTAGACACTACCGAAGAATACCACAAGAAACTCGTTCATCATAGCCTGTAAAAAATCAGAGAAAAAAGTAAATAACAATTTATAATACAAATTAATATTTAAACTGGATATTTTATATATAAGTATATGAAAAATATTGTTATTTTATTTTGTTTACTGTCTAATGATAGCCGTGTTTAAAGATTTATTACTTTAAGCTTAGATTATACACTCAAGTAATGATCAGGTTCTGAACTAAACTCGAGTATGCAAATGTCTTTTTTTATCTGAATTTAGCTTAAAAAAGCTTAGTCTCCTAAATAGCTTCCAAATTGTATGTTTATATTAAAGGCACTCTATTGGTGTCTATATTCTTGGCCCAGTGACCTTGGACGGAGTTAACCTGTTCTCGCAAATCCACCCCGCTCGGTACAGCGACCCAGCAGCCTCCTGCACTCTTATACGCGCCTGGTACTTATTTAATATTACTAACCAGTCCCGGAATTGGTGTTTTTTTTTTCTTTAACAAGCTTTATTCGAATATATATTTATTTATTTCATTACTTTTAACGGAAATTTAAATTAATTATTATAATTAGGCTTACAAATTCGTTTATTTTGATTACATTTTTAAACCAACGATCACGATTGCTGTAAAATGAACATAAATAATATATGTTCGCGACTAGCTTCGTGTAGTATGTTTCATGCTTTAAGTTGGGCTTTAACAAAACGCCAATTAATAATAATAATAATAATAAATAAAAATACTCTTTATTGTCGTTTAATCCATTAGCATTATCTACCAGCTAATCGTGATGAACGGTGATATATAGGTACAACTAGCTGTTGCCCGCAACTACGTCTGCGTAATAATGAATGAAATAAATCTAAGAAGTTTTATACAAACTTTCATCCCCTATTTTATCCCCTTGGGGGTAGAATTGATCAAAATCCTTTCTTAGCGGATGCCTACGTCATAACATCTACCTGCATGCCAAATTTCAGCCCGATCCGTCCAGTGGTTTGGGCTGTGCGTTGATTGATCACTATGTCAGTCACCTTTGAGTTATATATATTTAGAAGATGATAAGAAAATTAATAACAAATAAACAAATGAAAGTTTAGTAATATAAAAAAGATTAGGTATTTATCTATTTAATGGAGACAAATACTTTCAATACATATAGCTGGAATATATTATTATGATTAATTTGGGGATATTCCTAAATGACAAACAGGATGTATCGACAAGCCGTTTTAGTTTTAAATGTCAGAACGCGTAGCCGATGTATAGCAGTTTGAATCTAACCGTTGAATTTCTGTCTTAAACCAGATTTATAAATATTTTCATGCTGTAGAATGTTTAAATCGACGGTTAAAATTAAATGATAGTATTTAAGCCGATTTGAATATTTATACATATAAAATGATACACTCTATGTAACATCACGCCCAATCTAAATAACGTCTTTATTAAGCAGTACTTTCTAAATTGCATAAATTAATAAGAACTGCAGCTGTGTACGTTCTTTATACTATACTAGCTGTTGCCCGCAACTACGTCTGCGTAAAAATGAATGAAATAAATCTAATAAGATTTATACAAACTTTCATCCCCTATTTTATCCCCTTGGGGGTGGAATTGATCAAAATCCTTTCTTAGCGGATGCCTACGTCATAACATCTACCTGCATGCCAAATTTCAGCCCGATCCGTCCAGTGGTTTGGCCTGTGCGTTGATAGATCACTATGTCAGTCAGTCACCTTTGAGTTATATATATTTAGAAGATTAGTAAATACATATTTTATGTATTATAATAGTAAAATAAAATCGTTTTTCTTCTCTCCGTTTAACGGCAACTCTCAATAACGTCGTAAAATAAGCACCGTAAGTATCGCTATATAGAGTTTGGAATGTATATTGTTATGTATTGATATCAATTGCACAATTACTAGATTGATTGTTGCCCTTAAACCTAGATTAATGTTCAATTAATGTTCAATTTTGATCAAATTAATAACAATAACAATGACGGAAACAACTATAATTGTAAAAAAAATCAAATCTCCAATGCAAAACAATAAAATTTAATATAAAAACTTTCAATAAAACGCATCTAAGTTCAAAGGATCCTGTCGCTGGACCACGGTTAGCCCTTCAAAATTAACCGGTTCCTTTCCTCACCCATCCCGCTCGCACGCACTGAAAGCTGTATCACCCATCCTCCTCTAATCATCGGCAATTAGTTTATCTCACTCTCGCTCGCGCTTCGACCGACCACTTTCCCTTTTCAAAGGACGAAGACATCAAATATATGCGTCTCTCTTACACATACCGGAATTGGGGTATCTATCTCAGTTCAGGACGAAGGAATTGGCCTTGAGACGGAGATGCTGCTCCATTCGGTCAAGATATTTTTATTTTTTTCTTAGAACGATGACTGCATATACGAAGAAGTTGTGCCCCGTCCAATAACTTGTTTTATGGTTTGCTGTATTATGGCTCTAGTTATGTAGCTATTGCCGCGTACAAAAACGCGGGGAATTCTACGAAATAAGACAAAAATAATCGGTTGTTTCATCGCATAATTAATTGTATATTAATTTGTTTGTAATTTTAGTTAAACGATAGATACTTAATATTTTTGTTTTACAGAACATTTAAATTTATATATATCACATATTCAGTGCTATTTTTAAATAATATGTTATATTTAATAAATTTTACAGAAATATAAAAACTAACCTCTGTTGAAAGCGATGTGTGTACTTATTACGCCATCTATCGGTGATTAGCATAATTAATGCAAGTTTAATGCGATTTCTTATTTTTACTTTTTATTCAAATTAACAGAGTTTTAGAAAAGGAGAAGTTGTAGAATTTAATATTTATTATTTTTTACTATAGGTAACTATTTTATTAACGTTTTAAATATATTCTAAAAAAAAAACAAATAGTAACAATCAACAGGTGTGTAGTTGTCAAAGATTGACTTCATAAAAATATAGAATAAAAATGGAAACGAAATTTCTCAATAATAATAAGAAGTGAAAAAACGGTCTCGTTACATTGACCGCTGCTGGCAATGCACATCCTTACGCTACGCAAAACAAAAAGATAAACACGCGACCTTGTCACACAAAAACCAAAAAATCTCGAGTACGGTTCCTGACCTACATACAACATACAATAAAAAATAATAATAAAAATAAAACAAGTCGAGGGAATAATAAAATAAAATATCACAAGTTACGGTTAGGCTGCTTTCAGACGGCGGTTAGCGGGAGCGTTTTTCATTCACGCTCCGTTGAAATAGTTCTTTTTAAAACTGGTACGTGCGCGCTCACTTATTTTCTCTTATTGCATCTCTTACCTTGTTCTTTTTTAATCATTTCTCGAATATGGAACGTCGTTTTATATTGTTTTTCTTATTTTCATTTCTTACGCTTCCCCCTCGGTTCATTCATGAGCGGCCACTTTTTTGTCGTTTTTCGGTTAACAAGACAATTATGTGCGTACGTTGAAACGTCTTGTTTTGTTGACTGTATCTTTGTTTTGGATTAGCGCTCTTTTTGCTTTGTTCATTTCGAGTTTATCAGATTTAATTAACGCATTTTTAAAACTTTTGTCAGTTATACTAATTATTAGTATGTAAGTGGACAATGCCAGTATACGGCAGCTAAATTAAATTGATAGTTATTAAATTTGTATTATTATCTTATCTATATATATAAAACTCAAAGGTGACTGACTGACTGACTGACTTAGTGATCTATCAACGCACAGCCCAAACCACTGGACGGATCGGGCTGAAATTTGGCATGCAGGTAGGTGTTATGACGTAGGCATCCGCTAAGAAAGGATTTTGATCAATTCTACCCCCAAGGGGATAAAATAGGAGATGAAAGTTTGTATAAATCTTATTAGATTTTCGATTGATTGAACTGAAATTAAAGATTGGAGTTACTATGATGAAGACGTTTTACACACGCTAAACAAACAAAACAAACAAACTAAACCTAATTAATAATAATACTTCTTAACGCGAGCGAAGCCGCGGGCAACAGCTAGTTGACAAATAAAAGCGCGCTATTGGAGCCCTATTAATAAAAATAAATAAATAAAAGTGTTATATGTATATAATGGGATAATTATTCCATTCGCAATTGTTTATTTGTATTGATTTATTTTGCTCAAAAAGTAGTACGTGATATACGTCCCTACTAATATTATAAATGTGAATGTGAGTTTGTTTGTTACGTTTTCACGCAACAACTACTTAACCGATCATCTTGAAACTTTGTACACATATTTTTGGAGGTAGGGGAACCCGGGGTGGAATGGGGTACCTAAACTTTGATTGCAATTTTAAAGATTTTGGATGCACCTACATCATTATTTAGAAATTCGTGGCTTTATTTATTGTTTTTTTTTTCATTTAGAACTTGAAGTGAAATGAATATAAATTGATAATTAGAATGAAAAAATCTTGTTTAAAAAAAAAGGAAATTTCCCATTCTGCCCCACCCCCTGGGGTAGAATGGGATACTAACTATGATCTACATAGATCACAGATGAGTACAGTCTTATCATCGTCACTGTCTAGATTAACACACAACAAATGTGTATAAGCTCAAAGGCCTCATAAAAGCAACATCTAAGGGCTGCAACCTGTGGGAGCAGTGGAGAGAGAAACATAATATTACTACATCATTAGCACTTGCTAAATCTATAATGGCCCAGCCCCCTGTAAACCAGGTCTGCCGACCAGTCTTTCTTATATATGTACGCACCATCTCCAGCTGAAATAAAAATACCCTTTAATATAAGAAGCGCAATAATGATACCCCATTGCGCCCCACCCGTTCTGCCCCGGAACATCGTTTTCGTAAACACGAATATTGTTGCAGGTTACGCTTGTTAGATTTGAAGTTTCGTTACAATTATAGTTAGTTAAAAACACATTTCAATAAACAATATATGTAAACTTTCGAGCAAATAATAACTAATAGTGTAATTACCTTAGTGTAACACAGCAAATATTATAAATTACAAGCTTTTTCGTCAGCCTTTAAAAAATCCGAATCATGCACACTCTCACATTACCAGCTACCATTTCAAACACAGCAGCATAGAGGACTAAACGTCCTGCTGGATGTTCACGCGGTTCGGTCGCCGGGAACATCCAGCAGGACGTTTTCCCATTCCGCCCCGGTACCCCGTTCCGCCCCGGGTTCCCCTACTAGTAGTAACATAGGATACTTTTTATTTTAAAAAATATTTTACTTTAGTTTCCAACTGACTATAGTTTCAGCTGATTCATTGATTCATTTCTATTGAAATGATATCTGATACTTATTTAATGACTTAAATGAGAGCGAAGCCGCGGGTAAAAGCTAGTACTAATATAATTAATCAATATTACTTAAACAAAAAAAATGTTATCGCGCTGAGCGCTAGTGACTTACTAAACTGCACTGGACCACTGGACCAATATGTGCGAGGCTCAAATCCAATTGTCGGTAAACAAAATGTCTTCTTTGAAGTTTTTATCAAACTAAATTGATGTTAAAATGTAATCTAATGCAAAAGTCGAGTTAATTGGACACGTTCACTACTTACTTACTACACGGGAATTGAACCGAGATCGTTTCAGATAGGCGCCCTCTAACGGTCACCGACAAATCACATTGTCATTACAAGACTTTTTGTTAGAGGATTCTTTAGATATAAAAAGTTAAGAATTGCCCATTGTTATGTTGACAGCAGAAATTGACTGTGAAATAAATTAAACATTTTTTAAGGTATCAAAATGATGTAGTAAAAATTATTTATTACATTTATTGTGTACAATCCTTGGTATTGATCGACTTTCCTTTTTTTTTTAGCGAAGCTTAAAAAAAAAATATATTTATCTGTCAACCGCGATGTCTGCAAAGCATTCGAAACGCTAAATTTAATAAATTTTGGTTTTTAACACCATAATAAGTATTTTAAATCAGTTAAACAGTTGTTGTTTTAACATTACGGCTAATTCACTAAGTCAGTACTGTTATGTCCAGTTTAGAAGTGAACGCGACAAGTGTTAAATTGGATTGCTGAAAAAATAAAAAATACAATTGTTTTGGTACAGACGGTAGATTGTGTCCATTATTGTCCAAAGCTAGGCTAACTGTCAAAACTTGCACTAGGATATATATATCAAGTACAGTGAGCACGAGATGTAAACTTAACTATTATATTCTACGTACGTTTATATTATTATAATAAAAAATTATCTTAACCAGACTGTATACTTAATGTGACCATACGTCCCACTTTGGGCGGGATCAGGTGATTAGAGGATTAGATGAACTAACTAAATGCCTATGCCCATCTTTCTTATATACTAACTTCAGACTATTAACATGGTTTTATGTGATAAGCTGAGGATGCTTAATTAGGACAGTTATTGAATGGGATCTGTGATGTCAATATGCGTTCTAGAGCCGGTATCGTGGCAATAGACGGTCGGTATCTTCAGTTAAAACACTTTTTCGTTTCGGGTACGTGCTTTATTATTGCGTTGAAGTAACAGACAGATATCAAAATATGACAATTATATTCTTTATACAAAGTAAAAAACATGAATAAAAAATGAAAAATCGGTTGTCTGTAAAGTCGGTTTACTGACGATAGTTGAACGTGACAACGTCTTAAGAAAATACTGATGGAATGGTAGCATTTTTCAAAAGAAAATTTTAATTTCATTTGTTTAATAGATTTGTATGTATATAGAGAAAGAGGTATTTGGAAATCACAATGAAATTGATCAAGATCAAGATCACTTCAAGCCTTACATGGAACGCCTCAGAGCGAGGTAACGCCGCATGAGTCATGTTTTTTCGTGCGTGCAGCCGGCTCAATCGAATTATAAGACGTTGTCGTAACAGGATCCTTTATTTAATTATTTTGGTAACGTTTATGTAACTCATAGCATATAAATCCAAATATCAATGCGGAGAATTGTTCGTCTTTTTAAGTCAGTTAAAAGTGACGACTTTTCCAGACCAATCTTCACATTCTGAGCACTATAATGGAAATGTATTACACAAAAGAAACGCCCTGTAATTTGTAACCACTTGCCTAGTAGCGGTTACTATTCACATATGTTATAGAATTTATTACTATTTCGACTATCATTTAGTTCCATATGGGGATATAAGTACACAATATTACAATACAGTCTTTAAATTATGTACGCAGCGCTAGTACAATAAATACTTTCATTTAATTAACTAATAACGCTATTTTTTTGTTTTATTATGAATTAATTTAAAATTTAATTATGTTTTTTAAATTGAATAACGAACGTAGTCATAGTTACAATATGGGATTGACATGTACCTATTGCGTTTTTACTGCAATTTGTCTATGAGAGTCAAAAAATTACGTTTTTGTTTTATTTTGTACTAGCTTTTAGCCGCGGCTTCGCTCCAATTTAAGTCATTAAATAAGTATTAGAGATCATTTCAATAGACATGAATCAATATGATCTAACCTCAAAAATTCAAATAGTTTTATACTGTATATATAAAAATGACGGAAATAAAAATAAATACAGAAAAATTCCAAACAACTGAAACTATAGTCAATTGGAAACTATAGTAAAAAATTTTATATTTTTTAATAAAAAGTATCCTATGTTACTTCTAGTACCTCCAAAAATATGTGTACAAAGTTTCATGATGATCGGTTAAGTAGTTGTTGCGTGAAAACGTAACAAACAAACTCACATTCACATTTATATAGTAGGGAGGATATCACATAAAACAGTTAGGCTGAGTTGGGACTCCAAGTCAATGGATTTTTGGACATGACATTTGTAAATAAAATAAATGTGGGTTTAATTAATGGGGTCGAATAGGGATGAAACCTAATATGTATTTGTTCGTACAAATGTGTCGATCGCGTGTGACCGCTCGCACACCACAATTCAATATCATCAACTAGGAAGGTACTATCCCAAGAATTAAATGCACTATTCGAATAATTGTAAGTGGACATAAGTGAATGATTTTTTGTTCTTTATTATGCCCCAAATATTATATTTAAAATCTTTGCAACTGTTATTAATAAAGAACGTAATTTAAATGACTAGGCGGCGTGCTAATGCACTTATTTTGACCGACGTTTCGAGAGCTTTGCAGCTATTGCTGTTATTTAAAACTTAACAAATTTTAATTTTTAATGAATTAATTTAGTTATGAATTAATGAAAATTGTTTATTAGCATAGCTACTAAAGGCTTGCTTGCTCATCGTTAGACTCTACCATGACTTCGGAAAGGCGTATGATGAGAAGAAGACCACAAGAAACTCATCAAAGTTTCAGTTTGGGTCCCAGATGTTACCTATATTTTAAAAATAAAATATAGGACTAAGGTAATATAACAAAAAATATTTATTTAAGGTGCGTAATATTAATTCGTTTTTAAGGTTTTAAGCTACAGCTTTTTAGCACACAATGCAAATGTTAAAATATACATTTTTAATAGTTCCGTCGAAAAACAATAAAAATGTCGACCATGTCGAGGACACGAATAAATAACATAGTTCTAAGAACGTCTGTAGGTCGAATTATGGGAATTTCAAAAAACAATTGAAAATATTTTAAATTCTTTTTTTTTAATCTATTTTTTTGTAAACAAATATTTAATTCGTTATTGAACTTGTAATCAAAAAGATAAACAGCAGTAGTTGATATAAGTAAATAAAATATATAATAAATAAGAATAGAATATAATATATTAATATTACAAAGAGGAAAGATTTGTATTTTTGTATGTTTGTAACGAATTGGCTCAAAAACTAGTGGACCGATTTCAAAAATCCTTTCACCATTTGAATGCTACATTATCACTGATCAATATAGGCTATATTAATTACAGGAAACAATAAGGATCCTTACTAAAACTACAATAATGTAACCCAAAGTCAGCAAAAATGTCTTTCATCGCTTTTTCTAAAATTCTAAATGTTTAAAAAATAAATGTCCACCCATGTGAAGCCGGGACGGGCCGCTAGTTATAAATATAACATATACAAATAAATTAACTAGATTTTCTTTGTAACTAAAATTATTTTTAAAGTAATTATATACTAGCACATGTCTAGTCCGATATTTAATATTGAATTTGGGAAGAAAGTACGTGCTTTCTAAAAACGCAATTTCTCGCATATTGTTATTGGTCCACGAGCGGACGACGCGGACATTTTCCCTAATTTTAGACCGTTTACACATTGCTTTAAGCGAACACGTTGCGTGTAATATGTTTGTGTGTGTTTGTGACTTTATGTCGCTGGGTGTTAATAACATAGTCGGAACTAACATTTTGGCAATTTCGCAATGGTTTCTGAGATACTCAATACAAAAGCGATGAATCTACACAAACTATAGTATATTGTAGCATAGATTCACTGAGTAGAGTTCAAAACTGTAAATTTGACAGCCGTACGAAACCGAAATAGACCAATCACACGCTTGAAAAAATTGTGGACGTAATTTTTGACCAATGATAATAATCCATTGCAACTGTCTACTGTCACCTAGCTGTCATTACGTTCTGTTACACACATTTATAAGTAATCATTTCAATCGTTACTTATTAAAATATAAATAACAGAAAGAAAGAAATGCAAATTAATGTTTAAACTGGATTTTTGATATATGCAATTTTATTTTGATTACTGTCTAATGGTTGTCGTGTTTAAAGATTTATTATTGATTAGTAAATAATTATTACTGCATGAAATGGAATAAAACGCATTTAAGTAGTGTTCAGATGACGAGCCTTAGCCTCTGCTTTATTTACACGTTTGCCACGCGTAACAAAACTTCAATGTGAACACAGTACATTTCTTATCAATTGACTATTTGACCGTTATCTAATTTCCGAACAAGATCAACTTCATCTGGCCCGTGTCCGTGACAAATTGTTATTACTGTGGCTCCAATGCCAATATCGTAGTACCTATCATGATTATATATAGTTTTTTATAACAATTCTATTTATAACTGAATGTTATTTGGCAATTATTTGACCTGTATCTTTTTTGAATTTAATTATTAATCTCGTCTGTAAAGAGTAACTAATAATAGATGCAACTACGTGTGGCTGTACTTTACTGTGTGCCTTTTTAATGCCGTTAATTAAATATTTTTTTAAAAAGTAGCCCGGCATTGTATGCTGTAACTTTATTAAACCAGATTTAAAGCTAGTATGGTCTTTAGTTGGAGTCAATTACAGGCTAAAGTTTTTCCCTTTCAAGCTAGTCTCGAAAAACGAATATGTCGTTTAAAAGACATTACGCGGATAGAATCGTGTTTATTGTTTTATAGTAGCATATTAAAACTGCTGCTTTATAGTATATTCGACATAATACAATGTGCATTAGGTTTATGAAAAAATAAGTAAAAATCAACCAGTGTTTTTGAAAGCTTTTCACTCTGGGGGTGCATGCGACGGTTGTCATGACAACCTAGTCGTTGTTTTGTCGATCTACCTTCAGTTTGGGCGGTTATTTTTTGTTTGTTTTAGTGGGGTGGAGGCAGGATCCTGAATATAGAAGCTATGGGGACTAAACTAAACAATGTATCAAAGCGTGTGCTTATGTATGTATGTATTTCATATGTACAAAAATAAATTATTATTTTGTGTAGATAATCTATTTTTTATTCACTACGTTCCTCATTATTTTTAATTTAACTTTCTGTCCATAAAAAAAGTATTACCGCAATATTTGGAAACGCCTAATAAAATTAAATAGCAAATTCTTTTGAACTAAAGAATTCCAACACTGTAAACAATATTTAATGCTAAAATTAAATTAATAACAATATAAACATGCTTTAATAAATTAAATTAGTTTTTCATAAAAAAAATTTGTTACAAATTTATGGACTGGTATCCCAGACCAATTCATTCGATGGATTAATTGAATGAAACGCGGCCGTTCATTCATTCACTTGTTCGCGGGCAGTGTTTCGCGTAGTATTTTTGTTTAAATTATTTATAAATACGTTTTAATAATGTTATCCAGCCTCAGGTCTGGAACAAAATCTTTGGTACGTAAATATTATTGTTATTTTAGTGTACATAAAACATTGATTGTATAATTATATAATAGGAGTTTGACATTTCGGAATTATAGTGCAGTGCTGAAATTAAGTTTTCAATATTTACAGTGGAGAGTGTCTGCTAGGGGCATTCAGACAAGTTCTAGGCTGCAAAGTGACAGTCTATTTGTACACCGTGACACTCCAGAAGATAACCCAAGCATTAAATTTGAGTTTACACCACAGAACTTAAAGGTAACCTTCAATTGTTTATGTTTGGAATACATTCAAATTTGCTGGATGTATTCTAGCAAATTTATCTTGATTTTGTTAGTTATTGGTTAGTGTTTTGTGTGTATTTTAATGCTATTTAAGCTCCTATAAAATTAAAGTTATTTTTAAATTGGTATTACAGCTAAAACTATGTTAATTATGTTTGTTATGTATATATAAAAATTAACGTAAATCAACTCCGTAGTTACGCTAATTAAAATTTGAAATATGTCTGCTGAAGTTTCTTTTTTAATTTTCTCATTGTTACCTTGAATAATTTCAGCGTGTCGAAGCTATTCTAGCTATTTACCCTGAAGGACATAAGCGAGGTGCCATGATCCCTTTGTTGGATCTGGCGCAGCGTCAATATGGCTGGTTACCAATCTCGGCCATGCACAAAGTTGCTGAGATGCTGAATTTACCAAGGATGAGAGTTTACGAAGTTGCCACATTCTATACTATGTTTATTCGGTAATTAACTTTTTTTATAGTCAAATCCGAATATGATAAAAATAACTATACCTTTAAGCTGTTGGTGATAGGTATTTTAACAATTAACAAAGTCAGATCTAAAATTTTGCCAATTTTAGTTTTTTTTTTTGTTAAAATAGTTTTAAAATAGAATTCTTATCTCATGAAAAAAAATTTAATGGCTTCTGAGATAATACAACAATGAAGAATCTACACAAACAAAACTATATACAATAACAATTTCAAATTAGTCTCTTGTAAAATTGAGATTTTGTTGATCCAGCTATAGGACCCGGTGAAATGAATTTTTCTCTTTCTATTTTCTATCTTAAAGTTTGCCTGGAAGAGATGTCTTGGCTTGGCTTTAGTTGAGGACCCCAAAACTGTACGAATAACGAAAAGGTTCGGTTAGGTTAGAGTTAGCGCTATATTAGTAGACGGCCGTCATAGCCTGTTATAAACTTGTCTTTTTTTAAAAAAATAGCACAATTTAGAAAAAAAATAGGCTTGGCTTTAGTTGAGGACCCCAAAACTGTATGAACAACGAAAAGGTTAGGTTAGAGTTAGGTCTATATTAGTAGAAGGCCGCGGTAGCGGCCGTCATAGCCCGTTATAAACTTGACTTTTTTAAAAAAATTGGCACAATTTAGAAATAAAAATTTTACATTTTCACATTTAGTAAATCCTGGGGTCCTCAACTAAAGCGTAACTGCAAGTTGACATTTTTAGACAAATATTGAACAGTTTTAGTTGTACTCCAAAAAAAAAACTTGATAATTTTTACAAATAGAATATATCTATATGTATCTACACAGACATATAAAATTTATGGTCAGTCTTGTAATTCTATAGCTACCTGCTTCAAGAGAATTGGATAACATGTCACCATCTTTTCCAGTCGACCAATAGGAAAGTATCATCTCCAAGTGTGTAAGACCACACCATGCTGGTTAAGAGGAGCTGATGAGATAACTCAAGTGCTTAAGAAAGAAACGGGCTGTGAAGTTGGTGGTAATAGTCCTTGCGGAAAATTCAGCCTTTCCGAGGTTAGATTTAATTATTTAGCAGAATTTATGATTAATTCAGTATTGAATGCGGTGACTGCTGGATGTGTTCCAGAAGTTAATGTTACAATGTCCTAACTTCAAACTACGTTCTTTTGTGGCATTTCCGCTACTAGCACACAGATGGCGCTGTCAAGTATGTGACACGCATCCTTTATTTGGATAATGTTTAACATTATAGGCCTCAGACATAATCTCATCTTGCAGAGATCTTTGCTATAGCTTTCTACAGAATTAAAAATCCTTCCATTGATCTCTACATATAATTATTAGTAATGGTATAAACAATTTTCTTTTACAGGTTGAGTGTTTAGGAGCTTGTGTTAACGCACCTATGATTCAAGTTAATGACGATTATTATGTACGTATTTTTTAAATAAACTAAGTGTTTTATAAGTATATTTAATCAGGAATCAAACCTGGGGGGCTACTCAGGCATATCCGAAGTTTCGTGATATGGCCGTCACCTCTGTTGTTTACATGAAATTTGACATATAAGCCTGTAAAAATTCCTGTCAAATATCCGTAAAATAAGCATTGTTTGGCCTATCCGTCGTAACGCCGATGTCAAATCCGTAATTTCGTGAATGAAAACGCAAGTGTTCCTGAGTAGGAAAGGTCCGTATTTTCGTCCGAAGTGCGTCTGAGTAGCCCCTCTGAATCCGAAATCTAACATGAAGGCTGTCCAAATTATACCTTGATTGATTATAATTATGTATTTTTAATTCCAGGAGGACCTTACGTTAGAAGATGCAAAAGATATTGTAGCATCTTTGAAGAAGGATGAAAAACCAGCTCCTGGACCAAGGTAGTGTCAAATACTTGAATAATATTTAATATTCAACCAGTAAAGTAATCAAGTTAATTTCTTTTTAGAAATACGCTATTTAAAAAAAAAATTAAATTGCTCTTTTTTACTTAGTAGAGTAGTAAACGGGATTTTGAAGGAAATGTATTGATTTTTTTTTGTTTTTGAAAAAGGAACGGCAGATTCACAGCGGAACCCATTGGCGGATTGACATCATTGACAGAAGAACCTAAAGGCCCAGGATTCGGCCTTCAGGATGAACTAAAATAATATACTTTGTTAATATAATTTTAATAGGCATTATTTAAATAAATAAATCAGTTAGAATAAACGTTTTTTAGGTTTTGTGTTTTATTTAAAATGTTTACTTATAATATTTGTGTTAAAATTCCTGACTATCTATTATGCATTTTTTTCGTGAATAGAGAAAAGACCGGCATTACATGGTCCTGTCAGACGTAGCTCTAGTCCAGCGGTTCTCAAACTTTTTTGGCGAAGGAAAAAGCCTTAATATAATTATAAAAAACTGATTTATATGTATTTATGAATAATCATATAGTAATGTATTATTTAGTTGGAATATTTAGATGTAACCTTATAATCTCCCTTTGGTAGGTATTTTTTGCAGTATCTTAGCCCTAGGGTTTCGCGGAACGCACTTTGAGAATGGCTGCTTTAGTCCATGTAGCGCCCGTTTGTGACCGAAATCCGCTCGGCGCCTCCTAACACGCTCTGCTCTATAGGTACAGCCGCCTCTTGTCCCTGCCTGCCCCGGTGAGACGCAAACGAACTGATTATAACAAAAATCACGATACCGTGTGACGAATTATTACATAAACTGATAAGAATCATATGGATCTAGCATGTTTTTAGTTTAGTTTGCCGCGTAAGTACCTATGTACTAAGCAATGATTTGCTGATAAATCAAAAACGCACCAATTACGTGTCGTGTGAGTGAACTATGGATGGAGTGCATATTGTTAAATATTTATTTGTAAATTTATAGTGAGTTTATAATTAATACGTCTTTTACTGTTTTAAATGTATTAAAATCAGAATAAAAGTGAACTAAACGTTTTGAGGTTATGTTAACATATCAGCTGTAATTGTAAGGAATTCCAAGTAAACACATGACTCAGGTCTTTTGACCTAATATAACACGTAGCTGTTTGTACTGTAAAAGAAGAAAAGTTACTCAGTATTCCTTTACTTTTATTGTTACGCGTACTTACTGTAGTATTTTATGGGGTAATATATAGTTCGGTGTTGTTATCAATCTGAATTTTTAAGTAAACTTTAAGTTACAGATGTTACGCCGAAACAAAAATGAGAATGAAAAGTCAACTTATATTGAAATACCAATATGGGACCCGAATGAGAACGGACGGCGATTAGTAAGTAAGCACATTTTTTAATATTCTGTATAATTAAATACTTATCTCTACTCACTATGATTTTTAAAGATAAATGTGTTTTGTGTCTGCCTCCAAATATGATAGCATCTTGATAATTCTCTAATGCGATGATATCTTAAGCCTAATTAAAACCAATAATAATTGATGATAATAATATGATGCGTATATTATCGTATTATTAATTAATAACCATTAATAAAGATAATTGATTTCTTTGACAACGTTAATAAATTTACAATATTTTTTAGTAAAATATCCCTTAATATTGGGTAAAATTCATAACGTGATAACATTATTTGAATAATGTTCGGTCATTTACACGTATCTTTTCATTCATTGAGTTAATCTCCTTTAAAGTTTCCTTCGGTCTCTATCTGTCAGTTTGTGTTTCGATTTCGGTGTGGGTTGGCGTCGATCTCCTTTTTGAAAATGTCTTTCGAGGCCTAAAGTGCAAGTTTCCTTTGCACCATGAAAAGTAGCCCGACTCATAAATATGAGAGTTTTACTAATGACCATCAGGGGAAAGATACGGATAAATATTCGCTAGATAGTCAAGACACCGCCAGTTTGGTTAGTTGTGCATTATTGATTTTATTTTGTACTCGTTTCTGTTTGAAATTGATAAACTTTTTTATGTTAATTTTTAATTATAGTGTTTGATAAGTGTAATATGGTTCATGGGTGTTATTTTATGTTGGATTGTCCCGAGAAATGGGTGTTGACGTGTTTTAATTAACGATTGTGAGCCAGAGTTAATTGGTCAGCCGACCTATTTTTTACAATTGCGGCGGTCAATTTAAGCTTGAAAAGAGCTTAATTTAATTTACTTTTGACTCTTTAACACATATAATCTTAAATAACCGTCATAATTACTCAGATAATGGTTTAATTTGAATTTGTAATTATGAAAGTTAAAATTTCGTCTTAAAATAAAACTATAATGTTTAACTTTAAATACTTGCTTGGTATATAAATAAGCTTTCCTCTTATGGCAAAGTGCGTTTTTTAGACGTGATTACAATCCTCGAAGCTCACTTGTTTTAAGTGTAGTAAGTAATTAATTATATTTGAAAATTAAAGAATAATATTGTACTTAAATACCATATCTTAATAATAGAATTGATTTTTATTTTACCAATATTATAATTAGCTGATTTATTATTGCATTTATTTTAAAATTTTAAAAATATACTTCTCCATCTCATTAACATTTTCTAAATAGTTTCTGAGATTTCTATACCATTTTACCAATATTATAATTAGCTGATTTATTATTGTATCTTTTTTACAATAGTATATAATAAAGTTCACTTTGAAGGCATGGGAAAATCTCATTAACATTTTGGTTGATAAGTCTTCTGACCCCTGCTCTATACAATAATGAAGAATCTACACAAACAAACTATGCCTGTAGTCCCTGATTTGTTCTCTTATATTATGATTGTAAACATGTTAGTATCTCTAATCTACAAATTGCAGCTAGATTTTCAATTGTTTTATCTAAAGGCACTTTTTCTTTTCATTAAATAAGGTTCCATTATCATTCTACAATCATGTCTACAAATACGTCATAAAACAAATGCCTAATCTTTTAGAATTTGTTCCTAATATTTTTTCTTTGTGTTTTTGTTTAGCACAATTGTATATTATTATCAAATCAATAATCTTATCAGTTTATTTCTAATTGCCTATTTGATTTCTATACTGTTTAGTTTGTTATTTTTTGCAATCGTCAAACCGATTGTTAGTCAGCCGTGTACATCTGCAATGTCTAGTTACACCTAGCTATCTCTGAGTTTATGCTTCTGAAATTTGATGCCACTGATATTAAGTTTAAAACTGCTGGTACTAGCAGACTGAAAACTCACTGTTCTGATATTCATAACACCTGCATTAGCACTGGTCAACCTAGACCTAGTTATATTTGTCTTCTTAAGCTAACAATTTAAGGCAACTGGTGCCAGCAGATATATCTTTGTGGTACTAGATATCTCTGCTCATTTGTTACACTACTTTGACTGGTTTATGCCAAATAATAAATAAATAAATAAAGAATAGAGATATTTATTAGCTAAATGAAATATACATATATATTATATCTTATTATTACTAATGTTGTACAACTACATTCCATTTTTAAATTATATTATTACTTGCTTTTACTCACGTCTTCGCTCGCATTTAAGTAATTAAATAAATATCAGAGATCATACTAACTATAGCAAGTTGGAAACTATAGTAAAATATAAATCATTTTTTTAAATAAAAAATATCCTATGTTACCTCTAGTACCTCCAAAAATATGTGTACAAAATTTCATGATGATCGGTTAAGTAGTTGTTGCATGAAAACGTAACAAACAAACTCATATTTATAATATTAGTAGGGATTACCAAAATAAACTTTTTCATATTTTCTGCAGCATACAAACCCGGAGGACAGTGGTGGAGAGAAACAGGCTGAGGCCAGATCAGCACCAGCAGACATGTGGATTAGCGCTGTGGAGAGTTCCATTCTGACATGGGAGGAGGTTGGTTATTTTTTTCTTATATTGGAATTCATTCATAGGTCTAGTAGTATCATGTTTGGAATCAAATTGGGATTGACCAGGCATAATGAAAGAAGACATTACTCGTACATAAGTCTAGTACTTATCTCTTAAGAAAAATAAAAAAAATTGTAATTGAACTATTTTATATATGAAAGATAATGTTTATGTATTTTACGTGCTTTTAAATATATATTTTTTAAACAATAGAATGACGTCACAATATTCAAAGTCTTGCGTAAAGTAAATAATTTCAATTGTTTTATAACAAATATCTTTACAGCTGTGTTATTTTTATTTATTAATTCTTCTCGTTGGTCGTAATTGTGAGTTATATTTAGGCACATAATAAATCGTTAATTGTTGTGCAAATATGCGGACGCTGTTTGCTTGAGAAAGTAATAAATGTATTTGTATTTGGGCGTGTTATTCACGTTCTAAATAACATTACTTGCCATCTGCTGTCTGCATTTTAGATGCAGAGTCATTTGAATACAAGCGAAAGTGTGATTACTGCCACTGGTATATATAGTATGCATCTTTAGAGAAACTTATGTAAAATAATACTGTGGATTAAAATGAATCTTCTTTTACTTTTTCTGAATTTTCTTTTACTAATGACAATTCTGCCAATGTCGAGTATTCGGGCACCAGCCCAATTTATAAAATCTTAAACAATCAAATAACACAATGCAAAAAGACATGGAAGAAGACTGAAGAAAAAACATGACATATCAAATGTCAAAATCCTGAAATCTTTATAATTTGTAAAGACGACCACAATGTCTATGGGTAGCAGCTTTCTGTTATACCTGTTTGATGATATAAGATGAATGTGTAGTAGCCAAGTTATTTAAATGAACGAATGAATGAAAATCGTTTATTAGCATAAGCACTAAGGGCGTGCGCTTGCTCATCGTTAGACTCTACCGTGACTTCGGAAAGGCGTATGACGAGAAGAATACCACAAGAAACTAGTCTTTATGAAGATTATACAGGGCTGATCAATTGATTGATTGTCAAACATGCAATTGACAATTGCAATGGACCATCTCCAGACCATTTTTCATTTGAAAACGGGTGGTAATTGTTAGTTTGTTGTAATTTGTAAATGTCGTCTAATGGTTGAGTGTTCCATCCATCAGGTGGCAGATCGTCTGCATGTGGATACAAGACGAGGCCTGTCATGGAGGGAAGCCAACGACCGCATCAACTTTGTCGGACCTAACGAGTTTCAAATGAAGGAAGAAGACCCGCTATGGAAAAAGTACATCGAGCAGTTCCAGAATCCACTTATTTTGCTGTTGTTGGGTAAGTGTATTTTTTGTTGTATAAACGCGAAGGTACCCGAAGAGTGGCGAAAATAACCGAACGTCATGATCATAATATAGTGCTTATGTTAAAAGCTAGTGAAGTGAAACTATGTCAAGTTTTATATAAGTAGTTATCTAGAACAATCTCGAGAAGGGAAGTCTTTTGTTAGCCACAGAGAAAGAAACTCAAGAGATACCTACTCTTTGAAATATTGTTCCTTGTGTTTTTTTTCTGTTCCTTATTTCACTCGTTGCATCATTAACATTTTCACTGCTGTGGGTTATTTGAACTATAACTAATTTTAAAATGCATCGAAAGTCACCGCGTCTATTTTTATATCGGTGAAAGTTTTTGTAAAAGAGTCTCGTTGATAAATTTAAAAATTGTTTCGAAAAAAGAAGTAGCATTTGTTTTAACATGTTGGCAAGTGATTTCGTATTTATAGAAATATATTTATTTTCTAGACGGTTCGTTCTTTTGTTAATTTATTGGCAGAACGTTCGCTCACGCTGTTTTGTCTTTCTACACGTAATGAATTTTATTGTAACGATTTGTTTTTTTTTTTTATTATTTGATTATTTGTTTAAGAAAGTATTTTTTCTTTAAATTGTTTTCCAATGATAGAATTATGACTTTTTTAAAAACATTTTAAAAATAGAAGCGTTTATATTTACATATAAATTCAATCCCCATAAGTATTTAAAAAAAGAATTGTTTAAAATGAAAGAACATCTTTCGCATCCGATGTTTAGCGATTTTTTCTTGTATAGGTATATCTTGTACATGTGTTCGCGATATCCAAACGGATCTTTAATGAAGTAAATGTAATATTTACTACCGTTTTATGCGGCTTATAATCATAATCATAAATCATCATCAATAACGCGATTTGTACGAATTATTCACACAAAAACTTTTCTTCTTAAAGGGGGTTTAAATCGAATATTAATGAAAAAATACGTTATGAACAATATTAGTATGTTCAAATGCGTGAAATTGATTATGAATTGAATAAATCATTATAAATTTCACAGTACAGAAATATAGATTGTGTAATCCCCGCGTTATATGGGGGACATGAATACGCGTAATATGAAAGCGCGTTATAAGAGTACCGCGTAATAGGGGGGATTACTGTATTACCCAAGGTCTGTTCGGTGAGAAGACGCCATGTTACAATAGTAGGTTTTGTCACCTGTGTACAAGCATTCTATTCCGGTACCTCTTCTCTTCGTTTCAAGGACTCGAATTGTTTGTTGTCTTGTTAACACTAGGTTTGCGGGACGCGTCAATTTGACGCATTTTGACTTTTATCAGAGAATTACCAAAAACTGTTAAAATTTTTATTTTATCTCTTTGTATGACTTTTATTCATTGATCGAGGGAAATATAAATTGAAGACTATTTTCTTTAAAAGTGTTGAATTACTGAACTTGTCTACATGGTATATCTATCTCTACGATATGCGTCAAATTGACTCGTTTTAGTAGAAGTAGGTATATAGAAAACGCCCGTAAACCTAGTGTTAATTTTGTATCCACGCGTTCTGTATCGATCGGACATGACGAATTCTGGAAAGTTCTTTGGACGCGTTTGTTTTATGTTTTGACTTGTTGAATATCGCGGGATGATTTATTATCGATAATGTTACTTATACTATATTGATTTGGTCAACTGTTCAGCAATAATAAATAAATAATATCAGTTCAATATTAAGATTTAAAAGAAAAATCTACGGTATTTCTTTTTTTAAGAGCTCAAATAAAAAAATCACGTGATAAAAAAATCGAGGTCATGTTAGTATATATATTTTTGCTATACTTAGTTTTTTTTTATATATGTTAAGTATAAAACAAAGCATTTTCCACTTTGAATGAAGTTGTAAATGAGTGTGAAAACTGATTATATCCAGTAGTTAATATTATTATAATATTTGTACAATCGTATTAAGACAAGTCTAAGTGTTCCAATTGGAATCTACGGATGATTTTAAGGGATAGAATATAATTAAATTATTTTTGTGACGTAGTGGTTAAAGACTCGGAGTTGTAATAAATATTTGTTTCAGTTTTGATTGTTCTATCCCCATACCACTGGGTTTGGGGTGTAGATTGAAGATTATGATTAATAATAAACTAATGGGAATCAAAGTGGGTTTAGTGCTTTTTTTTAATGAATAGATATATATATATACGTACCTACGTAGTACGTATACGCTTGTTACTATATTGATCGGTAACAGTGGGGTTATAGAGGTCAGACGCGAGGCGTTGCGCGTCATAAAAAGCTTTAAGTAAATACGTGTTTTATAATAAAAATATTACGATAAGATGATGAATGTTGATTGAATTATTGAGTTTATAAATTGTATTTCGAGAAAGCTCGAATGGCGATGCTGTTTTTTTTTAAATTCTCCTGTAATAAATGTTGATAAGGACGAGTTGTATTGCCATTTAAAAAGTCTTTGTCACTTGAAGGTATGGATTTAAAGAAATGTCCAATGTGAAGTCAATGCTTATAATTAATTGTTTTAGGCGTTACTTTGCGGAAATCCATATTAAAAGAAATTATTTAAAACTAGCTTTTCCCCGCGGCTTCGCTCGCATTTAAGTCATAAAACAATATAATTCCCAACAGCTGAAACTATAGTCAGTTGGAAACTATAGTAAAAAAATATACATTTTTTTTAAATAAAAAGTATTCTGTGTTACTTCTAGTACCTCCAAAAATATGTGTACAAAGTTTCATGATGATCGGTTAAGTAGTTGTTGCGTGAAAACGTAACAAACAAACTCACATTTATAATATTAGTAGGGATTATTTTGCTTGTAATTTCCGTTACATTAGGTCGATGAAGGAAAATAATCTCCACCAACATGCAATAATTTGTCTCGACGCGTTTCGTCAGTTCACGTGGCATCATCAGGATACGTGTGGTCGCTTCGGCTTCGATATATAATCGAATAATTTCCTTTAAACCAATGTTCGTTTGAATTCGTTTATTTTACTCTCTATGCAAAGGAATATTTGGATTCTGGCAGTAACTCGATGCGTAGATAAGAAGTCCTAATGGCCGCTAAGTTGTAAAGACTAATTCTCCCAAAGTATAGATAGATATATAACCTCAAGGTGGCGTATTTTCAAATTCTAATATCTTTATTGCATGTCACAATTTAATTAAAAAGTCATACAGTTTAGTGTCAATGCGACACCCGGTCAAGGCACAGGAATATAATATAATACAATAACAATAAACAATTTCAATTAATAAACTAAATTTCATTTACTGTTTCGAATCATTGATGTATTCGTCAATTGAATAAAAGCATTTTAAGTATTTTTTTTTCTTAAGGATGCTTTGTTTTTTTTTTTTTGTAATATGTGTGTGATTGCCAGCTAGTTTGATTAAGTGATAGTGAGTCATAAAATTAATATATAGTGGTACCTCGACATACGAGTTTAATTCGCTCGTATCTCAAAGCACTGCGAATGTAGATCGGGGCGCATGTTGGGGTTGTGTGCGATTTCTAGTATCTCAAATCTTGCTCGCATCTCAAAGCAAAATATCGCTCGTATCTCAAAACACTCGTATATTAGGGCATTCGTATATCGAGATACTACTGTATATATATTTTTTATATTTATGGGGACGTAGTTCGTCTTCGATGTACCTGTCTTACGTACTTGCTCACACAGGTAGAATGTTGTCTTATAATATCTAGATATCGCATTTCAAAACAAGACCTAGGTCATCGGCGTCCTTGTAACTAACTATCTATTGTTGGATTTAATATCACGGAATCGTGACGTGCAGAGGATAATTTTAGATCTCATAAAGCTGTAATTGTTTGTTATTATTTAGGTACTTATTTTTTCTTGTCAATTTTTTGTTTTATAAATTCGTTGTTGCTGTCAGTGTAGGTAGGTAGGTATATTTATTGTAGTAATTTACAAAGTGGGTAAAACAACATTACCGTATTCTTTTTATTTATTTATTTATATATAGAGAAAATAAAAAAATAAAAAACAAAAGGCGGCCGGCCTTATCTCCTTGATCTCTATCAGGCAACCAACCTTAGGGTAGTAAATCGCGAATTAAATGATAGGGTGCAAAAAAACAAAATAAAATAATATATACAAATGAATAATAAAGATATTACAAAATAATATAGAAATATATCTTAAGTATTGAAACATTATTTTGTTAATTTTCATTAATAATTTCAATTTGTAAAATTGAAAAATATGTGACGTCACACTAGGTAGGAGGGCGCAAGGACGGGGGAGGGGGTAAAAAATTATGAAATTCGTGTGACGTAATTTATGGAGAACCCCGTCTCCAGAACGATTGTTCCTTGTAGAAGTTACTGTGGTAGTATTGCCTTTACTACGATATTAAAATGTACAGTGCTTTGGATATGTTTATGTATGCTAGTTTAGATGGAGCAGAGAGCGTTCTCCCGTGTCCTTGAAAGCCTGTTTTCATGCTACGCTATTCATGGCTCGTCAATTATAGAGAATATGTACATAATTATTCCGTTTACAAAGTTATCAGCGTGAATTATTCTGTAGGGTGTTTCAAAAAGTTTTAATCCAGTCATACTAAGCCAATCCAAGCCTTCCCGAAGCCCATCAGCTCGTCAGTAGTGCGGTATATCGAGATACGTCTCTTGTATTGCACAGCGTGTGTATATTCGTCTACTCCAGCCATTCTCAAAGTGTGTTCCGCGGAACCCTAGGGCTAAAATACTGCAAAAAATACCTACCAAAGGGAGATTATAAGGTTACATCTAAATATTCCAACTAAATATTACGTAATATTACATTGCAATATGATTATTCATAAATACATATAAATCAGTTTTTTATAATTATATTAAGGCTTTTTCCTTCGCCAAAAAAGTTTGAGAACCGCTGGCCTACTCAATTAGGCATAGCGAAGGCAACCGTTGTCTGTTCTCCGCAAGAATTATATTTGATGAATATTCTTGATTAATTATCGTTTTAATTTTATTTTGCAGGTTCCGCCGTTGTCAGTATCATAATGAAACAATTTGACGACGCGATTTCGATTACGGTCGCGATCATAATCGTCGTGACTGTCGCGTTCGTGCAAGAATACCGCTCCGAGAAATCGTTGGAAGAACTCAATAAACTGGTACCGCCGACTTGTAATTGGTGAGATAATTATAGTATGTTTTTTGCTGACACACACACTCACGCACGCATGCGCGTTTACTAAATAATTCAAATTCATTTATTTCACATAAATATGGTTAGTAACATAGGTCTTAAATTATTTTAGTAGTATCACATATTTATTATGCAAAAATAACCATATATAATAATAATATGTACTGTACAGTCGACAATCTTCAAATGGATACAGATTGGACTTTGAACTGGAGGACACAATCATTAGAATGAGATAACTATATTCTTATCGTGTCGAAGTTGAGGCATGTGTGTGAAAGGGATGCATATATCTTCTTTGCCGTTCACTTTCGATCAATCAATTTCTCTTTATATCGCTTGTACTATATACCTACAAATACTGTATCCATTTCGAAATCGCCGCGTGTACAAACTCGACTCTACAGTGTGTTCTAATTTTGGAACTAGGGGAGCAAAAACGGATATCTATTCACGGGCACAAAAACACCCACCCATGTACAGATTTATCACACCCACTAATATGCTCAGAAATGCGTAAATGGAAAACATTTAACTTTACAGAAATGTGAAAAAGTTGTCTTTTAAAGCCGTTTAAAGTTGTAGGAATTGGTAATTTATATTAGAGATTCCCAAAGTTGACGGGGCTCCAAGCCATCTAACAAAAAATTACAATTAAAAAAAGGGAGTTTGAAAGTTAGTAATGTTCAGATATTCCCTAGTAGCGAGTCGCGAGACTATTTAATGGCGACTTATTCGTTCTAATTGGAATGGAAAGCATTACCAATATGAATGAAGGTTTGTTTTATTAACTCATACATTCTTATTATATTTGGGAACCACTCAATATTTGCTCGCGACCTTTTGGTGCCGAGAACGGTCGCCTCTATTATGACCAGTGTTGCAAGCAATAGTTTTGTGATTTCCCCACATCATGTAGAAGGATTCCCCTTTTTGTTGTAAAATTCTTCTCAAAACTTCTTTGTGTAAAGAAGAAAAAATCGGATACAGTCATCAAAACTGCCGACAGATGTGTAAATTAAAACTGTATTTTGAAAGAATAAGTACATTCAGCCTTGAGTCAAAATGTAACTTGCAGTTTCTTTATTAAATTTCCCTTTTTTGGCCCTCATAAACGTAAAATTCCGCCCGAAAAGGGGAATTCCCCCCAGATCGGCAACGCTGGTTGTACCACCTAATATACACCGTCTAGATTCTGTACAGTGGGCTTATCACGAATTTAGTTTGGCTTTCGAATCGAGCTGTCACAAGTAAAACGGATCCGTTAGCAATCAGGATCATGAATTTTTACTAACGACTAACGAGCACCAGCAATCTATCAAATGAACGAAAGATCGAGACGTTCGAAAATTAACAAAAAGTATCTAAAATCCGCACGCGGTGGCGCTGCTCAAATTTCCATACAAATCGCTTGAAGCGAACTCGGTTCGGAAGCCAGACTAAAATTCGTGATAAGCCCACAGTATAATAATGTTGTTTTGTAGTGTACGCGAAGGAAATCTAGAACATTTCTTGGCAAGAAACCTGGTGCCTGGTGATGTGGTTCAGCTCAACGTTGGCGATCGTGTCCCAGCTGATATTAGGCTCTTCGAGTGCTCCGATCTCGCCATTGACGAATCTTCATTTACAGGTGAGAAGCCTATGTTTGGATTGAGTAGGTCTTCACTCTGCTGACTTAAGGTGCAAGGTCGTTCAGAGCCATATTATTATTAGTCATCCGGTAAAAAAAATAAATTAAAGGGTATATAAAAAGATTGGTTATTATAAAGCCTACCTACAAAATTACATTAGGACTACATAGTATAGGATTACTATTATACAAACTAATTGAAATTTTAATTATAAGATAGGACAGCATGCTCGTAACGATTGAGGCAGCCATTCTCAAAGTGTGTTCTGTGGAACCCTAGGGCTAAAATACTGCAAAAAATACCTACCAAAGAGAGGTTATAAGGTTACATCTAAATATTCCAACTAAATATTACATTGCAATATGATCATTCATAAATACATATAAATCAGGTTTTTTATAATTATATTAAGGCTTCCTTCGCCAAAAAAATTTGAGAACCGCTGGATTAAGGGCTAGTTAACATACATTATTTAGAAGTTACAATAATAAAATAAAACAAGCACCAAACAGAGATTTAAAAAGAGGGGGAATAATTGTTTAGTAATCAAATTATATACATGTGTGCTGAAATAATGAAACTTTTTCCATTTCTAGTAATTTGGAATGAATTACATTGGTTTATTTCATTCAGGTGAAACCGAACCCGCTGTTAAGAATATCTTGCCCAACAAAGCTTCGGCTGGTCGTGTCAACAAGGATAATATTGCCTTCATGGGAACCTTACTGAGATGCGGTAATGCTAAGGTGAAGTATATATGTCTTGTTATTATCGAATTAAATATAGTAGAAATTTGCCATCTTGACGTTCACGATTCCCTGATTATGATTTAACACATGTGATCTAAATCAGCCATACTCATAGTGTGCACCGCGGAGCCCTACTAAGCCTATGCTAGGGCTCCGCGAGAATACTAGTAATAATAAGAAAAATATACCTCTTCTATCCATAAGACTTCAAGTCTCTTCGATCACACCTAATATCTCAACCAATTGATGAAAAATAAGAAACAGTTTCATAAATCCCATTAGATTTTTTCTTTTATTATACTATTATACTTAGTATACATTTACATTGTAACATGATTGCTTATTATTAAACTTTAATAATAATAATTAAAGAATGTACGTATCTTTTTCTTTTATTTTGAGTCTCTTTCAAAAGTTTGAGGACCGCTGATCTAAATGAATATAAGTTAAATGATATTTCAATTATAGTGTAGGATGACAACACACGACTCAAGATAAAGTTAGAATTATACAATAACTAGCTTTTACTTGCGGTTTCTACTTATTTAAGTCATTAAATAAGTATCAGAGATCATTTCAATAGAAATCAGTCAATATGATTCCAAACAGCTGAAACTATAGTCAGTTGGAAACTATAGTAAAAATATATATTTATTTTTTTAATAAAAAGTATCCTATGTTACTTGTAGTACCTCCAAAAATATGTGTACAAAGTTTCATGATGATCGGTTAAGTAGTTGTTGCGTGAAAACGTAACAAACAAACTCACATTTATAATATTAGTAGGGATAGGGATAATATTAACACTAGATTTACCAGACCAGTCAAAATGACTGGTCTTGCAAGATCAAATTAAAATTCCTACTGCTTGCAACATTTTCTTTAATTCTTCTAATCTTCTTTAATTTACAACTGAAGAATTAGTTTTATGAATTTTATATTATTTTATATATATTTGTAACAAATATATACTTTTTTGGTTTTGGTAGAAATAGGTATATTTAAGCTGGTAAATCTAGTGTTAATAAAATATGAAATAAATAATTGTGATATATTTTCAGGGTATTGTGGTTAGTACTGGTGAGAGGTCAGAGTTTGGTGACATATTCCGGATGATGCAGGCTGAGGAGGCTCCGAAGACTCCGTTACAGAGGTCAATGGACGCTCTGGGAACGCAGTTGTCGGTGTACTCCTTCTGCATCATTGGGTTTATTATGTTAGCTGGATGGCTGCAGGGGAAGGCTTTGCAGGATATGTTTACAATCAGTGTCAGTTTGGCTGTCGCTGCTATTCCTGAAGGTATGTTCTTGTCTAGTATATAGTGGTCTTAGTGTGACTATCTCTGTATTCAATACAAAACTGGGTCATTGCTAGCTCAAAAAGGCAGATTGATCTCTTTAAACTAAATAAGTTTGAGCATCAGTGTGGTGATGGGTTGTTCTCAAACTATCAAAATGAAGAATCTTTATTTCACATAGGCCTTTCAGGTTCTACGAAGATTTCAGAAAGGCATATGATGAGAAGAAATCACAAGTAACACTCTAATTATAGCCTTTATAATATTATATTAGTATTCAGGTCTAAAAACTCTTTAAAAAAATTTTTTTAGCGCGTATATTTTCTGCTTGTCCCAGGTCTCCCGATCGTGGTGACGGTGACTCTCGCTCTTGGGGTGATGCGTATGGCGAAACGCAATGCGATTGTGAAAAAATTACCAACAGTGGAAACTTTGGGCTGTGTTAATGTTATTTGTAGTGATAAAACAGGTGATTGCTACTTTTGTTTTTTTATTATGTCACTTATTTTTGATTTTAGTTCAGAGAATAAACCTTCTAGCCTTAGTTCTACTAATTATGGAAAGAATGGAAGAATGTTATCTTCTTCATCAGTTAATAGTTTCGACATGAACTGAAGTTGGTTGCAAGTCGTTTTGTGTACGAAGTTAGGCGCGATTGCAATTACTTATTGTCGCCCTTATTGTTTGTAGCTCCTTATAAAATGTTTCTATAGTACATCTATTTGTGCCATGTAAGCTTAATTGGAGCTTTTTTTTATCAATAAATTACTTACAATATGTTGCATTTTTTTCAGGCACTTTGACGAAGAACGAAATGACTGTGACGACTATATCTACTTCGGGCGGTCATATTGCTGAAGTAACAGGCACCGGGTGAGTTAACATGCCAACGAAATGTCATTTTTGCGAAAATTACAAAAAAAATATGTTGGAAGTCTATTAAAAATAGATTTTTTACAAATATGTATAATCAAATAAAAAGCTATATCGCGACAAATAATTAAAAGAAAAAACAGTAATTTTGTTAATTGTTTAATTTAAATAATTATAATAATAAAAATTTAACGTAATTAAATTAAAAAAATATATATAGTCGAAACTTGCATCAAAAAAAGTCTAAGTATGTGTTTTTATAATACGACAAAATTATTATTTTTATCAATTTTTGAACCAAATTAAATAAAATACAATCTATACTCCATGTAACGTCACTCGATTTAACGACAAACTCCCTAAAGCGTCGAAATCACTTGTCTGAAATAAACTTTTTCTTTTTCTAATTCAGATTTTTCTTTCCATTTAACGACAACTCTTTATAACGCCATAAAATGCACAGTCCCTTCAGCGTCGTTATATAGAGTTTACACTGTAAATGCATTTGTTTTAGTGGCTTAGTATGTTATTGTCTTTGCAGGTACAACGACCGGGGTGATATTGAATTGCGAGCTTATAAAGGTCGCGATTTGGATGTTGCTCGAATGGGCGTCTATTCCATGTTAGAGGTAGTGATTGACTGTATGTAACAGTCGAACCTCGCATAACGAGCATAATTCGTTCCGAAGTCTTACTCGTTAAGCGAAACAATCTTAACTAGCAATATCGCACGATTCGGGGATTCCCCTATCCAATTTATTTTGCTTGTTATGCGAGGTTAAGTGCATATACGTGTACACTCAGTCCAGTATAGGTCCAGTACGAGCTTTACCCCAAACTGTTCTATAGTTATGGACGCTCAGCTGTCATTGATCATATGAAAAAATGACAGCTGAGCGTCCTAAACTATGATATTTGTAGTTAATTTTAAAAAAAAATCTTACTAATGTTTTTTTAATCTTATAATACGAGTATATAATAATTAACAACATATGTTTTTTCCGATTTTTTTATCTAAGTGGTCCACATATTTCCTTTCATTTTAGCTGTGTACACCAACTGCATTTATTAAAATTATTATTATATTACTGGATAATATGCATTTTGAATGATGCAGGTGGGTGCACTGTGCAACAATGCAGTGGTACGCGATGACATATTGATGGGACAACCGACAGAGGGCGCTATATTGGCATGTGCTATGAAGAATGGAATGCATAACATTAGGGATCAGTATACTAGATTACATGAAATTCCTTTCAGGTGAAATATTAAATACTTGTTTCTTTAAGATATTTAATTACTCAATAAGAATTACATACATTCACTTAATTGACAAAAAGAAAAAAATAAATAAATAAACATAACGTACTTAGACTAAATATATCGTATTATATGTACTAGAATATTTACAACACCAGTACAAGGCACTCTTTTAACACTAGATTTACCAGCTTAAATATACCTATTTCTACCATGACCAAAAAAGTATATATTTGTTACAATTATATATAAAATAATATAAAATTCATAAAACTAATTCTTCTGTTATAAATTAAAGAAGATTAGAAGAATTAAAGAAAATGTTGCACGCAGTAGGAATTTTAATTTGGTCTTGCTAGACCAGTCATTTTGACTGATCTGGTAAATCTAGTGTTAATCAATTCAAATTTAGATTTGGAAAGATTGCTATTATTAGTTATAAGAATCTAGATTTGTCGGTTCAACTTTCGATTGATTTTTATAGCTCCGAAACAAAAATGATGGTCGTAAAATGCGCGCCAAAAGCGAGAGATAACACTGCGCTGAAAGAAGAGGTGTTCGTGAAGGGTGCGATTGAAAAGGTGTTGCCTCTTTGTACGCAATACATCGACAGTTCTGGCAACTACGCTCCGATGACCAAAGACAAGGCGAACGACTTTGTCTCCGAAGCCAGTAATATTGGACGCATGGGTAAATATATGCAAAACTAACTTTTACCCGCGGCTTCAAGTCATTAAATAAGTATCAGAGATCATTTCAATAGAAATGAACCAATATGATTCCAAACAGCTGAAATTATAGTCAGTTGGAAACTATAGTAAAATAAAATAAAAAGTATCCCATGTTACTTCTAGTACCTCTAAAAATATGTGTACAAAGTTTCATGATGATCGGTTAAGTAGTTGTTGCGTGAAAACGTAACAAACAAACTCACATTCTCATTTATAATATTAGTAGGGATGTCTTTTCTGTAGTAGTATTGTGTAAGATACACCTAGCTGGTTTCCCCAATATTTTTCATTGGCGAAAACTTTAATTGGCTTTTTTTTTGTTTCCATGTGTATTTTTTTTATATTTATCTGTAAATTTTTTCTAATAAATAAAAAAAAATTATTGAGGATTTTTGGTGGAAATGGGTAATTTATAACTCTGTTGTTATTGTAGGTCTTCGTACGATAGCCTTAGCTCGTGGTCCGTCGATGGAGTCGCTGACTTATACAGGTGTGTGTGGAGTTTGTGATCCTCCAAGGCCGACTGTGCGTGATGCTGTGGCCACGCTCAAACGCGCCTCCGTTGATGTCAAGATGTTAACGGGCGACTCGAGGTCTACTGCTTTGGCTGTTGGTGAGTATTTTGTTTCAGACGAGAATAATGGTCAGGTCCCGCCACTTTTAATCCCAAATACTTCTAGAAGTGAGAGTGATAAACGTCTTAAACGCCATGTTTCTCGGCTTTTGTTAACCTCTATAAATGAAAGTAGGGCTTCCAATCCCGTGGCCTGTTTTCAATCTCGGTATTTACGGGATTGAAAATATTAATCTATATGTAAGGCAAATTAAACAACAACAACAATTACAGTTACAATAATAAATGTTATATTACTAACATGTATGTATATAAAATACATGTATATGCCCTATAATATGTATATAAAGTAAATAAAAAATATATAGCTACCTATACAACATTAAATTCAAATGTTAATATGTTAAAAGGACCCGGCTTTATATTTCACAATGGTTACTAATATAGTTGGTAATAATTTTTTAGCTCAAATGATTGGCTTGGATGTGCTACACTCTACAGCTCTGTCGGGCGATCAGCTCGAGATAATGTCTGATGAGGAGCTGGATCGGGTCATTGATTCCGTAAGTTTGCTCAAGACTGAGGTTTTCTACAACTACCCACCAACTTATATTATTACTAAATATTCAACATCTACCCCCAATCATCATACATGGAATGAAATGGCTTAATAGTTTTTCGTAAACTGGATGTAATTAATTTAAAGACGTGAGGTTTACACGATGATAATTTTACCGCATAAAGTAATTTCTATTTACTATGTTTTTTCTTTCTTTGTATTTATATTTGATAAAAATATTTTGTACGCGTCTTCTTTATAAATCTCAGTGGGTATAAAGACATTAATTAACGATTTTATAAAACGTATACTTCTTTTCCAGGTGTCTGTCTTCTACAGGGTTACGCCGAAACATAAACTGTCAATTGTCAAATCGTTGCAGAGACTCGGAAATATTGTAGGCATGACAGGTATTGTTTGTTTTTTTTTTATATAAATTTTATTGTTACAACAAATATGGTAGAAGTGGATATAGTGGAAACGGTTACGTGACAATTTTCAGGTGACGGGGTTAACGACGGCGTGGCACTGAAGAGGGCAGATATAGGCATTGCAATGGGACAGAACGGGACAGACGTATGTAAGGAAGCTGCCGATATGATACTAGTGAATGATGATTTTTCGACTATTATGTGAGTGAATACAATTTTTATCTTCAAGAAGAAATTAATGGAACGCTACTACTACTACTACTCTGTCATATTTGTATTATAGAGCCAGCATAGTGGATACGACTTCAGTCATGTGTCATTGACCGCACTTTAGCGCAATTCGTCACATGCTAGATTATAAAAATTAAACAAATTTATTTTAATGGGAGTTATGTCAACAGACGTAATATTAGATTTAAGATCATTAGTTTGAAACCTCATACGTTAATGGATGCCGACATCATAACACCTTAGAGCAGGGTTGTTTTGCCGCCAAATTATTTTGCGGCCCGCGAGTACACTTTACTATGAATAAATTGGTTACTAAATTATTATTATCTATATTAAAATTATTTTACTATGTGAAAATTTAAATCTAATTTGAATTTAAAGTAGGTACTATTTAGTTTGCGTAACTTCAATTAACCTGGCTGAATACAGCAGCAGTCCGTTTAACATCTGATGATGGTTGACTCAAAGTATTTGGTTTCTTTTTGGCCCCCGAAATGTTTGGTGAAGAAAATATGGCCCGCGGGCTGTGATAAGTTGGACAGTGCTGCCTTAGAGTATAATGATTAACGTAACATTAGAACAATGACAATAACAGTTAAATTTAATAGTGTTCGCTTTGTATTATTTTAGTATATAAGCAGAATCAAAATAAACAAGTTCAATGACCTCACGACCTCACACGAGAACCTTGTCTTTATTTAATAACACCTTCAACTGCCGGTACAAAAGAACACATTATTCAGGGAAAAGTGAATATTTAATGTATAGTTTTCTTTTTGAACTTCCAGATCAGCGATTGAAGAAGGCAAATGTATATTCTATAATATTCGCAATTTCGTACGATTCCAACTGTCGACGTCCATAGCGGCTCTCTCGTTGATAGCTCTGGCAACGCTGATGGGGATACCGAACCCTTTAAATGCTATGCAAATTTTGTGGATCAATATTATTATGGACGGTAAGTGGGGGATTACAACTACTTAATATTCTATGTATGAAATACTAGCTGTTGCCAGCGACTTCGTTCGCGTAGTAATCTATACTATTATATAAAGAGGAAACATTTGATTGTTTGTATGTATTGAATAGGCTCCGAAACTACTGCACCGATTTGAAAAATTCTTTTACCATTAGAATCGTAAAAAATCCCTGATGAACATAGGCTATATAATATTTTCAATTGTTTTTTTTTTTTAAGAAATATTACATTTTAAGTTCACACAATTCGATGTCTATGCCTAATTTTTCAATTGTTTTTAAAGATATATATCTTTTTTTTTTTTTTTCATTTTAAGGCAAAGGTATTTTATTTTAAGATCACACAATTCGATGTCTATGCCTAATTTTGGCGTTCATACGTGCCGTCAGTTTTTCAATTGTTTTTTAAGATATATTTCATTTTATTTTAAGTTCACATTGTAATTCATATCTAATTCAATGAAAATAAAAACGAAAGTTCTCTCGAAATCCGCTTGACATACAAAGATGAAATTTGACAGGGAGGTAGTTTATAGTTAGTTGACGTCTGCAAAGAACGGATTTTGCAACGGGGCCAGATTAAGGAGTTGTAAGGGTTCTCGCAGGTTTGTATAATTTTTTTGCTACAAACTAGAAATTTGACGGAGAGGCAGTTAGTAGATTTTGCAACATATATGTGATAGGCATTCTCTGTTGACTGAAATATGAAACATCATTAAACTTCATAGTACTCTATATCTTCATTATTACGCAGACGTAGTCGCGGGCAACTGCTAGTGAAGATATAAAGTACTATGAAGTTTAAATTTTAACATGAAAAAGCAGTTATTGTGACATAACTGTAATAGTTAGATATATGCTATCGCACAGTTTTTTGTAGATATTGATGTCCTCTATAAAACTGTAGTACATCGTTTTGCTCTATTGTCAATAATTTCCGCAGCGTACGCAATATAATGATTTTTTTTCACACTTTGGGTTACATTATTGAAGTTTTCACACGGATCCCTAACGTTTTTGAAAATATTCTATAGCCTATGTTCATCAGGGATAACGTAGAATTGTAATGGTAAAAGAATTTTTCAATTCGGTCCAGTAGTTTCGGAGCCTATTCAACACATACAAACAAACAATCAAATGTTTTATCTTTATATATTGGTATAGATAAAGTTATTTTTTCTATAATCCAGGCCCTCCGGCACAGTCTCTGGGTGTAGAGCCCGTGGACCACGAGGTGATTGCACGAAAGCCGCGTGACACTCGACGGAAAATAATATCACGCGGACTCATTGTTAACGTGTTGCTCTCCGCCGCCATTATTATTGCTGGAACACTCTGGGTATTTAATAGAGAGGTAAGTACGTTGTCACTTGAATAGTTGATACTAACTTGACTGTCACTTGAAAAGTTGATACTAACTTGGCTGTCACTTGAATAGTTGATACCAACTTGGCTGCCAATTGAATAGGTGATATTAATTTCGCTTTTGTGTTTTGTATTAATTTTTATTATCATTTAGTCTGATCAATACAAACTATATCATTATATCACATTTCTGCAAGGTAAACGGACAGAAAATGCTTAATTTTCGTACAACATTTTTTAACGTTACTATTATAGTTTTTTTAAATTTCTCATTAGATTTTCTCTACTTTCACTCTAAATCTACTCTCTTCGATACTACTGTAGTCTATCCTAGCTTGCAGTTGACATTAACCGGATGCATTTGTTCTTTTCAGATGTCCGACAACAAAATAACACCGCGCGACACAACAATGACATTCACCTGTTTCGTGTTGTTTGACATGTTCAATGCCCTCTCCTGTCGCTCGCAAACGAAGTCAATATTCCAAGTGGGCTTGCTGTCAAATAAAATGTTCCTGATAGCCGTGACACTCAGCCTCGTCGGCCAAATGTTGGTCATTTACTTCCCGCCATTACAAAGAATCTTTCAAACCGAAGCTCTTACTTATAATGGTGAGTTTAATTAATGTGCTTTCGAGCCGGCATAGTGGAGGTTCTGTTATTGTTCATGTTTCTAAGCCAATGAAATATTAAATAGTCATATTACATCATAACCTTGAAGGATTATTTGTTTCTCTCGATAAATGTATCCGACTTTTAACATTTATGTGATATTATATTTTTATAAAATTATTATCGTTCCATATGTGTTTCAAATTTCGAAAAATGGCCTTAAAAATATTTAATTAATTTATTTATTTGTTGTATATACTTTCAGATCTGATATTCCTAGTCTGCTTAACGTCGAGTGTGTTCGTGGTGAGTGAAATTAAGAAGGTAATCGAGCGCACCCTCAAGAGGCGCTCCTCCCTCGGCAGGTTCCCGGCGAAGGGCCACGACGCCCTCGACTACGTATGACATGAGACGCAGAGGAAGACACAATAAGTGTTGCTACCTCGAATGTCAAACTCCCCCAAAAGTGAGTGTGAACAAACAATAAACAATGACTCTGAACGCACATTAGTTAAGTTGGCACCTTTTAAGTGACTAGTCAGAAGTGCGCGCCCATTTTTGTTGTTTATTTTCTTTTGCTATTGTATTCAGGGGGTCGTTTTGAAAATGACAGCTGGCTAACTGTCAAATTGACATTTGTTTTTTTTTTAATCAACAGCCAAGGAGTTGAATTAAATTTGTCTGTAGTCATTTGAAATTATTATTATTTTTTTAAATTAATTCAATTATGGGTATTTTTTTTAAATGAGGTTGTTTATTTATTGACATATTTATTTTTTTAAGGATCTTTGTTAATGTTAAGGGCTTTTTTCTAGTGCGTAAGATTGTGAAGAAATTAGACTAAAGGAATGCCATTTAAGAATAGACAGAGATAAAGTGTAAACTCTATATAACGATGTTTAAGGGACTGTGCAAAGGAGATATCTGTATCCCTTTCACACACGTCTCAACTTCGACACGATAAGAATATAGTTATCCCTTTCTAATGATTGCTTTTTCCAGCCCAAAATCCAATCTGTATCCATTTGAAGATTGTAGACTGTACACAGCTGCAGTTCTTATTAATTTCTGCAATTTAGAAAGTACTGTTAGTTATTTAATAATGACGTATCTATTGATTTTTGTTTGACATGAGGATTTACGTGTGAATTAAAATTTTATAATTTCTTATTGAATACTCGATATTGGCATAATTGTCTTTAATAGATATCTGAAGCTATTAATAAAAGATGAAGATAATGACGTATTGTTGTCGTTATTTAGAGTTGATGTGATGCTACGTAGAGTGTATCATTGTATGGATAAGGAGGTAAATCAACCAGTCAAGTAATTTCGACGTTTTAGGGAGTTTGTCGTTAAATGGAGTTTACACCGTGTTTATAAACGTATTTAAACACGTCTATAATAAATACTTTAAGAATAGAGTTATTAAGCAATAAAGTTGAGGTCTTACCTGTGGGCTTATCACGAATTTTAGTCTGGCTTTCGAACCGAGTTCGCTTCAAGCGATTTGTATGGAAATTTGAGCAGCGCCACCGCGTGCGGATTTGGAACTACAATATTTAGATACTTTTTGTTAATTTTCGAACGTCTCGATCTTTCGTCCATTTGATAGATTGCTGGTGCTCGTTAGTCGTTAGTAAAAATTCATGATCCCGATTGCTAACGGATCCGTTTTACTTGTGACAGCTCGATTCGAAAGCCAGACTAAATTCGTGATAAGCCCACTGATTTTGAAGTTTGTATAGAACACGATTTTTCAATTAGATGTAGCGTTAATAATCACTATGCCGGCTCGCTCGGAGTCACAAACCACGTGAATAATTGTCATTTCTAAGTCATTGTGTAAATATTTTTGTCATAAATTTGTTTAGATATAAATGTATTTTTCATAAGTAGTGAATTATCAAATAGTTTTAAATTTCCAACTTCGAAATATCAACTTTGTGAAGAAGGCGAATGAATAGTAGTTCTTGTTATTTTATTCTGCGGTTTATTATTCGTAGTTTTAAGAGAATAATTCTTACTTTTTAATTACGTGAAACATTCCTATTGAATATTATTTAAAATAGATGCTCTATTTTTTTGACTTAACGAAATTTAGTATTGAAAAATTTTTTGTATGTAATATGAAAAATCAAATTTAAAATTAATTTTCACTCTTAAGCTGTTATAATAAAAATTTGTAGTGTTATTAGATGTTTTTTTTGTATTTATTATTATTATTATTTCGACAGTATGTCTGTGTTTAAGAATGGTGCTTGAATGAATGTTGTGTTTAAATTATATGAATTTTTATATTTATCAAAATAGTCTTATATCCGGTTTATATATCCGGAATATGTATATATCCGGATTTGCACCCTAAAGCAAAATTGATAAGTTTTATGCAACACCTAAGCCCGAACTGTATTTAATTGCACTGTACCTGTCATGGGCGTAGCCACGGTGGGGCAGGGTGGGGCGCTTACCCCACTCTGGCTGTGACCTGTAAGGAACCTAATCAAACTTGAAAAACGTAATTACCTAGGTACTAACTACAATACCTAATATAAAAAAATTAACCGGGGTAAGACCGCGGGTATAGTTTGCTGGTTACATATTATTTTAGACTGCTGCCCCACCCTGAGCCCATGGCTGGCTACGCCTATAGTACCGGTTTAAAATTTAAACTTGTAGACACATTTTACGTAGTTCTTTTGTAGCTGGCCTATTTAAGATATATGTACTAATATATTAGTTCGAATTCAGGTATTCATGATCTTAGAGTCGTATCTACTAAATTTTTAATCATTGGCTAAAGTTATTTGGTGGACACGGCTCATTATTTTGTATCTATAATAGTCATTTATGGCGTTAAAATGCTTTTATTGTGTGAGATTATTGTTCTTGATTTGAAGTTCATTAAAACTTTGATTGGCGTTTAAGTTCTAAACTAATTGATTACGCATTTATAGATGCATCTAGACCGGTCTAGACGCGTTTATATACATATATATCTGTTATATTGGCTAAATTGGCAGCGATGGATTGGATTTATGGAAATAAAAGTCCTTCTTGATTGTGATCATTTATCGAGCTTGATAACGACTACTGGACAAATCACGAACCATTATATAATTCATAAAAAAGACTTACATAACTACCCTCTAATCATATATAACGGAAATATATTTATATACGCGTCTAGACTTGTCTATAAACTTTATATATGGAATTTGTAGTTAGTGCCACTGTCAAAGATTTGGTGAGCCGTCTGGTATTATTTTTAATAAAGTGTGCTTTGAAAATGATATTGTTATAATGTATTCTAGAAGCTTATTAAGTAGCTTTGAAAAAGTAATCGAAAGTTTTGAATATTCTTAGTATTTAAGATTCGGTTACGCTTTAGTTGAGGACCCCAGGATTTACTACATGTGAAAATGTAAATATTTTTTTTCTAAATTGTGCCAATTTTTTAACACAAGTTCACAATGGGCTATGACGGCTGCTACAGCGGCCGTCTACTAATATAGAGCTAACTCTAACCTAACCTAACCTTTTCGTTATTCATACAGTTTTGGGGTCCTCAACTAAAGCCAAGCCTAAGATTCTTCTAGTAGTGGTATTTATTGAACGATTGAGATGAGGCACGGAGGTTGGCATGTCACTCTTAGCGTCACAGCACGAGAGGGGAGAGGGGGGGGGGGGGGGCTGTTGAAAATAATTCTAAATATTTACATAGCCATTTGTAGCAATAATAATCAATATATCAGGTTTTCGTTACAGTTACTATTTAAAAAACTAGTAATGTAAGGTTATGGAATATACATTAGTACCAGTCCAGATTTTTCTAGGTGTTGGTCGTTTTCGATATACAGTGGTATCTCGACGTGCGAGTTTAATTCGTTCGGTAACCTAGCTCGTATCTCAAAGCACCGTATGCTGCTGCGAATGTAGATCATGGGGGAAGGTTGGGATCGTGTCATCCCAAAGCATGATGTATTTCATAGTCTGATTTTTTTATTATCCCTCAACTCTTCATTCATCAGCTCATATCCTTGAGTTTCTTCAATTCAAATTGTAATTGTGTGGGCTCACTTGTAAAATTAATGGCACTTTTACCTGTCGATATATATGTGAGGAACTCTTGTGTAAAATGCCTTTTTCTGAAACTTGTAAACGATGGTCTGCCAATCGACATTGGGTCAATGTTCCCTAAGGGTTTTGTCATAAACGCCTGTGCCAATTTGGACACATATTTGAATGAAATGTATAGAACTGAATTTTATCTTTTCTTGTTGTGAGCGCTTTAAAAATTTAGAATTCAACTTCCCTTTGTTGTTGAGGTTGGCCTGACGCTTCCCTCCTTTGACTTCAACTTCGCGCGTTCATATAACTTAAGAGTTGTAGATGCATATAACATTTTGTTTGATTCATAGTCTTTGATGCTATCAATCACATATTGTATTATGGCTGCATCCGTCATTTGCCCACGTCGTCCTAACTCTTTCATTGTGAGAAGGTAATCGTGATATGATTCGTCTTTTTCCTTCTTGCGCGTCTGCATCATCTCGTGGATTTCCTTGACGCTTACCTCGTTCCAAAACTCAGTAGCCAGTGCACGTTTCAATTCTTCGACTTAAGCCATAACGCCGCCGTGCCGACTAATGATTTTCTGGTCAACAATAACGTCTGCAGTGGTGTTCAGTGATATATTTCGGCGTTTTCTTGAATATCGCTCACCCAGCGTTCCACAGTGTAAGCTTTGTCCCTTCCGTCGAACTTTGGGATCGCGTCTTCGCTCAGCTTAAACAAAGCTGGGTCAACAGCCATGTTGAATGCGTCTTCCTCGTGAATACGTCTTCTCGGCATTTTCGACTTTTCTTTTTAATTTGGATCCCGGACGAGGTCTCAAAAATATGGGTTCCAAATTAAACACAGCTTCGAGTTCAATAACGGCTTTTAATAATTAAAATAAACTCCGCTTCCCAACTCATGCACCATCTTTAGCCATTGTCCAACCAACGCTCTCGTCTCCCCTTCGATCCCCTTTCTCACTCTTTCTCATCTTTCGTCTCTCATTCACTTGTTTCGTTTCACCCTTCATCCCACATATATGTAAATATTTATTTTTTCTAGTAAATTTATTCTAACTTACGATTTGTTGTTAATTCTAGTTTGAAATATTTTTTAATAGACTCGCGTTCATTTCGATTGTCATGACACTTTGGGAGCTCGTAGACAGCAACGCCATTATGTTAGCAGTCTCGTTACGTTAATACTTAATTTATAAAATATATTTATTATTAGAGCTTGTCGGAAACAAATTAGAATTAGTAATCAGAATTGCGGATGGCGTCGTCTCTCTAAATTTTATAGCTTCTACTCCAGTGATTCTCAAATTTTAAAGTTGTTAAAAGTGTGCCGCAAAAAAAAAAGGTTGAGAACCACTGCCCTACTCACTATTTAGTATAATATTTATTGCAAGTGTTGTGTCCGCAATTTTTAGGAAGTTATTGCAGCTTGTAGTTTAACTAAATACGCACGTTGAAAATTAAATAAATGCGATATAGAAACAAACGTTTGTTTTATTTCTTTAATCCTGAATAATCAATGATTATAAGAATAATAAAATTATGTATTGCATAAAATTGGTGTAAAGGCGATCCATTTGCAATATCTACCAATTAACTTTTAATAGGAATTCTGATATAAAATCGAGGACGATAAAATTACAGGACATATACATGTATTTTGTCATTAATTTGTCATTTATTATTGTAACCACTTTGCAATCTAATTTATGAATTGTTATTTACTTTTTTTTCTGAGTTAAAATTAATTTTTTTTTGTTAATTATTTTATGTACAGGCTATGATTGACGAGTTTCTTGTGGTCTTCTTCTCGTTATACGCCTTTCCGAAGTCATTGTAGAGTCTGACGATGAGCAAGTGCACGCCTTTAGTGCCTATGCTAATAAACGATTTTTATTTCATTTCAACCTTTGCCAGTGTGAGCGAACAATAAAATAATAATTATAGGGAAAAGTTATAAATGAATTAAATAAAGAATAAAATTATAAGTCACAAAAGTATTACGGACTTCTTTAGTTTTTAAAGAAAATGTTAATGCTTCAAATAAATTTGTAACACTACAATTTTAAAAAATGGAAACACTGGGTTTCCGGGAGTGTGAGCGTGGTCGGCCATCTTGTTTTCTGTCTTCTTAAGTAGTGTTATAATTGTTTTGCAAACTTCAAATAAAAATAATAAACACAATAATAATTAAAGGAAATTCACGTGGCATCATCATGACTAACCGCGTCGAGACAAGTTATTGAATGTTGGTGGAGGTTATTTTCCATCATCGACCTAATCCCGGAATTATATGCAAAATAATTTTAAATAATTTCCTTTAATATGGATTTCCGCAAAGTAACGCCTGAAACAATTACAATAATAATTGTTTTCCACTTATTAATATTTTTATTTTTCGTCTAGATGTTGAATTAAAACGAAAAATTTTGTAGGGTTGTGGAAAATAAATAAATAAATAAAACAACTAGTTTGTAAACACGATTTTTTATATTAGAAAAAAATTAAAGTGTTTTAGTTTGGGCTCTGAGGGGCTACTCAGGCATATCAGTGGGCTTATCACGAATTTTAGTCTGGCTTTCGAACCGAGTTCGCTTCAAGCGATTTGTATGGAAATTTGAGCAGCGCCACCGCTATACTTTTTGTTAATTTTCGAACGTCTCGATCTTTCGTTCATTTGATAGATTGCTGGTGCTCGTTAGTCGTTAGTAAAAATTCATGATCCCGATTGCTAACGAATCCGTTTTACATGTGACAGCTCGATTCGAAAGCCAGACTAAATTCGTGATAAGCCCACTGAAGTTCCGTGATATGACCATCGGTGCCCATACCTGTAGCTTACGTACACATATAAAATCGTAAAAAGTCTTGTCAAACGCCCGTAAAATAAGCTCTAAGTAGCCTATTCATCGTGACATCGCTGTCAAATCTGTAATTTCGTGAATGATTACGTAAGTGTTCCTGAGTAGGAAACGTCCGTATTTTTGCCCGAAGTTCGAAATTAAATGAAAATCGCTTACTTATCGTTAGACTCTACCCTGACTTCGAGAAAAATACCATAAGAAACTCTTCAATCATAGCCTGTAAATAAAATAATAATTTTAAAAAACTGAATTTTAATTAAGAAAAAAATAACCGTTCGTGCGCCTGAGTAGCCCCCTGGTATTAATAAGCAGACGCATGAATTTATAGTTAGACATTTAATATAAAAATTATGTTTATAGTGGAAATTTAATCCCTCGCAATTCCGATAATCGTGAGTATATGGAGGAAGATGTTAATGATATCCAAGTATAAGCTAAGTGCTGCAAAGATGTACTCCTCAGGCGAGATGCTGTACTTGTGCTTCCCCCCGATTATGAGCTGCGTGTCATAGACAAGGTACATAGAGAACAGAAGCACGGCCAAACAGGAAACCGCCAACCGCCATATATTATTGTTTGGAATGAACCAAACAATTATCACTGAAAATAATATTAATCATTAATTTTACGACGAATGTTAACGTGTGTTAATTTTTTTATTTTATTGAAGCAAGTAGTACAGTAATACCCCGCTTTACGCGACCCCGTTATGTGCGGTTTCACCATGACGCGAAACTCAAATTTATTGTTAAATTACGCGAAAGAGTGCTAAAACATAATGTAGTCATCAACTTCTCTATGGTCGCGGGAATTTCAGTTAACGCGATTTTTTTCAGAACGTATCCCTCGCGTAAAGCGGGGCATTACTGTAGAGAGCCGGAGAGAAGAGTAGAGCCATACTGAGGCGTTGGCTTTTATATTAAGACATTTTAACAATTTTGTACTAAATAATTTTAAAAATTATTCGGTTTCTTATTTTAAATTTATAGACATACCATTAAATTAAGTTAACCGTCTCTGCATATTAGTCTTTCGTTCACTCTTTTCTTGTTGTGTATTTCGTTCTTAATAGAACTACATACACAACTGAATTTTATTACGTAATAATATTTTTTTTAAACTTACTGAATATAAGCAGAATAGTTGAAAAACAAACAAGTATTCCACCCATGGTCGTGAAGTCCCATTTTGTTTGGAAAGCGAAGAGTGTTAGAGCGAGACAGATAGCTGCTGTTATGCCAATCGCCATTAATACCTAAAATTATAATTTATTTAATCTCGGAACTAGTGTTTCCTAGTTAAATGTAAAGTGAAATTCCTCGGCTTTTACAATCCCTATAGTGACTTAGTGTGGATTTGGATATTGAAAATGCATGTATTTTCTAAATATTTTTTTTATATAGAGCAAATCAATGCGAACCTATCGGTGAAGAGCAGAATTAAAAATGCTTCTATTTTAATGATAAAATCAGCACTAGGAGACATTATAAACAATCCAGGTATTTGTAAAGGAAATGTATTAATTATTATTATTTGCTAACTATTACATTGTAACAGTGATTCCTCAATAGAAACATCATGGTCAAGGAACCATCTAGAACCTGATAGTCGTCGACAAAGAAGTTAATAGTATATACATTTTTATAAATAAATCTGTTAATTTGAATTTGGAATGAAACAAAAGAGGAACGCGAGGGACGTTCAAATGTGGACTTGGATGTTGGTTGCGAATGAGAACGGATGTGTGTGCTTAGATTATAAGAGATTGGTAATATAGTGTAAATAGAATTTTAAAAGTTTTCATTTGATACAGTCCATTTACTCTATTGGCTACAGTTATAAATGTTTACGAGTACTTACCTCAATGGCTTCAAAATGGCTCGCAGTAATACCGAGTAGAAAACTTTGTGATATTGTGAAGAGAATCAAGAATATGTAATTCATGGGTGCATTGCGACGCACGTTTGTGCAGCAAGACATGGCGATTATTGTCACCAAGTACACGCCCAGTGCTAGGAAACTGTAACATACATCCATTTCTGGGGCTTAATTAATTAATTAAGCATATAGCCAAATTAACAGTCGGAACTAACATTTTAGCAAAAGTTTTTCTTGTTGAAAGCTTCAAAATATAATTATTGGCCATCCATAGATAACGTCACATGATTTTCATGATTTTTGACCCCTTTCCCCGTTCTTGTCACATTTGTGAGAAAACCCACCCTAGAGTGACGTCACATGTTTTATTTATTTATAAATGCTACCTATATCAATATTTTGTTTAACAATTTAAATCCCCAGTTTTGATAAATATCGGACAACACTTACATAAGCCACGGATATCTTGAAACCCATTTAATAGTACCATCGTGGAATGTGAACAATGCAATGAAACCCATCGTTATTAAAAGTTGTACCATTAAAATAGAATACACCTGTAAATGATATAAATAACTATTGTATTTATTTTAGCTGCAAAAATATCGAAACATCGCTATTAAAGTAAACGCGAAAGCTAACTTTATAAGTTAATAATTTTGTATACATAGGCGTAGCGAGCCATGGGTTCAGGGTGGGGCAGCAGTCTAAAATAATATGTAACTAGCAAACTCTACCCCGGTTAATTTTTTTGTGTCGAATGTGAACTTTCTTACGGATATTAAGTATTGTAGTTAGTACCTAGATAATTAAGTTTTTTTAGGTTTGATTAGGTACCTTACAGGTCAGAGACAGGGTGGGGTAAGCGCCATATATACATAGTAATAGTTTCTTGTGTCCTTGCAGGGTGTCGTATCGTCGAATGTTTGTTTTGACATTCTTGTATTTATAATATGACATAAAAGAAAGGTTTTTTGAATTTTAAACTAATAATAATAAATGGAAGGTCTTCTGTTGTAAGGTGGTCAATGAAAATAATATCAAACAGTTTTATCGTACTCAAGTGGATGTCAAGAAGACTGGCTAATGACTGACCACATGTAAGTAAGGCATAGATAAAAGTTTGTGATATTCTATGCTCCCTGCCTACCCCAGTAAGGAGGTGAATTAGTTAAAAAATAATTTTACCTTACGTATAAAGGCCTTTCTTATAGATTGGTCATCAAAATCGAAGGTTCTCCCCTCTCCATCTTCACCGATATCATTTGGAGGAACATATCCTGAAGGCTGAAATAATATTTTTAATTATATTATATGCGTACAAACGACAAACTTCAAATGGATTCTAATTGGACTGGAAGAAGTCATTAGAAAGGGATAACTAATCTTATCGTGTCGAAGTTGAGGCATGTGTGTGAAAGGGATGCCGATATCTGTCTCTTTCTATAGCTTATATACCTACAAAAATTGTATCCATTTGAAAACCGCCGTGTGTACAAACAAAAATAATTGGCAAAGGGATGGTCAAGCATCTTATCTAGAACGTAAAAGGTCGTGAGTAACGCCATATGCTTGTTCGATGATCGATCGCCCTCCGATTGATAAGGAAATTGGCAGCCATATTACTTTTATTTTTACTTCATCTAGACCAAAATTTGACTACACTATGTTTGAAATTAAGCTAAAGTGTAGTTCTATGATCAAAAACAATTGTTTCTATAAAGGACAGTTTTTTTTTATAGTAGTCACGCATGTGGCCATATTAGACATCTGTATTTATTTTCAGTCAACTTTAATAATACAAAAAAAATCGTATAAATTCTTAGAATTGCTCCATTTTATAAACATAACCTATTAACTCGACATTTCGACTAAGTTAAAATACTAAACATCCACAATAAACACGTTCCCAATGACCGAAGCATAAATATTTTGATTTTCGAACGTTTGTTCTTCAATTAAATTTGTATGGAAATATTGTTTGAAGTAAATCCATTCAAAAATCGAGTTTAGAACTGTTAACGCGTATATGCGCCGGCGCATGTAGAAATAAACATTTACCTGTTCCATCTTGACACAACTGCTCTGATGACACTGTTACACAGTACTGATAGCAGTCACCGGTGTGTAATCACAGCGATAAGAGAAATCAATACGCACCTATTTTTTTGGAATTTTGTTTGTGAATAAAGTTGTAATTGTGCCCATACATATGTAAATTTCTTTTTACGTCATTTGTTTTAATAGTCCGTTAAAGTTTGTAATTATAAAATCTTATGAAATTACAAATTAGCTTATTGTTGTATCAAAAATTCGCAAATTATATTTTAGTATATTTTTATTTTTTAAACAATTAATCCATGTCGAAGATTAATACAATCAGGTCACCAACTTTATATTCTATCCATAATATATGAAGTTTGGACCTGTCGTCTAATATCTTTCAAATTGGTTTAATAGTTTAACACTAGAACTACCAACCGGTCAACATGACTGGTTTCAAAAATTCTTCACAAGACTTTTATATAAAACCTAAACGATTCTATTTATTACAATTCTGCTATAAATTTATTGAATTATATTTAATACTTTGCAAGCACCAGTCATCCGGTCATTTTACCCAGTTGGTAGTTCTAGTGTTAATCAGAACCGACACTTAAAATTAAATTGTATAGCCAAAAGAACTTACATCTGAAAAACTAGTAGCTTGCATATTTTGTTGGCCTTGTGGATAGCCTTGCATCGGATATCCGGGTTGTCCTGGCGGATATCCTGCATAGCCCTGCTGTGGGTAACCATGTTGCGGGTAACCATGTTGTGGGTAGCCATGTTGCGGGTAGCCATGTGGATAACCTGAATACGCATTATTAAGATTTAAAAAAAGAAAACAAAAGACAGCAGACTATCTACTTTCAAATGTTTCTTGGTACTAAGCACTACTATGAAATCTGCTGATTTTTTTAATAACTAATCAGTTAATCAAATCAAACTACATCGATTTATCAATTAGATATTCAGATGTACAGATTGTAATATTTGAAATGTACACATATTGCTTGCTTGGTACGCTAATATAGCTAAGTCTAAATTCGTATGACAAATATGACAAACATTGGCAGACTTAAATTTATCTAAATTAACTCTTTCTTAATATTAAAAGGTTATAAGTGCGCCACTCAGATACGTCAAAGACTATGTGAAGTATGTGAGTCATGAATTAACTTCCTGGACCGTACACAGAACAAAATAACTGTTATTATTAAGACAATAGAAATGACAATAATACTATATTAATACGAAAACCTGTTAAATTAATTTAAATTATTTTTCATTAATTGAAACGATAGAAAATCATCAACATTCACCACTAATCATTCACTACACATGTAAAATTTTAAAATCAATATAATAAAAACTTTTAAACACATTTCAACATGAACACACTACGATTTTGAATATTAGGTTGTGATAAATTAAAATTAAAGGTGAAATTATGAAAAAATATAGGACCTTGCGCGTTTGCCATGCTGTTGGTAATAGATGACGTATTGATCGATACTAAAGGCGCATTCATGAAATGTATGAAAAAATAATGTGATAACGATTCTTGTATCAATATTCGCAGATAAGATTCGTTTAGCAACAAATTTTACTTATTATTTATACACTGAAAAGCACTTTTCAGAAAGAGTACGCGTACGACGTATTTTTGTACGCTTGCTTACAACGTACACTATAAAATATATATTAATTTATTGATTATTTTTCATATAGGCTCTAGCCCAGTGTTTCTCAAAGTGGGTCCCACACCCCACAGGGTGGCAATTTGATTGTTAAGGGCGGCAATTCTAAAATGAACTCGACACGAGTTTAACCCTTTCGCTTCGGGTCATTTAAATGCAATACTAGATTTCGGTACCAAATTTAACGAAAAAAGCAAATTGCGGTAAATAATTATTAGGTATAATTTCGCTTGACGAGACAAAAATATCAACTGGGTGTTTGGTTACATAAGGAGGGCATAAGAATTTTAGAAAGACTAAGATGGGGCATGGCACAAAAAAGGTTGGGGAACACTGTTGTAATCCCAGATACATATGACACAGGGTATCCTGATTGGGGTCAGGACAAGGCTTTTTAAATTAGTTAAATCACGCCCTCTCGTGGTGTCGTGTGGAAATGCAACTTTTTTCATAAGAATATAAGCCAAAAAGAAAAAATTACTCACCCAAATTCGTCTTAAACCAGTAAATTAACGTTGATAATTTTTATATTTTTTTAGCACCGAACAGTCATCAATAGCAGATATGAAAAAGTGTGAAATTAAACAAGGTCGAATAAAAAAACATTTAAATGCATTTATTTTTTGCTTTTAACACAGACTAAAATAATCATTAGTTTATTCGTAGTAAACAATAAAAATCCTATACAGTAATGCCCCGCTTTACGCTTTACTTGTCGAAAAAAATCGCGTTAACTGAAATTCCCGCAACCATAGAGAAGATGATGACTACATTATGTTTATACGCAACCTTTCGCGTAATTTAATAATACATTTGAATTTCGCGTTATAGTGAAACTGAGCATAACGGGGTCGCGTAAAGCGGGGTATTACTGTAGTAGAAAACAAACTATAGTAAATTTTACAGTGGTATAATATAATGGGTTATGCAGTTAAACGTGTAAATTTGAAAATGTTCCAATCAGTATAAAAGTAAATGCAAAATAGTTTCCCCGTTTTTATTATATCTCCATTATATCGCAATTTTTATTTATAATTATCACTTATTGAATCTCCCGTTCATAAATTTGTCGATTCTTATACATGCGCATAGGCGTAGCCACGGTAGGGCAGAGTGGGACGCTTGCCCTACCCTGGCTCCGACCTGCAAGGTACCTAATCAAACTTAAAAACCTTACTTATCTAGGTGCTATCTACAATACTTAATATCCGTAAGAAAGTTCACACTCGACAGTCGACACAAAAAAATAACCCGGGGTAAGACCGCGGGTATAGGTTGCTAGTTACATATTATTTTAGACTGCTGCCTCACCCTGAGCCCATGGCTGGCTACGCCCATGTACATGCGGTATAGATTTTCGTAAATTCTACGAATTCATGAAAGAGATACACTGAGATCATTTTACAAAGCGCTGACAGTAACTCTATCAACGATCAGTGTCGAATTATCACTCCACGTCGGATACCAGCTGTCTAACTCCTGCCAGAATCGCAGCTTAGCCTTTGTGTTGAAGTTTGTCCACGGCTTGACATGACCACGGCCTGATGTCAGTCCATCAATGAAATCTATTGTTCCTCCTGCAGCCACACCCAGTGTTAAATAGAACTGAAAATGTTATTTTGGTAAACGGAATACCTTTATAGACTGTGATAATTGCCAACACAGGGACATATCTACATTTAAGGTTTAAGACATTTATTTTCTCAAAAAGAATTACAGAAATTCACTTAATTGAGATAAAAACAGAAATTATAAATAAACATAACGTACGTAGACCAAATATATCTTATTATACTAGAATATTTATTTATTTTTTTATTTATTTATAAAGCCTATCTACAAAATTAAATTAAACTAAATGAAATTTTAATTATAGGATAGGATGGCTTGCTCAAGGTGATAAAGGGATAGATAATAAAATTACAAAAATACATAAAAATAAAAAAACAAGAACCAAATAGATGCAAGGAAGAGGGAAGAGAAAAAAAATTGACAACATCACTTCCACTATCCCAGCTCTACGTATAACTAAAATATAAATGTCGGTTTGGTCCTTGTATAGTAGTAGGTAAGTAAGTACCTATATCTAAAATTACTAGATTGACTTTAAAATAGCATGTATAGATAAGGGTATAGTGCAGGTACTTACAAATTCATCGAACGGTGCATTATTCCCCCCCTTTTCCCACAACGAATGTGGGGCATTATCACAATTGGTTTTAGATAATTGATCTCTTAACGCTATATCACCAATATCAATACGAGCCCATTCCACATCATCGACTAGAAATTTTATTTTTTCTGAAATCATAATATAGCATAATAAAGCTTGGCTTTAGTTGAGGACCCCAAAATTGCGCGAATAACGAAAAGGTTAGGTTGGGTTAGAGTTAGCTCTATATTAGTAGGATCATAGCTTGTTATAACTTGTCTTTTTTTTTTTAAATTGGCACAATTTAGAAAAAAAAAAAGATTTTACATTTTTACATTTACATAAATATACTTAACTAGCAGTTGCCCGCGACTACGTCTGCGTAATAATGAAAATATAAAGTACTTTGAAGTTTAATGATGTTTCATATTTCAGTCAACAGAAAATGCTTTCCACGCCCCTGTTGCAAAATCTACTAACTGCCTCTCCCTCAAATTTCTAGTTTGTAGCAAAAAAATATACAAACCTGCGAGAGCCCTTACAACTCCCTTAATCAAGCCCTGTTGCAAAATCCGTTCTTTGCAGACGTCAACTAACTATAAACTACCTCCCTGTCAAATTTCATCTTTGTATGTCAAGCGGATTTCGAGAGAACTTTCGCTTTTATTTTCATTGAATTAGATATGAATTAAAATGTGAACTTTATCTTAAAAAACAATTGAAAAACTGACAGCACATTTGCCCGCCAAAATTAGGCACAGACTTCGAATTGTGTGAACTTAAAATAAAGTGAAATACAATATATCTGGCTGTATGGGCTCGATCCCTTTGCCTTAAAATGGAACAAAAAAAAAAGGAATATCATTGTTCATCAATTGAAAATATTCTATAGCCTATGTTCATCAGGGATTTTTTACGATTCTAATGGTAAAAGAAGTTTTCAAATCGGTCCAGTAGTTTCGGAGCCTATTCAATACATACAAACAATCAAATGTTTCCTCTTTATATAATAGTATAGATAAAGAATTTATTATTTGCTTTTTTTTCCTGGTTTCTGCTGTTAGCTTTGCAGCTGTTACAGCGAAGCGGAGTAGGGTGGAACAGTCGTGAAGCGACTCCACCAATTCCGCCAAAAGGGCGGGATTGAGACTAGTCCTGGGTGAAGCCCAGGCCAGTAACAATGGAGGATGGGATTATTATTTGCAAATTCAACTATATATGCCTAAACTTAAGATGTTAATTAGATGCGTGTTATACTTTCGGAAAGCGCCATCTATGGACGAGCAGTGGAATCGCTACATTGAGTAACAGAAAAATGTAGTAATTGTAGGAACTTACCAGGTTCCCATCGAACAGTGTAATCATGAAATGTGTCACCCCATAATTCATTGACACGTGATATTTTTATTCCAAGAAACCTGTCGTAACATTTGGAATGCATTATTGGACCTCCGTATAAAACCTAAAATTTAATTATGAAATAAATTAAGAAAATATCATATTTCTGACTTTTATTATTCTTTTAGTTTTACTCAGCTGCTAGGTCATTTGACCTCCCGCCACTTCTGTAGACAGTCAAAAGACGAAAACAAATGCCACTTACATTGTTTCCGTACTGCACTTGGCCTTTAGTAAGTTTCTTATTCCCCCGCGCTGAAGCAATTTTTATAACGCCCGATGCGAAATTCAATTTTCCATATTTATATATGAAAGGCTCTAGCAACATTTCTGAAAAGAAACAAATAAATTGTAAAAAAATCGTCTCCACTATTCATTTCATTGTTCTTTTGTTATTTGCGTCATTACCTGGATATAGCCAATCCCCTTGCGGCAATTTAGCACGTACTGTCACTGTTCCATATTTAAATGCGAAAGCTTTGCTAGATATTCGACCACTGACGATTGGTGGAAGGATATTTGATCCACTGCCTATCATGTGACATGCGTTTGTTGACTCCGTGCATCTGAAAATTGTAATTTATCTTTTATTAGCTTAACAACGAAATTACATTTACACTAGAACTACACAAGACTTTTATGTAAAACCTTACTCGTTATTTTTTGTAAACGATTATATTTTTTACAATTCTACAATAAATTTATTGAATTATATTTAATACTTTGCAAGCACAAGTCATCGGGTCATTTTGACCGGCTGGTAGTGTTAAATGTACGATATGATACAATCGACCGCTATGATTATAAAAAATAATAATATATAAAAATGACAGACGGAAATAAAAATAAATATAGAAATATTCCAAACAGCTGAAACTATGGTCAAATGGATGGAAATTTTAGTAAAAAAAAAATTTTTTTTAAATGTCCTATGTTAGTTGCGAGAGCCCTTACAACTCCTTAATCTGGCCCCGTTTCAAAATCCGTTCTTTGCAGACGTCAACTAACTATAAACTACCTCCCTGTCAAATTTCATCTTTGTATGTCAAGCGGATTTCGAGAGAACTTTCGCTTTTATATTCATTGAATTAAATATGAATTAATATATCTTAAAAAACAATTGAAAAACTGACAGCACATTTGACCGCCAAAATTAGGCATAGACATCGAATTGTGTGAACTTAAAATGTAATATTTCTTTAAAAAACAATTGAAAATATTTTATAGCCTACGTTCATCATTTTTTTATTTTTTACGATTCTAATGGTAAAATAGATATAGATATAGAAAACAATTGAAAATCTGACTGCACGTATAACCGCCAAAATTAGGCATAGACATCGAATTGTGTAAACCTAAAATAAAATGAAATATATCTTAAAAAACAATTGAAAAACTGACGGCACGTATGAACGCCAAAATTAGGCATAGACATCGAATTGTGTAAACCTAAAATAAAATTAAATATATCTTAAAAAACAATTGAAAAACTGACGGCACGTATGAACGCCAAAATTAGGCATAGACATCGAATTGTGTAAACCTAAAATAAAATTAAATATATCTTAAAAAACAATTGAAAAACTAACGGCACGTATGAACGCCAAAGTTAGGCATAGACATCGAATTGTGTAAACCTAAAATAAAATTAAATATATCTTAAAAAACAATTGAAAAACTGACGGCACGTATGAACGCCAAAATTAGGCATAGACATCGAATTGTGTGAACTTAAAATAAAATGAAATATTTCTTTAAAAAACAATTGAAAATATTATATAGCCTATGTTCATCAGGGATTTTTTACGATTCTAATGGTAAAAGAATTTTTCAAATCGGTCCAGTAGTTTCGGAGCCTATTCAATACATACAAACAAACAATCAAATGTTTCCTCTTTATATAATAGTATAGATATAGATATAGAAAACAATTGAAAATCTGACTGCACGTATAACCGCCAAAATTAGGCATAGACATCGAATTGTGTAAACCTAAAATAAAATTAAATATATCAAAAATATCGTATGAACGCCAAAGTTAGGCATAGACATCGAATTGTGTAAACCTAAAATAAAATTAAATATATCTTAAAAAACAATTGAAAAACTAACGGCACGTATGAACGCCAAAATTAGGCATAGACATCGAATTGTGTGAACTTAAATAAAATTAAATATATCTTAAAAAACAATTGAAAAACTAACGGCACGTAACGCCAAAGTTAGGCATAGACATCGAATTGTGTAAACCTAAAATAAAATTAAATATATCTTAAAAAACAATTGAAAAACTAACGGCACGTATGAACGCCAAAATTAGGCATAGACATCGAATTGTGTGAACTTAAAATAAAATTAAATATATCTTAAAAAAACAATTGAAAAACTAACGGCACGTATGAACGCCAAAGTTAGGCATAGACATCGAATTGTGTAAACCTAAAATAAAATGAAATATATCTTAAAAAACAATTGAAAAACTAACGGCACGTATGAACGCCAAAGTTAGGCATAGACATCGAATTGTGTAAATAAAATAAAATTAAATATATCTTAAATAAACAAGTGATAAAAAAATTAAATTAGAAATAATAATAATAAATCCATAAATAGCAGACATTGTATAGTATTTGTGATCTAAAAAGCGGTTCAATTTTTAATGTGCGGTTTAAGTTGTTTTAACAGTATCTACCGCATGCGGTTTTTTGGCATAAGAGTTCACACGTATATTAAAATTGTTGGGCTGTGGCTAAAAGAAGAAAGCGTGTTTGTTTAGATAAAATTTGTGCGCATATAAAATAATTATTACCCATTGGAAAGATCTAATGTCCCACTGTAAATAGAGTCGTTCGTGAAATGTTCCATGAATTGCTGTAACACTGGTTTTATGGACAAGAATCCGTCTTTTACAGCCACCGTTTGACGTTGATATGAAACAAAGGGGTGTTCCTGAAATATAATAACAATAATAATAACTCTTTATTCCACAAATAAAAATACATATAAAGAACAGAAGAAAATAATAATAAAAAAAAAAACAAAACACGGCCTTATCACTAAGCAGTGATCTCTACCAGGCAACTTAGGGTAGTAAATCAGGAAGTAATGATAGGGTGCAAAAAACAAAATAAAATAATATATACAAATGAATGAATGAATACATGTGGGCATGTAAATTAAAACAACACTGTTTTTTTTTTTAAATAAAACGTCCTGTTTCACTTACAGGGTGTTCTATAGGTAACTTCTGTTCAATTAGCCATGTGCCGTCATCGAGTGAGTTAAAATCATCCACGAATATAATATCTCCAGAACAAATTTGGCTTTTTGTTCCTCTTACTTCGGTTTTCGATGGAGTACATTCTTTGCTCGCTTGTTCTTCCATTGCTTTGTCTGATGAAAATTTTATAAAAACTTTAACAGGTTTTTTAAAATGTTCATCATAATTTACTGTAATGATTATAAAATTGTATTGTAATGCGATTTGTTTTATTGAGTTCAATTCCTAAGCAGACAGATATCGGTCATATCTGCTGTGCTAATTTGTAGGATTACCTTTTAAATTCCTCTTAAAAGAATCCGGTTGGAATGGACAAGGTTTTTCCCCCAAATTCCTAACAGTATATGAAAGAAATAAAAATGGGGACATAGTAGGCTTGGTTGTTTCAGGCGTTTCTTTGCGAAAATCATTTTAAAAGAAATCATTTAAAAATATTTTGCTTATAATTCCCGCTACAACATTCAATAACTTGTCTCGACGCGTTTCCCCGCTTCACGTGGCATCATCAGGATACGTGAAGTGGCGAAACGCGACGAGACAAGTTATTGAATGTTGTAGCGGGAATTATAAGTAAAATAATTTTAAATAATTTCCTTTGACATAGTACCAAATAGCAATACCGAAAATGCATCCCTTAATACTGTACCTTGAAATGTATATTTTTGGTTGTCAATCAAATAACCCTTGTTATTAATAGAAACGAATATATAATAATAAATGGTGTCTCCATCTTTTAATTCAACTTCTGTATCTTCAAATGCCCAAACCCCATTGGTCGGTTCTAGTACCTCGCCGGATATTGTACCAACTTCGTCTTGCTTTATTAGACGGTTTATGTTCCCTTGAAACACGAAGAGGCTCAACGAATTTGCATCTGAAATATCGTTTTTGCTCAAATAAAAAAACCTCTTGCCAAGTAAATGATTAAATCAGCGGTTCTCAAACTTTTTTGGCGAAGGAATAAATCCTAAAATAATTTTCAAAAAAACCATTTCATTGTAATATTACGCAATATTTATACATATAATTATGTACGTATTACTGTTTTTAAATGTTTGGTAGGTATTTTCGCGGAGCACACTTTGAGAATGGCTGGCTTAAATAAATATTGTACAGTCATTTCTTCCGCAAGAAGCTCTTCTATTTGCTTAAATCGGGGATTAACTAAATATAAATAACTCATAATTGTTTAAGAAATATTTCTATCAATAAGTACAATGTTTTTTTTTTCTATATACATCAAATCTGTTGAGACTACAGTAATACCCCGCTTTACGCGACCACGTTATGTGTGGTTTCACCATAACGCGAAATTCAAATTTATTATTAAATTACGCGAAAGAGTGCGTATAAACATAATGTAGTCATCAACTTCTCTATGGTCGCGGGATATTCAGTTAACGCGATTTTTTCCGGAACGTATCCCTCGCGTAAAGCGGGGCAATGCTGTATAAATAAAAAACTCGACCTACCTGGTGTTGAAATACGCACGCCTTTTGGCTGCAGTTTTTCTATTTTCACGTCAGGAACAACAGATTGGCAATAGCAATGTACGAAAATAAGCAAAGTGACTTTTAAAGGCAGTGCTATACGTGTACTCACGGACTGAGTCATTTTGATACTGAGAGACGTAAACATCAAGTTGCGGTGAATCCCAATAGTGATACGGTTTCTTGTAAGCGGAGCGGGTAGCGGTGGCGTAGTTTTGGGGAATAACTTTTATTATAATTGATACTGGAAAATATATTTTTAATTTAGTGTCAGTATTTAATGTATGACTTTATTTATTTTACTTTATTTATTTATTAATTTGTGAGTATATTTTACATATAATATTATATGGTTTTCGAATTCGGCGGCGCTAAAAATTTGCGGTATTGTTATTATAAATTATAAAAAACAATTATATAATAGTAAAATTGAATAGTTTTAATTATATGAATTTCGGGAAAAAAAAGAAATAATTTAAAATTTAAAAACTCAAAATTGTCTACTATTTGAATTCATTAGTTGTCAACTACATGATTCGACTAATAAAATTCGCCGGTCATTAACCCTGCTCAATATGCGAGGTCTCTCTGCACAGCAACCGGTAACCGGGTCAATTTTCCTGAGTACTAATATACGATCAAATTTTTCAGCCACTATAATCGGTGCCATGTGCATATTTTCAATTTTGTTGATCACTATTATTATTTTTGATGTGAAACATCTATTGGCGTGAGTATAAACCGGATTGTTGGCGTGGCGATGCTTGCCGTGGCGACGAGTTTGTTTTATCGAGTTATTTCTGAAATCTATATCATTTAAGAAGTTTTCGAATTTTAAATTTTTGTATTTAATATAAATAAATGTTTCTTAAATAAATAGTCATCATTTTCTGTAAAAAAATTCATGGTATTTAATTTTTTCATTAAGCAATTATTAGTTCCTGTTGTAATCTTGTCTTTTACGCATATGACTTGAATAAACTTCATGTTTCACATCTGCCAGGCGTCCCGTGACGGCTCACATTTTTTTTTTATTTCAACATAAAGACAAGATGTGGTGATATGAGCTTTGATGATGGAATTGAAACGTAAAGAATGTTTTGAAGAGAGACAAGACTGCGCGACTCAATGGCGCAGTGATTTAAGTTTCCCGCTAAGTTCATTCGTAGTCAGTAAGTACTTAAATATATTTAAAAGTAATGTTTATAACTGGCCGCAAACTTATCAAGAAGTTTACGTTTTAACGATAACCTTTTCATTGGCATCTAGTTGAATTATTTATGAATTAAAGATTTATTATTAATATTGTAAGTTGTAGTTTTTTTGAACGTGCAAATCTGGGGAAAAAACCTTCTTAAGTTATGCTATATACTAGTGCTTCCCAACGTGGGGTCTACGCCCCACAGTGGGGTAATTTGATTGTTAAGGGGGCTATTCGAAAATGGACTCGACACGAGTTTCACCCTTTCGCTCCGGGCCATTTAAATGCAATTATTAAGTATAATTTCGCTTGACGACACCAAAATATCTTCTGGGTGTTTGGTTACATGGGGAGGAAGCGGCGAAAATAAGAATTTTAGAAAGGGTAAGATGGGGCATGGCACAAAAAAAATGCATTCATCTATGAGGTTTAAACTATAGGGTACTACAGGGGTTTATATGGAGGTTTCTATAGGGAATTATGTTTAAAAATGATTGTGTTTTTTTTCTTTATAATAATAGATTTTTTACCGCACAAAAATTGCACATAGGCGAGCTTAATGTTGTCAGCATTATCTATCAGCTAACCTTTAACAGTGTGAGCAGTGATATACATTTTAAGCTCCACCAATGTTTGATGATTATTTTTATAATGTTTAGGGTAATTCTATAAAAACATTTTTAAGCTTGGCTCTATTATTCGTTACTATTTTTATACGTTCTGTAATGTGTCAGACAGCAGTGACATCTTTACGTTTTTATTGTAATTATTATCGATAGGTGTCCCAATAATAATTGTTACTATATCTTTAAATAAAAATTAATTACATTATAAAGCGTATATTTTAACATAATCAACCAACAATTGAACGTCATCGTTGTGCCACGAACTTTGCCAAGTGTCTCTCGCATTCCAGAAGTGCAGCATGGCTTTCGTGGCTGCATTTATCCACGGCTTGCCATCTCCAATCAAACCATCAGCAAAGTCGTTTATTCCACCCACTTTTACACCGAGAGCTATGTAGAACTGAAAGAAAAATTATTAATACTTAACACGTGTTCTTATGATCGCCTTTTTCAGTTGCGCTGAAATTTTTAAATGTTTCATCAATTAAATCAATCAAAAGTGCAAGTCAGAAGGATAATTGGGAAGGTGTACGTAAAGAGCTCGTTACACCTGGAACTTGCAAACATATACCTGAATATACAGGAATTTATAAAAGCACTGTTTTAATACAATTAAGAGAGAAAAAAGAAACACTCATGTGAAAACCATTCTTTTATTTGCAAGTCTTAGATAGGTATATTTTTTTATGTACCTATGACTATTTTCAAATGGATACAGTTTCTGTAGGTATATAAGCGATAGAAAGAGAAACGACTGCGGTATCGTGAACGGCAGAGGAGATATCTGCATCCCTTTCACACTTGCCTCAACTTCGAATATTGTTATCCCTTTCTAATGATTGTTTCTCCCAGTCCAAAGTCCAATCTGTATCCATTTGAAGATTGTCGACTGTACACTGGTAATGTATTTATGAAAATGTTTAAAATTTAACAACATGACGTCATCTAGTTGTCGGTCAAAACTTAACCCATTCTAAACGTATGTGTGTACTTGTATCCCTTTCTAATGATTGTTTCTCCCAGTCCAAAGTCCAATCTGCATCATTCATACCTGCTCATCAAACGGCGCCATGATAGTGCTCTCCATCAATTTCTCAGCAACACTCAGGTTATGTTTCCCAGCATATGACGAAAATCCCTCATCTGGATTTACTTCACCGTATAATTCACTGTCTACGTACACTTTTATTCCAGCTGCAAAGAAATTTTTATTCGCTGACTCATTTCGAACTTGTCTTTATGCTATTATTTGCATCCTATCTATAATATAATGCTAAGTTAGGTAGAAGTGACAGCAGTCCACATGACGACGGCTCTACCATAAACAAATTAATCGTCTAGAACAGTGATTCTCAACATCAAAAAAAAAACATTCAAGTGTGCCGCCAAATTTTAGATATATAAATAATGTTAATATTATTAAATAATATGATTTAAAAATTTTGCCGCCAAATATTTAAATCGTTAAAAGTGTGTCGCAACAAAAAAAAAAGGTTGAGAATCACTGGTCTAGAATGACAGTACACACTCCTCTTTTACCCGATTATTTGCGAACTACTCCGAAACGCGATTAGGCCACGTGGTGGTTTTTACTTTAACACCGTATTCAACCTCTTGTTAACAAAAACTTATAGCAATTAGAGATAGTATTACTAAAAACATGTGCGAAAAATATATAAAAAAAGTTACAATAATTTAACTTACTAGGATTCCAAACAATAGAATAATTATGAAATCCTTTGTTCCAATGCTCGTAGCCTATTTTTTCCTTAAGGTAAACGCTACGATGAGGTTCCTTGTCAAACATGATTGGTCCAGCGTATAGTTTTTTAGAATAAGCCAAGTTTCCTTTTACATGTGCTATTTTTATTATCCCTGAAGCGTAATTACGACTGCCGTAAACACTTTCTTTAGGTTCTAATTGAATTTCTGAAATAATAAAGCAATAAAACTATATGACAAAAGTAGTACAGTCAGTTGTCTCACTAAAATATTATAGTGGAGGTGACTGTACTTTAATTTTGCATGAGCTCGCTATAAAAATAGCACAGAATCCCACCAAAAGACTCATCACTCTTAATAAATCAACAAAAAAAGGGAACCTGGTAAAATCCAATCTCCAAGAGGTAATTTGGCGCGTATTTCAACCCTTCCAAATTTGAAAGTGAATTTATTTCTTGTGGTTATCTTTGCAGTGACGATAGGAGGCAGGATTTGAGAACCTGACGCTTCTATGGAGCATTGTTTTGTGCCAACTAAACCTGTACATCTGACATTACAATATTATTTATTAGTGGCAATTACTACCTGCAAAGATTAACCTTAACTTTGTAAGCAGTGTTACCAACCTTACTGTTTTAGCAGTAGATTAGATGTTTTCTGTTTCATTCCTAATTTTTACTTTTCTTCAATTTTCAATATTTTTTTATAGCCACTGTATAATAAAAGACAATGACACTAGATGGCAGTATCTACTCTTTCGGGATTCGAGGGAATCCCCCGACCACAGTCTATGTGATTGAGAATGACAGCTACAGACTAAAGCGTATTGTGTTGAGGCTACAGCTTTCAATTAGTGAAATATATGTAATCCCGCCGTTTATATTAAATAACAATATTTACAACATCTTTGATAAAATGAGCAGTGTTATTGGTGAGCTGCTGTTTCTTGTGGTTGGCAACACTATTTGTAAGTTTACTAATTACTAGGATCTTACCTAGAAGATAGATCTAACGACTGTCGTGTGAAGCCTTTACCGTATTTCTTCTCCAAAAGCTCAGGACGAATTATTAAGTTACCATATTTTACGCGAAGGCTATCATCGTCCATGTAAACGTTGAATGGGTAGTCCTAAAATACAGATTTCAGTGTATATTTGAGGAGGTGATAGCTACTGTAACAGTATAGGCTTATCTGAAAGTGGGTTTTATTCCAGACCAAGTATTTATTTATACATACTATAGTAAGTGCATGCTTGAGTGGTCCTTGTCCTGATAGGAATAAGAGAGATATGTACTAAGCAGCGTTACCGATCCGGGGGAATTTCCCTTTTTGGGCAGAATTTTACGTTTATGAGGGGCAAAAAAGTAAATAAGACTGAATGTACTTATTCTTTCAAAATAGTCTTTTTTTACCCAAACAAGTTTTGAAGGGAATTTTACTACAAAAAAGGGAATCCTTCTACATGACGCGGGGAATTCACAAAACTACCGCTGGCAACACTGGTACTAAGCAACATGGATATATTTGAACCCGGAACTGAAGCCATTATACTTACAGGTTCTCCAGGAAATCTAATCTCAGGTGTCCAGATCCTACCCTCTTTTATTCCAGCATTAAAATTATCTTCAAACAGAAGCTGACCTCTACATACAAATCCTGGCGTGGAAACTTGCGAAAGGGATATTTCACAGGGATAATTGGTTGGTCTGGTGGTTGTCGGGTAAGTTGGGTTTATTGGGAGTGAAGTTGATGGTTGAGATTCGATTCCGGTCTCTATTTGATTACCGTCTTCATCTACATAACCTATAATATAAACGAATTTAATTTTTCAAATAAAGTGATTGTGGTTATGGGTGGTACTTCCAAAAAAACTCTGTAGTTCTTAGTAAATTATTAGTCTGCAATCATTATCCAATAATATGTCAATAATTAAATATTTTCAATTGTTTTTCTGTAACTTCCTTTCCAATCAATTTGGAATCCTATAAGCGCAAATTATATAGGGATCGCGGTTGCTGCCCGCAATCGTCTTTTTGCGGGAACAGTCGGGTCCGTTTACAGACCGTACTCTGGCTTAATGTTAGACGGAGTAAGGTCATGGACCGAGATATTATAAAAAATAACATGTGTTGTTAATTGTTTTTAATTTAATGTTCTTATAATAGTATATGCCTTTATTTATTTCTTAGTGCCTAAAATACAAGCACTAGGCTTCTTAGTATAAACAATACAAAAGAAACCTAATACGGGTTCGTAGGTTTTGATCCCTAAAATAAATATATGACATAATTTTTTACATACATACATACCAGTAATAGTCCACTCTCCATTATCCTGTCTATATCCCAACCCGTTTTTCAATACATAAGTCCAAAAGTATATTTTGTCACCAATTTTCAACTTAGCGCTTCGATCTCGGAAAATCCAGCGACCCATTTTTGCTTTCGTAATATCACGAGACCAATGTCCGGCTTCCAGTCCCTCCATTTCCTCATTGAGCTTCCCGTGGAAAGCGAATAGGGAATAATTGTCGTCTGTAATTCACATAATCATAAATTCGAAATAGCTTAGCAAGTAGGGTAGTCACATGCTGGACTATTTGAAAAAACAAATGAATCAAATATATAGTGTGTTTTGTTTAGTGTTTTTTTTTTGTCTTATCAACCTCTGTGGACCACTGATTAGTTCATTTGTGTATTATGCAAAGGTCTCGGGCTCTAATCCCAATCAAAACAAATAATTTTATATAGTAATTATTATAAAAAGTAGGTATTTGTTTCGGCTCTTATATAATTTGCTTACTATTGACGAAATGCGAAAAAGTAACTTACCGGGAATCGAAACCTTAAGTCCCTTGGGATGAATAGCTTCCAATTTAGCTGGCGGAACTTCAAAACAAAACACATTTGCAAAATACAAGCAAAAAAGCGAGAAAATCACATTAATTCTATACATTATCGGTTAATATTTGTTTTCCTTAACACGACCTTCAACCTTTGTTCATTAGCCCATACTGAATCGGTCAATGTTTTTTTAAATCTATTTCATATTTACGTATTACGTATATACTATATATAGTATATACTATACGTATATACTATATATGTCTTTCGGCTTTGCTCATGTGCTTGCGTCGTGTATAGAGAGGAAATACGAGCTGATTCGGATTAACCGAGTGTACACGAAGCGTGCCGACAGGATACGAAGTCGGTTGGGAACACATGTAGGGTAGGTGAAGTTTTCGGCGTTGCTGATGATTGGCAATATGGATGAGCTGTGTCTATATATATATAATTATGGTATCTGTTACATATAGGAGTTGAATGTTTGTATTATTTTTGTCTAGGTAGGTAGGTTTTTGTATTATTTTGTATATCTGAATCAATAATAATATATGATATTATATAATGATATTTATTTGTAAAAAAGAAACACAGACAGCCTTTCCAGTGGTAATTATAGATTTTTTTTAATCAAATTTGTGTTTTTTATTCACTATAAATAATCTCATTTGATACTAATTTTACTTTGTCCAAGGATAATGTTTGAAATGTAAAGTTCCATTGGTATACACAAAAGGACTACTAACATTTTAGTGGGATAACTCAAGGAACAAATACAAATAAAAATATAATAGTTTAATTTAAAAATTAATAAATTTATGTATCACAAAAAAAGCATTTTGCCATAGAGTTGAATATAATAGAGGCTACACTAGCAACAATAGATTTACGTTTGTCTTAGTATCCTCATTAATATAATAAATAAATAATAATAATAAAATAAAATTAACTTTATTGTACTAACAAATATCCCTACTAATATTATAAATGTGAATGTGAGTTTGTTTGCTACGTTTTCACGCAACAACTACTTAACAAATCATCATGATACTTTGTACACATATTTTTGAAGGTAATAGAAGTAACATAGGATATTACTTTTTATTTAAAAAAAAATAAGTTTTTAAAACATCATTGTATGTAGTAATTTTTAAAAACTGATAATCCCAGCCAAGCAAGAAAATATAAGTATCAGAGATCATTTCTATTGAAATGATCTCTGATACTTATTTAATGACTTAAATGCTAAATTATAATATTATACTATAATCAATTTATAACATTTTCAATAGTTTTATACAATGTAATTTGCTGTGCCCTAACAGATAATATAGCTATTTAAAGATATATTATGTACCTTTTGTTTTACGCACACATTTCTTTTAATTATAGCTTCTCTAGTATATATAACTCAATGTTTTTGTCCTTAAAATTAAAATTTAAACTGAATGAGTATTACCAGTACATAAGTCCTTTTTTACATATCTGGGACATTAGAAATATACACAAAAATATTACCTAATTAATATAATTACTATGTAAGAGAAAAATCTATTAGGCATCAATTTTGAGCTTTGAGCTGATGCATTTTACACCTTGAAATAATTCACATTATAACATTTAAATTATTTTTCAATAAATTTAACATCAAATCAAACATAGATATGAAAATTAACAAAATAATGTTTTAATACTTGAATATATTATATTTTGAAATGTGACGTCACGCAATTTAGAATCCCTCCTCTCCCCTTGTCACACTTCGTCTCCCCCCCCCCCTTCTCTTAACGTGTGACGTAATTTATGGATCGCCCCTTACAATAGATATCCTACAATTCTAAATATAATTTAATACTAACCTAATTTATTTATTTTAAATGCATTAAAAATTTAGGAAAATAGTAACTACTATGACCCACGAATAGATGCAGACAGATTACTACCCATGCACATGGGCAACATATACTGAATGATCAAAGGTTAATATATATATATATATATATATATATATATAATGAATGTTTGTCTGTATGTCTTTTATAGATTCGTAAACTATGCATTTGATCATGTGATATGTATATTATATGTAAAATTAATTAAAACCTTTAAAAGGTTTTAAGGTTTGTCTTAGCGATTTTGTGCGAATGTAAATATAATTAAATAGGGCATTGGCAGAATTGTCTTCATTAGACATCTGAGGGCATTAATAAAAGAAGAAGAAGCAGAAAATTTCGTTGTAACAAACAATTGGAAATAATTCACATTTACAAAGCATAAACTCGTACATAATCTACTTTCAGATCAGAATCGTACCACCCAGGATACCACGAGTCCTTTGCATCCCAGAAATTGACCATGCCTTTGCTTTCTTTATTCCTCCATGGTTTGTCCGGGGAATCAACAAAATCATGGATACCTCCTACACGGAGACCAAGAGTTATGTAGAACTGTGAACACGAAAAAATAATTTTATTTTACATATAAATGAACTTGTACATTGTTGGCTTCTATTAACGTGTTAGGATCTATAAAATCTCAATTTTATAGAAGAGTTGTTAATTTAACACTAGATTTACCAGAGCAGTCAAAATGACTGGTCTTGCAAGATCAAATTAAAACTCCTACTGCGTGTAACATTTTCTTTAATGCTTCTAATCTTCTTTAATTTATAACAGAAGAATTAGTTTTATGAATTTTATATTATTTGTAACAAATATATACTTTTTTTGGTTTTAGTAGAAATAGGTATATTTAAGCTGGTAAATCTGGTGTTAAAGTTGTTATTGTACATAGTTCGTTTGTGTACATACTTCATTGTTGTATTGAGCATCTCAGATACTATTGAAAAAATATTTTTAAGAAATTTCATGCGATGGAAAATTATATGTATTTTGAAGTTAGTTATATAACAAAAACTAGAAATGCCAAAATGATGATATTTTAAATAGATGATTTAGAATTGTTTATAAGGACAGAAAGAGAACAGAAATGGGTCACTGACCTTCAATGGAAAGCATAAACTGACAAAATGCAATAAAAAGTTCTCTTTGATTGTAAATACTTTTAGAAAGGAAATAACGTTTTTATTAATCCGGAAAGCCGGATATATTTCTTAACAACAACAAAAAAAAAACAAAACAAAATAAAAACCCGTCATCTTTAAATTTATAAAATTCTTTTCAAACATTAAACGGATCATAAAGGAAGCGTTTAAATTGATATTTGATATCATAAAAGACAAAGAGTTATAAATAATAATATTGTATGAAGCAGATGGTCCTAGTTTTTATGCAGATATTTATATCATAGAAGTATTTATACAATAAAAAATACAAACAGAAAAATTGGTGTAAAGGAACTACTATCGATTTTAAAAATTGATCCAAGAATTGATTTGTAATTTTAGGAACTAGATGAATAGATATTGTGACTACTTTTAATTATACTGTTATACATATTAAAGCGAACATTGTTTAGTGCAGCGATTCTCAACCTTTTTTGTGATTACAAAAATTTGGAGGCACACAAAGAAAAAAAATAAGTCTAAAAATGTTTAAATCAAATTATTTAATAATATTAACGCTACTATATACATAAAAAACTTGACGGCACACTTTTAGAATCTCGTGGCACACAAAAATTGTTGAGAATCACTGGTCTAGTGGCTCATAATCAGGAATCTGAAGGAACTCATTTGTTGAACTTGAAACTTACGTGTTGGTCGAATGGAGCCAAAATACTTCCTTTGTGCCAGTTAGATGCATGTGGTACCGCATGTTCTCTGGCTGCATAGTAGAAGCCTTCTCCTGGTTGGATGTCACCATACTGAAAGCCATCCACATACAGGCCGATGTTATCTATAATATCGCAAAAAGTGGTGGTTTAATATTTTGTTTTTTAATTATAATTAGATTTTTGTCCAGTGGGCTTATCATGAATTTTAGTCTGGCTTTCGAACCGAGTTCGCTTCAAGCGATTTGTATGGAAATTTGAGCAGCGCCACCGCGTGAGGATTTGGAACTACAACATTTTAGATACTTTTTGTTAATTTTCGAACGTCTCGATCTTCCGTTCATTTGATAGATTGCTGGTGCTCGTTAGTTGTTAGTAAAAATTCATGATCCCGATTGCTAACGGATCCGTTTTACTTGTGACAGCTCGATTCAAAAGCCAGACTAAATTCGTGATAAGCCCACTGATCACTACAGTACAGGACGTTATATTCTAGCTTATATAGCTTGATGAATTACTTTAATTTAAGAAGTATTTTTAGCTGCTAACGATTACCTGGTTTCCAAATCATAGTGTAATTATGGAATTCATTCTGCCAGTTCTCGATGCCTGTTTTTCCTTTCATCAACGCTGAACGGAATGGTTCCTTGTCAGTTACAATTGGACCTCCGAATAGCTTCTTACTAAACTCGGGGTTTCCTTTAACGAATGCAACACGAAGTAGTCCGGAAGCGTATCGGGTCGTACCATATATTCTTTCACGAGGTTCTAAGTTAATTTCTGTTGATAGATCATGTTCCAATTTTAATTGGGATAAAATTATTTTTTTTTATAGTTGAGAGAAAGTAAATACTACACAGCAGAAGTTCTCAAAGTATAGGGATGTTAGCGAATATTGAGTGAGTCCCAAAATATAATATCAGTAACACTCATATTTTCTCTTTTTTCCCATTCCAATTAGAATAAGTTAGCATTAAGTAGTTCCGAGACTCGCTACTAGGGAATCTCTGAGCATTACCAATATTTAAACTCCAATTTTTTTAAGAGAGTCAAAAAGTGAGTCCCGAGATTGGAGTTCAGATAACTTTGGAAATCACTACTTTAATTTAAAATAAATTTGCAAAAGAGTAACAAAAATGATTTCTTACCAGGCATTAGCCATTTTCCATTGGGTAACTTGGCACGGACTTCTATCCTGCCATATTTGAAATTAAATGTATGCTTTGTGGTTATTTTGCCAGTCGTAACCGGTGGCAGAATTTGGGCGCCGCTCGCCTGTCTCGAACATTCGGGGCTGTCTACAACGCCCGTGCATCTGTATTATTTAACTAAAGATTAATTATTTGGAAAAAAAGTATTTGATTTAAGTGAGACACTAATTAGAATATTATTATAAAAATGTCGTATCACTAAATTGTTAATTATAATATATTGAGGGTAGTTTGCTGTCAACCATTAAAGGGCTTAGACGCATTTGTTTTTTTTTAATTATAAATACCTACGCGCATATTTTACATTAATAGATCTATATTACTTTGTGGTTTGTATTAATTTGTCAGTGTGTATGTTATTAGACCTCTTGAATATAAAAATGTATTTTATAAGACCGATGTCTTATAATTTCAGGTCTATAAACAAAAGGAGTCGAACATTGTACAAACGACAATCTTTAAATGGACACAGATTGGACTTTGGACTGGAAGATACAATCATTAGAAAGGGATAACTATATTGTTATTTGTTATGGTGTTGAAGTTGAGGTATGTGTGAAAGGGATGCATATATCTCTTTTACCGTTCACGACACCGCGATCGTTTCTCTTTTTGTCGCTTATGTACCTACAAAAACTATATCGACGATGTTTTGAAATATCTTCTCTCGTGTTAAACGCACATTATATTTCTATATACCTTACTAAATCCAAAGACTCATAAAGAAATCCTTCATGATGTTTTGTTTCCAGCAGAACTGGTGTTAAAATTAATGTACCATCTTCCACATGTATTGTGTCATCATCTGTGTATACGTTGAATGGATAATCCTGCAATAAGAAAATAAATTAGACAAATAGATCGGCTATTGGTTCAGTCTACGACCTTCAAGTGTAAACTGCTTGGAAGTAACTTGGCATAACGAGAGAAGTAACCCAAACAAGCGCCAAAATGTAGGAACGCCAATTCAAGCGTTGCAGACAAGTGGTTTTATTTCAATTCCCTCTCATTGGTTATCCCATTTAAAATCATATTCTATATATTTAAAAAAAGGATTACATTAATATTGATAAAAATAAAGGATAGATGGAAGTTTTTGTTCCGGTTCAAAACAGTCAAAATCAGGGGCTTTCAAACTTTACGCTGAGTCTGTCAAAAGACGAAAGAAAAGTAGATTATATTACTTACAGGTTCACTAGGAAATCTAATTTCCTTATCCCAATTAGAAAGGTCTTTTGAGCTTCCATCGTTAAATTCTTCATTAAAGATCAAAGACCCTTGACAGATCTTTGTCCTCCCTTGAACTGACGTGGCTGAAGGAGTACAAGCTGGTTCGGGTTTAGAAGTTGCTGGAGCAGGCTTGGTGGGCGCTGGTTGGGCTCGTTGTGTCGTTGTACTTGTTGAAATTGGTTGTAATATTTTATCTGAATTTACAATATTACCGGCTTCATCGACGAATTCTGGAAGTTTTAATCAAGTTACAACCAATTTTCTAATTCAGAATATTTTAGTTTTATGTAGTCTATAGAGAATTTTAAAATTGAAGACGCTACCAATTCATAAATTTCAAATTTTGTTTTTAGTTCTGCTCCTCACCGATAGGTTTGCAATGATTCGCTCAATATAAAAGAAAAACTGTTGAAATGTTATATTCTATTTTTAAACTTTTTTATGGTTCGACATATGTCTGCACTCCTTCTAATGTTAAGGTTATGTGTCCATATATAAACGTAATGAAGTCCATATTTGCCCTGGAACCTACTATGGATGTCCTAGTTTCGAATTAGAATTTATGTACATCTATTTATTTACCTGTAACAGTCCATTCTCCATCATCCTGTCTATAACCTAGACCATCCTTAATAACGTAAGTCCAAAAATACACTTTATCTCCGAGTTTTAATTCAGCATTCTTATCTCTAAATGTCCATCTGCCTTCTTTGGCTTTCGTGATATCTCTCGCCCAATGACCAGCTTCTAAGCCTTCCATTTCTTCATTCAATTTTCCATGGAAAGCGAAAAGGGAGAAACCTTCATCTGGAAAATTATAATTAACACTAATATCTTTCGTTATGGCAGAAATTGAGTGAGTTATATAAAATGTAGTTTTATACAATATCATATTTGTTATTTATTATATATATGTAACATGTATATATGTATGTATGTATAGTTGTAATGTTAGCAATTAGAAATTGGTAATAGTAAGTTATGGGTCCCACGTGACAGGCATTGCCTAATGTGGGACCATCGAAAACAATATTTGTTATTATTCCTGAATAAAAAATAAATAAATAAACACATATTTCTATATCAATATTCTTAGTATGCCTGTCTCATTTAGTAATAAGGGCTTGAAGATATAAATGATTAGATTTACACAACCTTTGATTTAAGAATTAGTTTAAGTTTGTTTTGAGTAAATTCCATGTTAACTCTAAAACTAAACTAAACGAAATAGTACGTACATTGCTTTGATGTAACCTAATTATATTAAATTACTGATAAGTTAGTGAACTGATTTCAATGCTGTTGATATATCCCTATAGGTGACATATTTTAACCATAAGCGTGACAAAAAATACACCGAGATTGCTATCTTTTTCGTTCTTATTTTTTATTAATTATTCATTTTCTCTGAGTTTATAATTACAACTAAAATTATTAAAAAATGTGAGCCGTCGCGGGACGCCTGGCAGATGTGAAACATCGAGTTTATTCAAGTCATATGCGTAAAAGGCAAGATTACAACAGGAACTAATTATTGCTTAATGAAAAAAATTAAATACTATGAATTTTTTACAGAAAATTATGACTATTTATTTAAGAAACATTTATTTATATTAAATACAAAAATTAAAAATTCGAAAACTTCTTAAATGATATAGAGATTTCAGAAATAACTCGATAAAATAAACTCGTCGCCACGGCAAGCGTCGCCACGCCAACGATCTGGTTTATACCCGCGCCAATAGATGTTTCACATCAAAAAGACACAAACAACAATATTAATAATAGTTGAAATGAAAAACAAATGACTTTAGTACAGCAATAATAATAATAATAATGAGATTATTCAGTTATTAAAGTTAGATTAACTGATTTCTTGTATTTAAATTTGCTGTAGGAAAAAGTAATTAAATAAATAATAATATTAATGTCTGGAACTCAAATTAGAATATAACGGTCAAATTCGAAATAAGAACTTATTGTTTTTAAATATTTGTAGATCGGCTTCTACGTGACGAAATTAACGACCTAGGTATGTATTTAGTAACTCGCAAGTCTATTTCAAGGCGCATAAGGTCAATTTGAAGCAAAAAAATGTGTACAATGAACCTAAAATTAGCCAATCAAAAAGACCGGTTCTAGCAAGTTCAGTGACTGACACTTTTTTCTAAGACGCTTCTTTCACGGGAGATAGGACTCAGGTGCAGTGAACTTGCCATTATTTAGACTTAATAATTTAGACTTAATGATGTGATAACTGACTCAAAATTAATGACTGACTTAGAACGAAATTTTTTATTAAAATCATTTCATCAATATTACATACTAGCTTTTACTCGCGGCTTCGCTCATATTTAAGCCATTAAATAAGTATCAGGGATCATTTCAATAGAAATGATTCAATATGATTCCAAACAGCTGAAACTATAGTCAGTTGGAAACTATAATAAAAAATAATTTATTTTTTTTAAATAAGAAGTACCCTATGTTACTTCTACTACCTCCAAAAATATGTGTACAAAGTTTCATGATGATCGGTTAAGTAGTTATTTCGTGAAAACGTAACAAACAAACTCACATTCATATTTATAATATTAAAAGGGATTGAATACAAAATTTTTAGACTGTAATTTTTAAATGTTGAAAAATAAATGCTTAGGTTTTTTTTAAATATAATTTTAATTATACTGACTTTACTATTAGTATTATTGTTATTATTACATACATTTATTATTTTTAATTTCATATTTTAGATGGGTTAGGTTAGGTTTAGATGTTATATGTTCTCTTACCCTTGTTCTGGCCCATAGCCATAGTCTGGAGTCAAGACATTATATGATAAATTTATTATATATAGAAATAAATTTAATAAAAAACGTATTTTATCACTATTTTCCTTGTTTATTTATAGTTCAAAAATTCCACCGCGGGTTTCCCAATTGGAAACTTTTATGGTAGTTAGATTGATTCTGTTTTATGTTCAATTAATATGTATTGTTTTTTTAACTATATTTAATCAATCAATCAATTACCTATTATATTACCCTAGACTCGAAGCGTATTAACATTTTTTTTATATAAATACTTGTTTTGAAAAGAATTAGAAGCCGGCTTCTCTCCCGGATTATACGTTAAACGTTAAATCCCTACTAATATTATAAATGTGAATGTGAGTTTGTTTGTTACGTTCTCACGCAACAACTACTTTACCGATCAACATGAAACTTTGTACACATATATTTGAAGCTACTAGAAGTAACATAGGATACTTTTTATTGGTAAAATATATATTATTTTTTACTATAGTTTCCAACTGACTATAGTTTTCAGCTGTTTGGAATCATATTGATTCATTTCTATTGCAATGATCTGTGATACTTATTTAATGACTTAAATGCGAGCGAAACTGCGGGTAAAAGCTAGTTATAAATAATATTAAAATAAAAAATAACTACAATATCTTAATACCCTCTTAAGGCAGTAAATAATTGAGATAAAAGGAGAAGCTGTGTCAAAAGATGTACAAAAATTTATTTTTATACATCGCGTAGTAAACAAGATTAGACGCAATGCTTTAAACCGTATTTTCGGCTTTAAACGTTCAACTAAATCGCCCGGTATAAAAAAAAACATAATTGAATAATATTTATTCGCAATATTAAAATAACATTGAGTTTTTTTATGATTATTAATTGTATTATCGATGTGTCTCGTAGTGTCTTATAAATAAATTTTCATTTGTTTTCTGGGAATAAATTTTGGGTTTAACTTTTTAAGTAGTCGTATATATACAGTGAAGAACACATTCGTCTACTCAAGCTGTTCATTGCTTGCATACAATACCCTGAATTCAAACTAGTATAAAGAACCAGGACAACAAACAGAAAAATCCAAAACCGAACAATCTAATAAATAGTTAATCTTCATTAAAAAACAAAACACTAACCTGGTATAGATACCCTTAATCCTTTAGGATAAATAGCCTCCAATTTCGCTGGAGGTACATTAACTTGTTTTGCTCGCGGTTGTCCATGGCAAACTGTAATAGCCAAAAGTATGAGAGCCGCGCCAAACATGATTTCACTAGACGGTGGTCAACGGCTTACTGTGGTTGTTATTGTATTCGTCTGCGTCTGCGCATCATTGTAGACTATTTGTTGTTTAGATTGGGATTTATATATTTATATATCAAGCCAGATATGTTGCCTCCGTTTTTAAACGGCAATCTTGTTCAATATCAGATGGAGTTTATCCATATACCAGGTTAATAAAAGATAATTTCTTTCCATAATAAAAATTGTCCATAATAAAAAGTATCCTATGTTACTTCTAGTAGGTACCTCCAAAAATATATGTACAAAGTTTCATGATGATCGGTTAAGTAGTTGTTGCGTGAAAACGTAACAAACAACTCACATTCACATTTATAATATTAGCAGGAATGTTCTTTTTTCTGCACCTATTCATTTAAATAGCAGACAATGCCCAAATACATTAAGTTCTTCTTTTGTATGTGCAACAAAATATTAAGTAAATAAATAACTTATATACGACTATCTAATAATTACAATATTATTAAGTCTATGGTAATAAGATTGCTTGTTAGACCGGTTATTGATACTTATTTATATTGACTGTTTTTATTTTGCAATAAATAACTTTAATAGTACAAAGTAACTTTTTTGTTTAGGTGATTTGAGTGATTTTTCTAATTCAAAAATAAGCCTACAGTTTCCAAGGCCATGATTACTCCTTAAGGGTTATGACGCCGTGATAGCAAAATAATCAAGTTTATTTTCAATTAGGTGGATAGCTGGCTACGTTTATATAGGCTGTTGTAAAGTTTAAACTTAAAATAAATTATATTAGTATATCACACCATGTTCGTACTAAGGGTAGGCAGATACTAAGGAACGCCCTTGACTCTTTCTTCCTCACATATTGTGCCTTTCAAAGGGATAGATTTCGATAGTTAAAAAAAATTACAAAAATGAAAATTGAAAAAAATCATATTCTGAAAGAGCTACTTTTTCTGAAAAAAAATTGTGCTTCACACCACCCGGTTAAGGCGTCTACTTTTCGAGATATAGCTATTTCAGACAAAAAAATAATTATATATAATAGTTTATAAACATGCTATAAATGGATATTATATTTTTAAAATCGGGTATTTATTTGTCTGGGTGTTATAGGTTTGTGTTGTCTTTGTTCTGTGGCGGTCGATTCTACAGGCCGAAAATACTTATTTAAGAAGATTTGGGGTTTTGACGTTTAGTCTGTCAGTGTCATCTTTCTTGTTTTTTTCTGTTCTTTTTATTACCACAATGCATTGTGATAATTATATTTTCATCCATTTTAATCCGCAATATTATTTCACATAAGTTTCCCTAAAGTTCTAATGCACATAGGACAAGATATCCTGGTTTGTTGTCAGGACATTGTATGTATGTATGTATATATGGTGGTAAAAAATTTATTAAAGATACTCTTTAATAAATCGATGTAGTAATTACTCTATGATGATTATACATATATTATACTATAGTGAATATACAGGCTGATGAATTCCTTACAAACTTCCCCTAACATTATCGCAGCGCATTTTAAACACGCTGTGCATAAAAGGATTTATTTTAATGGGTCATTGTTTGCTTTATATGTGATGTTAGGTAACTATTTTAGCGAGAAACTATGAAATATTAATTTGCTAAGATAAAATATTCAGGAGTTATTAAGTATTTAAAAAAAATTAGTAAAAAACTACCGTCAATATAGTTAAAACTAGTATGGAGTACATTATGTTTAGCATTAAGTTAGCCGCAGTGTTTTGTTGTTATGTTTCTTTAAATATTGTTTGGTACTTTATAGTGTTTATATAATTTTTTTACTTTCTTTTTGTTTTCTATCATTGTTATAATAGGCTAAGTTTAAGTAAATAAATAAAATAATAAAAAAAAACTGTGTGCTAATCACTACGAGACAGAAGTTGTCGGTTATACGATAGCCGTAAAACGCTCGTAATAAAGATAATCGATGTTGAGTCGATTTTTAATTTAATATTAATCCTGGTCTTCTTCGTAGTAATCACCCGTTCATCTAAGGGTAGAACCACTAATTTCAGATAAAGCTACTCGTGTTACGTGATTGGATTGGAAGTAGCCGAGTGTGACCGAGTGTACCCGAGTCAACCAACTTGGACGAAGCGAATTTATTCCATTTAAAGTTATTTAGGCAGTACTATTAAAAATAAATATTCATTTGTTTTCTATAAATTGTTCCCAAAGTTAATCCTTTCCCTTTAATTCAATTTACGATTAAATACGACTTGATTAAGAATCTAATTTATTCCAATTAGTGAATATTTCCCACTCGAATTACTTCATTGAAACGTAAATTTGTCGTCATTGTATTTTAACGTAATAATAGTTAATTATAAATCTTAGAAACGGTTGCGGTTTAGTTCTCTAAATTCAGGAGAACAGGTTCAAATCTGATCCGTATTATTATTTAATTATGCAACGCCACTGAGATTGATAGTCCTAGCCACTTTTCAAAACTTGAAATTTTTCGCTAGTTAAATACGTATTTAAAAGGTATTAAAATTACGTTTCACTTAGTATTTAATATTTGTTGTAAGTAATTTAAAATACATTTTAAAAATATAATAGCATAAAAATGAAAAAGGAACTTGGGTACATTTATCGAAAGCCACAAATAATCCTTCAAAGAGCCGCAATTGACTCGCGAGCCGCAGCTTGACCACCCCTGATATATGTATATATATACGGATATCTTACACTATCTTTAAAATATATGTGTTACGAACTCTTTTTTATTCATGTTTTTACGTTATATAAAGAACATAATTGTCATTTTTTGATATATCTGTGTGTTACTTCAACGTAATAAAAAAGCATGTACCCGAAACGAAAAAGTGTTTTAACTGAAAAACAGACCATCTACAGTAATACCCCGCTTTACGCGACCCCGTTATGCGCGGTTTCACTATTCAAATTTCGCGCTCAATTGCCCCGCATTACGCGAAAGAGTGCGTATAAACATAATGTAGTCATCAACTTCTCTATGGTCGCGGGAATTTCAGTTAACGCGATTTTTTCCGGAACGTATCCCTCGCGTAAAGCGGGGCATTACTGTATTGACACGATACCGGCTCTAGACCGCATACAGCACATATTGACATCACAATCTGCATAATCTGTAATTTAGCACAGAAGAGCAATTTTATGAAAAATTTCAGCTTCAAATCAGTAAATTTAAATGCAAATCGATACAGTTCAATTTACGGAACCGTCAGTTCCGGGATCGTTCGTAAACTTTCCCATTATCTTTAAGTCGATCAATGTCTAATTCACACGAGTCACCAAATTTATGACGTCACGGCTTTTTTTATTATTTTCACCGTGTACAATGAATTATTTTAGTAGGCATACAATTGTTATAGAGTTTAAACGCGCACGGCACTCTGTTAACCCTTAAATGCATGATTTATTCTGACCTCTTGAAAAAAATATATCTTGTAGACTTGTACATTCTAATGCAGGGAGACATAGAAAGAAATAACAAATATATTATTTTTATACCATTTTATTAAAAAACCTTATGTTGCAGATATACAGCATCATGCATTTACTTACGTGAATTACATTATTAGTGGTATGTTGCAGTTTTACGTCAATATGCACTTAAGGGTTAAAATATTTAATTAAAAAAAAGTGTGTGATAATATCATTGTTCTGGAGACAATAGCATGGGACCACATTTTTTTTTATTCTCATGCGTGAAACACCACATCATATTTACTTTTTCCTACAAGCTAAAATATAGGAAACATCTCGATACTAACTATCTTTAACTAACTAACCAATATTTAAATTTTGTTTTTTATGTTTGTGATTCTTTTGTTTTTCTCCCCTCTTCCTTACGTCTTACATATTTTATATTCTAACAGTTTCCTTTATATATTATATTTCTATCTCTATTATCTTTCTTCATACTATATATCTAGTTCAGTAACCGGGGTACCCAGTAGCACAGGTTTTCGAACCTAGAGGGCTACTCAGACGAACTTCGGACGAAAATACGGACGTTTGCTACTCAAGAATACTTACTAATTATTCGCGAAATTACGGATTTGACAGCAACGTCACGACGGATTGGCTACTGAATCCTTATTTTACGGACATTTGACAGAAATTTTTACGGGCTTATATATCAAAATTCACGTAAGCTACAGAGGTGACGGCCGTAACACGAAACTTCGGCTATGCCTGAGTAGCCTCCCTAGTACAGGGGCTCTTGCTATTTTTATGTACTAAAATTCTTTATAAATAAACTATTTTATTTTATCTATTTGGTTCTTGTTTTTTATTTTTATGCATTTTTGTAATTTTATTAGAAGTGTAGTATCTATCCCTTTATCACTTTGAGCATGCCGTCCTATCCTATAATTAAAATTTTATTTAATTTATATAATAGTAGTCCTTTTTATAATATACATATAGTCATAATGTAATTTTGTAGGTAGGCTTTATAAATAAATAAATATCTTCTTTATGTTATCTGGGTCGCTGAGATTTTCCATAAATCTGAAAAAATACCATATAAATTAAATGTTATATAATGTAATAATAATTTAAAGTCAAAATAAAGCTGATAATGTACTCTTAACAAAGTATACCACGAAAATGTGGAATTTCCTTTGTTTTTGATGTAAAAAGGGAAAAATTTAGCTTACCCATGTCATCAGGCGACAACACTTATCACATGTAATGACAATAAACTGACAAAGGGTAAATGGTGGTCGGCGCACGTGAGATGAGTTGTAGCCTTCTAAATGACCGCCTGTAATAAGTTATATGATGACATGTTTATTTATTAGATATTTTATTCATCGACATTTCTGCAATTAACATAAATTCAATCACATTTTGTTGAACAACTTTCCCAAATTCAAATCCTATTGAATTATAAGTCTTGTTATTAACATAATTTAAATGTCCCCAATGATTTGAATATCAAATGAAATTATAAAATTTAATGAAACAAGAGCTTTTACAGGTTTCCAAACACTAATCTGCCCGCACAAAATGTAATCCGACGTGCTACGATGCAACAAGTATGGGCGGGCGGAATTGTACCGATTGGGCGGCGGGGCATGCAAGGGGAAGTCAGTAGCACCGCGACCATGGCCACGGACGGCCGCACGAAGCGTTCGCAGTCAATATGCGCGCCCGCGTCCGCGAGTATGGAGGCGCTCGCAGCACCGCAGGAGACCACGCCGGCTCCCAGGCGACGGCCCGCCGCCCGCTCCCAGTCTGCGCGAATCACCGGTGGCCGCTCCGTCAGACACCGCCGTACACAACAGCAGCAACAACTGGACAAGGAGACCAGAGCGCGATACAGCTCCGAGCCGCGATTAGCTGAAGCCGAAACACCGCCGCAGGTCCGGAGACAGGCCTCCGCGCGCAGACGACCACCGCCATCACAGCACTCGCAGCCGCGGCGCTCCAATGCTTTCCTGGACGTGCCTCGAGCGCCTCTCCAGACGGAGGACGAGCCCGACGAGGACTCCTACAGACTCCGCACCTTCAACATCACTCAGAAAGGAGGTCAGTGAGTACGCGAATCCCTCCGTGCGTTCACCTCGTAGTGGGCTATATTTAAGTTTGACGGTGAAACTTTGAGTGTTGAGCTTTTTTTTAATCGGAACAGAAGAAGTTGGCAAACGGCCGCATGTTCTCAATAATGTTGTGCACGTGATTCAAATGTGTTTCCGTTTTTTGCGAATGTCGAGTTTATGTACATTTCGCAGAACAACACGCGCGTTTGCGGAACAAAGAAAGCGTTGGAGTTTGAAAACTTTTCCTTTCATTCCGAAACAATGAAAGAAACAATTTTCTATGTTTAATTAATACTTTAACTACAACAATGAGATTATTCTAAAACGATTATCTTCATTCAAACATTGCAATATAATATACAATATTCACTGTTGGAATATACATAAATAGCAATCATTCAGAATTATTTCCTAGTAACAAATTATGTACTATATTATAACATAAAACAGACGACCAATACAGATAATGGCTTACATTTAAGGACTACTGACGTACACAGACACCATACATCATTCTAATTCGCTAGAATAAATTATAATTTACAACCAACTGTAATGTAAAATCACGCTTTCAGACCTGCGATGTACCATAAGCGATTACATGATAATACCATTACAATAAACCCTTTATTGTGCGAGAAAATTATTAGATCTTTAAAATATTTTTATATTATACAACGGCAAAACGGAAAAAAACCCTTAGTTTTGTTTTTGGAACGATAACTGTAAAATAGCTGTTACAATAGTATTTCTTCAATCAAGCATTTTATAAAACAAATGAAGAAATGTCGTCGGATCCTATTTACATTGTAGGTTGTACAAAATCGCAATTTTTCAGGAAAGGGATTTAAAATTGTTATTGTGCATAGTTTGTTTGTGTAGATTATTAGTTGTTATATTGAGTATTTCAGAAACCATTGAAAATATATTGTTTTGTTTTTTTTTTCATTCAATAAAACAACGAAAATTGCTAAAATGTTACAGTACTAGCGTTTACCCGCGGCTTCGCTCGTATTTAAGTCATTAAATAAGTATCAGATATCATTTCAATAGAACTATACTCAATATTTTTACTATAGTCAATTGAAAACTATAGTAAAAATAATGTTTTGTTTTAATAAAAAGTATCCTACGTTACTTCTAGTACCTACCTCCAAAAATATGTGTGCAAAGTTTCATGATGATCGGTTAAGTTGTTGCGTGGAAACTCACATTCACATTTATAATATTAGTAGGGATATATACTTATATACATACATTAAACTATAATATATCGCAAATGAGGAAAACGAAAATATAGAAGAAAATTGCTTTTGTTATCTCAATATAAATAAAGGGGAATATGAGAAGACGTTAACTAAACCATAAATGCTTCAGACACGTTACGAGTAAATCCATGACACATCCAAACTTGAAAAGGCGTTAACCCAAATAACTAATAACGCTAGTCCCATTTAAAAAATGCTTTTGCAATATAACAATCTGACGAGCTGTATACAAGAACAACGGGTGCGGTGGACTAAGCGTTAGAGAAGGTACTACGCCATTAAATTTAACACAGGGTATGGGATACTCTGAAAATTAGTCACTTTAGATCAGTGTTTCCCAATCTTTTCTAAAATCCTTATGCCCCCCTTATGTAACCAAACACCCAGTTGATATTTTAGTTTCGTCAAGCAAAATTATACCTAATAATTATTTACCGCAATTATTTAAGAATTTGCTGTTTTCGTTAAATTTGGCACCGAAATCTAGCTTTGCAAGGGTTAAACTAGTGTCGACTCCATTTTCGAATTGCCCCCCCTTAACACTAGATTTACCAGCTATTTCATTATACCTATTTCTACCAAGACCAGTCAAAATGACTGGTCTCGAAGAAAAGTGCTTAGTGAGGTTTCCAGTCTTTATTTACTTTAAAAAAATAACAAAATAAGTTTAATAATATTCATTTTAATACACAGATTTATAGACATTATCGATTAATCAAACTTTTAGTCATTTCTTGTACATCACTCACAATTTTTACACACGTACATTTTTCTCTGTGTACACTTTCCGCATAAATTTTTTTCGCATATATTGCAAATAGTTGTGGTCTTATTATTATTACAATATCCTATTTGACACCATTTACGTACAGGAAGGGCGCCACTTGAACTTGATATATTAATTTCTTGTGGTTTTTCCCTTACAGTTTGATATTCAGAAGCAAGTTCTTCAGCTAAGCGAAACAGAAAATCTTTTCTTGATATAGTTTCACCCGTTATGTTTTTATACAATATCCAAGAATTTATCCCAGCTAGATCCAAAATATTGAAAAAAACTTGAAGCGGCCACCTTCTGGAACTTGACTTGACACTATACTTTCGTGCCATTTGATCAGTGATATCGACTCCAAATTTGGTGTTGTTATAAAAGGACACAGTTTCGGGTAGTCTCTTGTTAGTTTTATCTATTTTTACGTGCTTGTGTTTTGTACTTAGTACAAGTACTTTCTTATTTGGTTTACTCTTGTATACTGTAAGTGTACATCTATTTGATTCGTACAGCAACGTTGAGAAACGAGCCATGTTATCTTTTTTCTGTTTGCAATTTTTCGGGAGTTCCCTCTTATTTGCACGTATTGTTCCAACTAAAGTAGTTTTTTTAGACAGTAATTTTAACGCCAGGGGAACACTAGTAAAGAAATTGTCTATTGCTATGGTCCTACCTTTCATAGTATATGGTTCTACAAGTTTCATTACAACAAATTCACTTAGTGGGGTTGATGAATCTCGAGCCTCATCTTTTCCTAAATAAGGAAAGCCATTTACCACATATTTGGTTTTAACATCAGAGGCCAGCCAAAATTTTATGCCAAATTTGTGAGGTTTGTTTGGCATATATTGGGTAAACCTGCATCTGGCCTTCGTTGGAAAGAGTTGCTCATCCACCGTAATATAAGCTCCTGGTTTGAAGCAATTGCGACTATTTTCAATAAATTTATCCCAAACTGTTGAAACTAAAGCGAATTTGTCCCTTTGTAAACGTTGACTTCTCTCATTTTTTTTGTCGAAGCGAATAAAACGTAGCATCTCGGTGAAATCACGCCTACTCATAGTTGAAGAAAAAAATTGGTCCCCACTTCTTATTCCAGAAGTATTCAAGTCTCAAATTTTTTCCTTCGTAAGCCCCACGTGCGTATAATATTGCGATAAACGCCTTCAATTTTGCTAGCGTAAGTGTCCATTTCTTCCCTAAAACTCGAGAGGCTTCTAATTCTGTACAAGTTCTTATATGTTCCAAGATGTGATGGTCAATTAGTAATAAAAATGCACTACTTAGCTCCCCCTTCATAATATTTCTTTTTGCGTATGCTGTAGGTCCGGATTCATCCTTGAAAATATTCTGAACTGGTGATCTTCCAGCAACACCCCCTTCTTCAATTTTTTTCCAAATAGTTCCGTCTGAAGCAGTTTCAGTTTGCTGATTTTCTATATCATTTTCATCTTCGTCTTCAGAACTGGAAGGCAATCGTATACATCTTCGTTTACGTATATTTGGAACGTTTTCGTATTCAATGTCGCTTGGCTCATCTCCATTATCATTATCAGAAATTCCGTTATCACTACTCTCGATAATAATGCTGTTATCGCTACTGCCGTGTCCATCACTTTGGTTCTCTAATAATTCACTTTTGTCAGGATGTAGTTCATCATTTTCAACATCCGAACATTCCATAGGTATGCTGGTTAAATTTTTCAAATACGTAGAAGTTTTCATTCGTTTTGCCATTTTCAGAGCCTGACGATAAATATAAAAATAAGCTGAAATAATAGGATAGTATATCTCTCTGTATTTAGTCTTCTTACTGAAGAATCTATTTTTTAATACTACAACATCCACATAAATGTTTCTTACCAGTGTCACAACAAAATCTTACAGCCGACGCTTCAAAATTCAATGAACGAATGAAAATATATTATTAATTTAGCGATGAAGTTGCAAAAACTCACTAACTTTTGCTAACTAAATTTATTACAGTTTGTAGCCATCGAACATTGAAATCCTCACATTACTCTTTTGTTTCATTCCAAATTCAAATTGACATATTTATTTTTAAAAATATATACACTATTTACATCGCCGCCGCAACCTCTTTTCTGTCGACGACACAGTTCATGATTTTACTACTTCACACGAAATCGTAACAATACACTGCTCTCTTTTTGTGAAAACTATGTTCCCCATAAAAGCCGCGATGTTGTATTTATCAGAATCATGGTTTTCCCGGAACCATAATTATTTTGCCGAAACGTTGCAGTACTTACCAATTGTTGTAGCTGCCCCTATGTCGTTTTATCACATAGAAACTTATGCCAGTCATTTTGACTGGTGCTGGTATAAGTGTCAAAAACAAAAAATATATTTATTATGAATGTATATAAAATATTTTAAAATTCATAAAACTAATTCTTCTGTTATAGCTACAAAAGTCAATATATAATTACAGAAAGAAAATGTTACACGAAGTAGGAATTTTAAATTAAACTTGCAAGACCAGTCATTTTGACTGGTCTGGTAAATCTAGTGTTAATAATGAAATTGCTGTGGGGCGTGGGACCCACTTTGGGAAACACTGCTTTAGATACTGTTGGCTAAACACAGTTTTGAGCTTTGAGTAGTGGAGAAGACGTTAGAAACAATGTTACATTTCCGTTATTAACCAAAAAGATTTACATTAACATCCTAGTATAACTTTTTCAGCCACAGTTTTACTACGGTTACTTTACAAAGTAAACAAATAGATATTTAGTTTGAATGTTGTTTAATTATTAATAAAAAAAAGGTTTTACAATTATATCCATAAAGGTTTGCAAGAAATAAGGTGGTTAGTACATATTTACGTTATTACAAAAAAAAATAAAAAAATAAAATCAACGAAACCAATATTAGATAACAGAGAAACACTAAAATCATAACATAATACCTCTTACCTTTATTTTTGAATAATCGAATTGCTACGTTAAAAAAACAACACTGCACTGGTTTTATAAATAATTGAATTTAGTTCATAACACTCGATCAACAATGAGTTTATCAAGCATCCTAGTACGGCACATAACCCATAGATAGCGTATAAATAGATAAAAAAAAATAGAGAATAGATGGTTAGAATACGAACCACTAAACCTGAAAGAGTTAAATACTAATAACATAAACGTCTGTAAACGAGTCGCCTCCATTGTCCCGGCTCAAGGAGATATAATATTTTAAAACAGCCATTCTCAAAGTGCGTTCCGCGAAACCCTAGTGCTAAAATACTGCAAAAAATACCTACCAAAGGGAGATTATAAGGTTACATCAAAATATTCCAACTAAATATTACGAAATATTACAATGCAATATTATTATTCATAAATACATATAAATCAGTTTTTTATAATTATATTAAGGCTTTTTCCTTCGCCAAAAAAGTTTGAGAACCGCTGTTTTAAAATAATATTAGTAGTAATGTAATGTGGGACGTGAATAGAATAGTTAGTTGTTTTTTAAATCTATATTAGTCGAAGACACAAATTAGTTTTGTCAGTCATTAATCCGTCGCGTCACCCAAAATAGGTCTTCCGGATCAGTGAAACGACGCTGTCCGGATGAACGGTTACCCTGCTATATCCATATACATAATACTATGTCTATATAAAAACCCTTTCCCTTAAAGTATTGATATAAATAACTAAACCCTAATTTAGGTTTTATTTCTATGTTTAATCTATACTAATATTATAAAGAGAAAAGATTTGTATTTTTGTATGTTTGTAACGAATTGGCTCAAAAACTACTGGACCGATTTCAAAAATTCTTTCACCATTTGAATGCTATATTATCAGTAATCAATTTAGGCTATATAAATTACAGGAAAAAATTGGCAGAAAGGTAGTTTGAAGACATCCTCTGTGAAAGGATTTTGTGATAGTGATGTGATAGGCATTTTATGTTGACTGAAATGTGAAACATTATTACATATCTACGTCATCTCACTCTTAGTCATTTATAGTATTTATTACAATAATATTACAAACAAAGCGTTGTACACTTTACAAATACGTAGGCACATTTCTTGTTACGTGAATTATGTGATTATTTACTTTTTTTCTGAATGAAAATTCAGTTTTTTTTAATGTACAGGCTATGATTGACGTGTTTCTTGTGGTCTTCTTCTCGTCATACGCCTTTCCGAAGCCAATATAGAGTCTGACGATGAGCAAGCGCACGTCTTTAGTGCCTATGATAATAATTTCATTTCAAAATAATAGTAATATGAACTGTCTACGTATAAAATTAATATAAATCAAAATCATAAAAATATTTTAAGAATTCAATTGTTTCATGTTTTAATAACGAGCGACCTATTCTATTTAAAATTAAATCGAGATTGTATTTATATTTTTACGTATATAATGAGTTTCAATTCGTTTGTGAAGAAAATTAAATGTAATTTTTAACGAGACATCGATAATTTATCTGACAGTTTTATTTTTAACTAGCTGTTGCCCGCAACTACGTCTGCGTAATAATGAATGAAATAAATCTAATAAGATTTATACAAACTTTCATCCCCTATTTATTCCCCTTGGGGGTAGAATTGATCAAAATCCTTTCTTAGCGGATGCCTACGTCATAACATCTACCTGCATGCCAAATTTCAGCCCGATCCGTCCAGTGGTTTGGGCTGTGCGTTGATAGATCACTAAGTCAGTCAGTCAGTCAGTCACCTTTGAGTTTTATATATATAGATAGATTTTGGCTTTGGTACTACGCCTAAACATACTCATCAAAAATATATAAAAATAATAATTCAAGAATATGTAATCAGTTTTGCATATTAGAAGAAGTTATTTCTGACATAAAATATATTTTTTAATTTTCATTCTATTGCATACGTGAAGAGGATAATGAATGTGGTCTAGAGTAAGTGAGGTCGTCGGCGTTCCATACTCGCCCCATTTATATCATAGTTAATTAAAATCGCTGTTTCCGCCTAAAAATACGTTGTGATTAATAAACAAAAATATTTGCAAAAGAACATTTTTAATTAGCAAACTTTTTACACCCAATTATAAAGTTTCGTTCGGTTAATTTGAAACTTTTACACTATTATTTTTTACGTTTAAAACTGATTTTCAAGTTATACTCGGTCTGAATATTATATTTAGCATTCGTTAACTAAGAATATATATGTACGCATTTTGACCGGATATAACGACACCTAAATATTATAATAATAAATCCCTACTTTAACACTAGGTTTACGGACGTTTTCTATATACCTACTTCTACTAAAACGCGTCAATTTGACGCATATCGTGGAGATAGGTATACCACATAGATAAGTTCAGTAATTCAACACTTTTAAAGAAAATAGACTTCAATTTATATTTCTCTCGATCGATGAATAAAAGTCATACAAAGAGATAAAATAAAACTTTAAACAGTTTTTGGTAATTCTCTGATAAAAGTCAAAATGCGTCAAAAACATAAACTTGGAGCAACTGACGATCTTACCACTAAAAGTAATTTCTTCCAGACAACCAATTAGGAGAAACCGTGTTTGTTAATAAAAAAAATAGTTTAAATTTTCACCGTATGATACAATTAGAACGGTGGGCTTATCACAAATTTTAGTCTGGCGTTCGAACCGAGAGAACACCAGCAATCTATCAAATGAACGAAAGATCGACACGTTCAAAAATTAAAAAAAAAAGTATCTA
>JAPWLS010000534.1:0-20214 GCA_028551675.1 Tineola bisselliella
AACATTTTATTACTCGTTAATTCCACTAATCAAACTCGACGATCGATAGTCTGCATCACATTTTAGCAAACTAGCAAACATTTCTCAAGCCGTCTCTTAAGGAACGTTTTAAAAATCTTTATATACCTTTCTTTATTCCATCGGCATAAACTGATGTGTAATGTATCTAATTAGGTTTTTACCCACTTAAATGTATTGGAGATATTCGTAAACCCTCCGTTGCAATTAATAAAACCAGTATAACATTACATGATTATAAATTATTTAATGACAAATGTTAATAGCAGCGTTGTATGCGTGATATTGAATGTAAATGAAATAAATTAAACTTTTTTTCAATAAAAGAAACGCGTTTGTTCTTAATAAGTTACTAACGCCGGGAATTTCAAATTTTCTATGTAATTCGTAGACACATAATTTTAGACCATTTGTCGGGCATGTTTTCAGTTAGTATTACTAGTACATCTTGAAAATTAAATACAGCTCGTTTGAATTATAACTTGAATCGTATTTACACAATTGTTTTATTGTAATGTAACATTAAATTGAATTTAAAGCAAAAAGTACATAATAAAATGCTATTGAAAAAAAAAACAACCGATATTCGTCATACATTTTTCATTCCATAATAACATACATGTGTTTAAATTATATCTAAAGAAATCTCTTAAAAGTACATCGAGGTCTAACAAAAACAATATTATAATAATAATATCGATAAAATTTAGAAAAATAAATTCCGCCTATATTATTTGATTAGAAAATCAATAAGACCTGAAAAAAAAAACATTATTATTCTTTTATGTAGGCATACAAATGTTTGTTTAAAGTCACAATTTATACACAGTTTTTGCGATTTATTCGCTTAAACTTTTACAATAGCATGAAAATCGTAAAAATTGGAATAAACACTACACGTGGCCCTTATCAACAATCGCGAGTGTACAGAACATTATATAAGATTTTACGTAAGAATGCAACTACACTGCCGTTCAAAAACATGAGTCCATTTAATTATAAAAGAATCAAATTATTAATGAGATCGTAATCGTATAATAGTTAGCTTTGAAAGCAGTGTTAGCGTTAATATCATATCAGCTCCGAAAGAGTCAACTTATTTTGTAGTAGCCTGTCATGTAACCACACTATGCCTGATGTGCTTACCTAGAATGTGCAGAGAGATGTATGTAAGCAAAGTCGCCTCCACTACATCGCCCTGAAGAGACGAACCACTTGTGTCCAGATTAGGTTACTATCATGGGATACTAATCAGTATAGTACAGTTACAGACAATTGTTTGTATTTGATGGTTCAGCAGTTTCTAGAACATATCAGTGTTGACATACCAAGTACTTAAAATCTTGATGTTGATGGAGGATGGGTCATTTGAACGAGGATAAATTCTAGCCTACAAATTATTATTATAAATAAATAAATTATAATATAAATTAGAGTCAGCACCTGAAAGCTGTCTATTTGGTCTCTTACACCGTTAGGTTAAGTTAAGATAAAGAACTATGTAGTTGACTCGATTTTAGTGTAGCTGAGTGTAGTCTCTTTATGTTTTCTTATTGTATGTAGGTACTATACGCATTGCAACATAGTAACCAAAGTTATTGTTCAAATGCAGTGTTTGTTTGGCAATTGTTTACGATTGCTGGAATTCCTTTTCTTAATTACTTAAGGTATTGACGTAGGTATTCCTAATAATAAATATAATATTAACAAAATTCCTATACAATAATTACCCATATCGCGTAGGTGGGTAAACGTAAGGTTTTTGTTTCATCTGAATTTCCTTTTACATAATATCCTTAGGGCAATATCAGAACATGTTACCTACTCGTATCTCTTTTCAAAAGGACTTTAAATATATTTTTCCTTGTATATTATTTTGTAACGCAATTATTTCTTCGACAAATTGGTTATGTACGCACACGATATGCTATTGTGGTTTGTAGTTTATTGGGATATCCGCTCTCGGCCGTTCTATCTAAGAAAACAATTTATTACGTTTTACTTTGAAAATACATTGTACAGTATGGTTACTTAAAACCCATGTAATAAAATCTGTCATTTTAAATACCTAATTTTTTATCATTAGTTAATTAGGTTAAGAAACCAAGTACACATTATATGTCTGAGGTAATTCGCATACACAAGACATTACATTACAGTCGCAATAAATTAAAAATCATTGATGACAAGTAAGGCGAACAACAAACGTGGAATTAAATTAATCAAAATAAATGTTGAATAAGATCCTTTTAATTATTTAATTATTTTTTAATACTTAACTACATATCGAATTTGATATTATGAATACTACATATGTTTTAAAGAAATATTTGTTAAGGAAAACATGATGCTGGAATTCTTTTTGTAGATAGTTGCAACAAGTAAGATCACGTGACCAAACGCACGAGCTGGAAAAGCTCAGTGACATTATGAGTACAAAAAACTCAATCGCAATACTCCGCAAATAAGGTCTGTTACTCACTAAGGATTTTATTTCAACTAATTTTGGTTCAAACATATTTGGAATTAAAACTCATATATTTTTATTAAAGAGAGTTTATTTAGGAAATAAAATTGAATATGTCAAACCGTTGAGTTAATTATATTAGAGAAGTCATGCCAAGGGAAATTTATACGCGAGTTATTTAATACGAAGCAAGAGATGAAACAGATATTAGAATAAATATAGGTGTATAAACGACAAAGAAACACGTTGTAACACAGAGAGCTTCAGGGATTCACTACGGTTTAGTATTAATTTACTAGAATAATAACTCAATGACACTAGACACAGACTACAAATACCAGAATTATGTTTTAACTAAAAACAAAGACATGCCCAATTTAATTTTATCCAAGTTACTGTATCTGTTGCAGTTTATTAGTGTAAACGCGACTTAACGTTACGCTCGATGGAACTCAATGTATCCACAATCTTTAATAGAATAACAGTTCCATGAATCGAGTGAAGACTACGCAACGTAACTGAATATGGGATTGTTCGTAATTTAAACGTGATACTGTTACATTTATTATTATTATTAGTACCGCACTATTTACTCGGAGCATCAAAATGAACTTATTAATGTTTATGAGCGTTAGAAAAAGTGTTAGTTGATACAAAGAAAGCGTGATTATTATCATCTTGTTAATTTCATTCAAAACTGTTTTGTTTCCCAGTAGTCGTGTGCGAATTTACAAAGCATCAATTCTTGTTAAAATACTAGTTCAAGCATATTAAGTGTCGTAAAAAAAAAGCCGTTTAATTTCGGCTTAAATTATAATATTTCAAAATAAAAGCCGATGGGAAGCGGTTTATATAGACCAAGACTAATACCAAACGTCGTCCGAGTTGTTACAGGCTTTATCGAGTAACAGACATCTAATTATTCAGAATTATAATCTGTATTATTTCGCTTCGAACAGGCGATTGGTCTGCCTTTAAAAGTTCAAGTGCTCAACCAATTAAGATTAAAAGCATTCTATTTAGGAAACAGAGGTTGGTCGGGGTCACCACTCTTGTAATTTCACATCGAGACATAAAACTTGTGACATAAATACCACCCTGTATTGTCTTTCGAGTTATTGCATAAACCTAGGCCTCTTATTGTAATATACAGGATGTTTTAAAATTAACTGTTTTTTGTTTACTTTAAAAGGTCGTTCATTTAATTGATTATTTGGTAATTATTGGTGTTTAATGGGAACTGTTTAAAAAGTAAATATATTTTAATTTGTTTTTGATCGACTTTGTTTTGGTTTTATTTTGACATAATGCGTACACAACAGTAATAAAAATGTAACGATTTTTTTTGTTTTATTATTATTTATTATATTATATTTTATATTGTTTTTTTATTTATTTTAATTTCACAATCTGTCTTTTTCATTAAGTAAGAAAAATAAATATAAAAATAAGTAGTTACCAAGTAGGCATAACCCAATATGCCAATAGGTATATCAATAACTTAAATTACTCCATTAATATGTTCTATCAACAGTTTTTTGTTTTTAATTTAATCAAAGTCAATTGTCAGTCATTAAATGATATTTCACATCAGTTTGCAAGGCGCACGTGTTACCCGGTATTAACGCACGACCGACATTCTGATTGGTCGATTAAACGTTTGCAACTACCGCTTACTTTAAGGGCTATCTTCCAAGGAGTCCACTGCGCGTTTAAGCTCTAATTAATCTATTTAGGTTAAACACTAGTTCAAATAAGTCGTCTCACTAATCGTAGTGTTTTTGTTAGATCCTCCATTTATGTATCAAACAATATTGGTTCTACTGGAGGAAAAAACTTTTACACATTCACTTGTTCTGATTTATTTGGAAAATTTAGACTATTAATAAAAATAAGTGTGATTATCATCTTCGCTCGCGTAGTTCTTATAGAAAAGGAAATTGTGAAGAGCATAAAATTTAAAGCATTTATACAGTGGATGGTAATCCTTATACATAACATAATTATGAACGAATAAACTATGTTGCCTGATACGGTTGAGAACTAGGACATTGACAACTTTTAACACTAAAAATCTAGAATGGACCAGTTAAAAAAATGTGGTTTTCAGTTAAGACTTTTATGAAATGTTTCTTCTTCATAGTTTCACTATAGATATATAAATATCTACTTTAAGAGGTTTTTTTATTATTTAAAAAAACGTTAAACAAAATAGTTTACTTTTACGTATAAGCTTTTGAAAAGTCAGACTAAAAATAATCAAAATAAACGCGATAGTAAGCCGCATAAGGTTAATAAAGTTATTATTTCTAATTGCTTTAAAGTCACTTTCTAAATGTATTATTTAATTACGCACAAATCTCGCATTTGTTTATCTTAATTAAGGAAAAAAATCTTATAGAATACGGCCGTGAGAGAGTTGAGACCACTTAATTATTATTTTAATTTTAACACGATTTCTGGGGTTACTCTAGAAACCAATTTGATTACAATTTGAAAGAATTTTAAGTTGTAATCACCTTGTAAAAACAGTATTGATAAAACAACACATATGTATAGCCAATTTTTGGGATTATCGCAAATAAAACCAAAACAGTTTCTATAACTGAAATTAAAGAATATTTTAAGTAACGATTTATCAACTTTTAACTTTTATAAATTCCTATACTTTAACTATTTCAGCCACAGTTTTACTATGATTACTTTACAAAAAAAAACAAATGGATATTTGGTTTGAATGTCGTTTAATTATTAATAAAAAAATATTTTACAATTATATCCATAAAGGTTTTCAAGAAATAAGGTGATTAGTATACTAACCATCGTATTATTTACGTTATTACAAAAAAAAGAGATTACGTTTATTTTTTATATACTAATACTAAATAACAGAGAAACACTAAAATCATAACATAATAATAACCCTTACCTTTATTTTTGAATATTCGAATTGCTACGTTAAAAAACAACACTGCACTGGTTTTATAAATAATTGAATTTACCTAACAGTCGCACGTCAGCGTCAGAGGTTCATAACACTCGATCAACAATGAATTTATCAAGCATCCTAGTACGGCACATAACCCATAGATAACGTGTAAATAGATTTAAAAAATAGAGAATAGGTGGTTAGAATACTAACCACTAAACCTGAAAGAGTTAACGTGGCGCTGTGTCAAAACGTGAATAGACAATCGCGACACGACCAGAGACAATAGCGCTGCGAAGTATGGCAAATTCCAAATATCGTTTCTGTACATGTATATTAGTTGTAGGAAAGATTTTGCTTTCTTTTAAATGCTTTTAAATTAATAATTAATTTAAAAGCACCAAGAACTGTTTAAAAGCTGACATCATCAGAAGCGGTATATCTTGGACCCGTTAGTCGCGAATGTGAATGTTGATGACTTGAATTTGTTTGATGATGCACCAGACCGTGATGGATCAAGTGTTTGTTACACTTGTTATGGCCGGTTTTACCATTACCGAATTAATACATAGTTCAGTATTTACATACTAGTTCCTTTTTTATTCATGACTGCATATTAAATGAATAATCTATTTTGGTTTTATAATAAATAATTATTTTATTTCCGTTAAACAACAAGACACAGTTTACTTATACGTTACCAAAAATGGTGAAAATAAAACAATCGAGTTGAAATTGACCTTTGCATTCTTTTTTTAAAACTTTGTCGCCAATTTGAGAAATTGTTTAACGAGAATAACAGGCCGACGTCACTACGAGAATTTGTAATTGCACGACCCAAGAAAACTTAACCAATGCTGTCCCTAACCTGTTGTTCACTCTAAGTGCATTTTCATATCTGATGTTTTACTGCTGGAATAGAAAGCAAGGAAAAACCGATAAACTGATTAGTGATTCGATAACAATTCATGTTATAATTTGCACTTATTACAAAAATACCTTGTAACTAAATGAGATTTTAATAACTCGAAAAATTACCAATACATTAATGATTTAAATGTGTAAAAATGACCAATTTTTACAAATACAGAATCTAGATCTAGAAAAACTAATGATATCGAGTACTTAATTATTATTATTATTATATCTATTGTTGAAATGATCAAAGCGCTATTACAGTTGCTGCATATTAAAATTTAAATTGTTTGTTTCTTTTTTCATATTATTAAGTATAATTGTATTTTGATAACTTCAAGTGTACCAATAGGAACCTACTTAAGACGTAAGAGAATAAAGAATATAAAATTGTAAATTTATTGTTCGAGACTCCTCTATTATTTTTAACTCAATGCAATGAAAGAAAATAAAATATCATTAAAATAATTAACTCGTTAACGGTAGTTTACCTTTCGGAGCACTTCTGACCTTTTGCTTTCGTCGCAGAAGGCCACACAGATCTTTTATTAAAGGTTATAACGCCGAAATAGCGGGACATTCGCAGCAACAAAAAAACGCCTCGTCGATTCGTCGATCGCTACCTGATAAAATAGTCCAACGACTCGACCATTGCTCGACCAGATTATAAATTACCGCTACGAGTTCTATTCTTAAATTACACAAACATTAACTAATTTTGTTTGTATAACAATTCCTACTTTTACTAACAGTCGAACCGCGACTGTGACTACGCAAAAATACCAAAGTCTGCCTATAAACTATGTAGAAATAAATAAACACTGTCATTTAAGCGGCCATTAGGTATACCGGTGCTAATTTTTTATAATGAAAATACGCAATGGTTATGAACGCGAAAAAAAAACATATAAAAAATACAAGTAATGACGACGTCTGTGGAGCTGGTTAGTTCCACTCTCGGTCGAAATCTTATTGATATTATGGAACAAAAAGTATTTATTTCTGGATTTTATAAGATTGACTTGTCGTCCTAACCAATGGCCTTATTACGAATTTGGTCTGGCTTTCGAATCGAGCTGTCATAAGTAAAACGGATCCGTTAGCAATCGGGATCATGAATTTTTACTAACGACTAACGAGCACCAGCAATCTATCAAATGAAAGAAAGATCGAGATGTTCGGAAATTAACAAAAAGTATCTAAAATATTGTAGTTCCAAATCCGCACGCGGTGGCGCTGCTTGAAGCGAACTCGGTTCGAAAGCCAGACTAAATTCGTGATAATAATAAGCCCACAAATCCTAGTACAGGGTGACATATTATACCTATATACATGTAAAGCGAGTTGTTTTTTTTTTCAGGATTGACTTTCGATTTCCAGCCTCTTCTAAATATCTTAGAAAGGATTTAGAATTTTTGCAACTTACGTTCATTTTGATTCTTAATAATTAGGGAGAGGGTTGAGTCAAACTTTAATAGATAGATATCTGCTAACGGACAATGGCCCGGTTTCGCTTCATTTACTCACAACTGGTGGCAATTGAAACGAGAACGCACAGATCGTGAAGGGGAAAAGTATTTTATTTTAATTATATAAATTAATTCACACTGTGCTTCAACTGTGGAAGCAATTGAACAGAAGCCGTGACGTTAGATTAGCCAACTTTTAAGAAAGTTACTACAAATTTCTATCAGTTCCAGTTTTTATTTAATTTGTTTTAAATTGTTTGTAGCAAAACAAATACGATCGCAATTAATAATGAAAGTATTATTTGTCTTCAAAATAATTATTTAAAGGGCATTTATTAAACATATTATGAATCCAATTACAATGAATGAATATATGCAAAAAAGTACTCAAAACCGTTGGCAGCCCTCCTCTATGACAAAGGAGATGGCCCTGAAATATATTTACATAATTCCTTATCCCAGACTATCTGTCCGATACGTCTTTTTCTTGTCGGTTTGTATAAGAGTTGCCAACGGAAAAAATACTATTCTTTTTCCTGAATACTAGAATTTATCGATCGTTCCGGTCTTTTGTACACTTTTTGTAAACATGCCGTTAGGTCCACTTAATGAATGTAGGTAATTGAAATATATTGCTTTCGATAATTGCGGCGCTGTTATTAAGTTTAATTTATATATATTCAAAGAATTCATGTTAAATAGGGTTATTCTTAAAAATTAATATAGTATGCGTGTACGCATATAATAATGTAAACTTTTTCCATTTATAATAGAAATCTTATCAAATTATGAAAATATTAACAAATTATTGGCGAGACATAATTGCTATATTGTTTTTGCGATGAAAATTTATCTTTATTAGTACAGATAGGAGGAAGCAAACGGTTTCCTTCACTTTGATATAGATTATGCGTGATTACCTATTATTTATTATTAATAAATTTGATACATTACATAATTTTAAAAACAAAATATAAAGCCTACGTGGGCTAGTTGCTCGAATCTCTTTAAAATAAAACCATTAGAATAACTACGTTCATAATATACTAAAAAATAATATATGCGTTTTATTGTTAAATAATATGTCGTCAAATAGTCACGAAAAAGTTATAAATTAATTTGAAATTTACGGTTTATCTTTATTATTATATCATAAATTGTTATAGAATTATGACTACTTACTCCAACATGATTTAGAATTTTAGCACTTAAGCGATTGATGACATTTATATTACATTGTATTAAATATAGATTGTATAAAAGGCGGTATTTAAAAAAAGAAAGGAAAATATATATATAACGTATTATAAACTATATTTTTATCAAAGAAACAACTGAATCGATATCGAATATGTGTTTGGATTTCTGTATGATGGTTCATGAGCAGACCCCTCTCCTTTAATTTTAAGTTTTATTTAAGTTAAGACTCTATGGATTTGATATGTCTTGACAGGTAAAAGCCCCAAATCAAAGTAAATTTTAAAAAATCAAAGAAATACATTTAATCTAGTCTGATATCAATTGGAGCGTGTCTTCTTACGAATTTAATAGAAAAAACACTACGTACTTTCTGCGCTTTAACAGGCGTTTGCCGTAAATCGAAACATGTACTCACTTGTATTATTAGGTGATATGCTTCAATGGATTTTAAGTTTAAATTTACAAAAATTGTTACTAAGAAAAATTCATTCATTTTTTATTCAATTAGTCCAGTAAGTGACGGCGCTCCTGATGTTATAGTGAACAAATGAATGACTAGTACTTCGGCAAGTACCAATTTATAGTAACTTGGTCATTTGCTTCTATATATAAAAAAGTGACTCTCATTTCCCGCTTCGATAGAAACTCAGTGTGAAAACTAATTGTAAAATATTTGTTATTCGAAAATATGATTTACTTAACTAATTTAAAACAATATTATTAAATTATACATGATTATAAGTCTTTTAAATCTTTATGTAAATCACGGTCTATTGTAAAATTGGACTGACTTGTACATTTTAAATATTCTTATTATCTTTTGTCTAAATTAACAACTCTTAAGAACATTTATCATTTAATGATAACTATATTTTTATATCATTATGTAATTGTGTTGTCTGTTTACATAAACGTAATGTTTTCTTTTTATGTTTCATTTACAATTTTGTAATTTGTTTTGTTTTTAAAGTCCATTGAGATGTAATTATTTCAAATATATTTCAAATTTACCCCACATTTAAATATTTCTTTTTATATTACCTCTAAAATCGGGAAAATAGAACGATGTTTTACAAGCAATACTAAAAAAATGTCATAAATTTTATTCAGCTTTTGTTTTTGTTTTCTTTTTAGTTATTTACAATAATATAGATTTTCAAACAAGATAATTTACCGAAGAAACGGGTTTTCATTCGCAAATCCCATAATTTCACCATCAAATTTAACACTGCCAAGCCTAAAGGATGTCAAAAAAAACCATGATTAAGATATACATTGAGCAGGCAATTACAGGTACATTACTAATTCTGGATTCTCTTCTGTACATCACACAAACAGCTGCACGGGTGAATATTGAGGGTTCTTATCCCCTTTTGTGTTCAAATATTCGTTGGGTGAGAATTTTTGAAAGAACAATCTACAATAAGTAAAGAGCTGTGAAGGTGCGGACGTGTCTTATGCAGGGTTGGTTCAATTCAAACTCTGTAGTTTATGCGGTCGGTGTTAGTAATTAGTAAAATATATTAATATGTAAGAGTGCTTAAATAGTGAGTGTAGTTGATCGTATCACTTAAACAGGATTGTATTGCAAGTAAGTATGATGCATTACAATTTGCTATCCCTACTAATATTATAAATGTGAATGTGAGTTTGTTTGTTACGTTTTCACGCAACAACTACTTAACCGATCATCATGAAACTTTATACACATATTTTTGGAGGTACTAGAAGTAACATAGGATACTTTTTATTTAAAAATATATATTTTTTTACTATAGTTTCAGCTGTTTGAAATCATATTTATTCATTTCTATTTAATTGCATATATTTAATGCAATTTAATTAAAGCTAGTAAGGAATAAATAATAACATGTTTTTAAAAATTCATCTGTCACAAAATAGTGTACAAACATGGATACAAAAGAAAAAACCACGCGTTTATCTAAAAGGAGAAAGTACGAGTGGTCATTAACGCGACAATAAGCCGCTTAAGTATTTTAAATTAATTACACCACGTTAACGAATAATCTCAGATATCACGCGAAAATTTGTAAATAAATCGAATGTGAGTTTGTTTTAGAAATCTATGGATTAGTGTATTAGATGTTAATAAAAACTCATGGACTTGCATAACTAAACGTAAAATAATTTATCATCATATAATAGAAGAGACGGGCTTGGGCAGACAGTTCGGCACTTTCAACACGTGGTGAGAGTCACTTGGCCTGAAATGTTAATGTCGGGTCGAAGTTTTGATCCCGGTAATAGACTCTCAAAAACACATTTCTATGTTATTGTTCATTCAAAAATTTGAAGAAATAATACAACTTCTAAAGTTACTTTTAAATACATACAAAGAGAATGCCGCCTTTACATTGGTTAGGTTATGCGCATGCGTTTTGCGGGACGAGAGACATAAACCATTCAGGGATTGTTTATATTGTTAGATAGAGAATGACCGCGGATTGTGTGGCATATCGACCAAAATTTGGTACTAAACAATCTTTTTTACGCAGAAAATCCCCGCATGCGGTTTAATAAACGTTTTGCGTTAATTGGAGCAACGACCAATGTGAACAGTTCATAAAAATTGCTTGCATTAGACACAAATAAATGTTAGTAATATTTATACATATGGTTTCTGCGCCTTATATGAACCTTGTTTAAAATCCATAAGAGAAAGCTAAAAATAATAAAATCGCTGAGGCATTTCGAAAACAGTTTAGACACAAAGCTGTATTCATTTTACATTTAATAATCTATTACGGCTTCTTAAAGAACTAAAGTCTTTTTATGCAACTCAATCAACCGTTTAACTTCCTACCTGCGATTGCCAAAGACCCTTTTTAAAAAAACTCGCCTCGTTGCTTCACCTACCTCCGAAACTTGACACATAGTGGGCTTCATTCTTGAACATTATCTATTCATATTTTAATGTTTTCAACCGTGTTGTGTTTAAATTCGCCGTTTTATATATAAGAATTAAATAAATATGTTTGTGTGTATTCACCGTGTAAAATTAGGAAAGTTAAGTTTGGTCGGACAGTGTAAATAGAGTTATGTTGAGTTCGGACATTTGGAGCGAAAATGGATGACAGTGTCGAAAGGGGGTGCTCTATACACCATGACAGATATAGCCGTGTGCTCAGTTACTTTCAAAATGTATATAGGTAAGTAATATATTCTTGAATAAAACAAATCAGAATTTGAAGTGTAGAAATGGAATTCTTTGTAATCATTGGGATACGAGTCTTACTTGTAGACGGCATCGGCACCTGTTATTTAGCCATGCCGTTGCCGGCCATCATACAGCATTCCTATCTGTGCCGTTATACGCGGCCGCGGGCACACACGCGTCGTTGTCCGCATACGATTTATAAACAGATATTTTACTTTATTGTTACTCTTTATACAATATTTTGATTATAAAAATAGGAGCACTTAATGCCTAGTTATGGCTAATTGTATTATTTTCCTTAACATTTAACAATATTAGTAGGAATGAGTTCAGGAAAATCATTGAATTAGATACAACAATTGTAATGCATTTTTTAATATTACGACAATGTAAATAATAATCGTACGTTAACCAAATATGTGAAATACGTTGTATCAAATATTGAAATAAAATTTAAGAAACATGCTTCTTAATTAAGGGGAAGATATAATTTTATAAATATTCTATTAATGTTTATGAACTTACTTAAAATTTATACGGTCTATTAAGAGATTATTTAGAAATATTTAACAACTAATATAACTATGATAGACAACGATTTAAATATGCTTATGTTTACATGTATGTTAAGTATAAATCGATATAAATATATTAACAACAACGGTATCAATTACAATAAATTATTGTATTTGTTCAGCAATAGCTTACCATGGCCTCTTTGGCTGAGTTTCCAATATAACGTTGCCAATATTACAATCATAGCAAGCCTGTAGCATGCCTAAAGTAATATAAGTACTTTTTCAATTAGAGCATTATATTTGCATTATATTGAACCAAAGCTTACCGCTTCTCTTAAATCCACTGTTAACCGCGACATGCACAACTACAATTTAACAGAAAAAAGCTACATATAAATTACTGCATTTATCGTATATTCTGCTTTAAGAGCTCTAGTATTTATTATGTACCTTATATGAGATGCTTTTTAAAAATTAATCGTACTCAAAAAATCTTAAAAGATTAATACAAAAGCATATGTACAGTCAACAATCTTCAAATGGATACAGATTGGACTTTGGACTAGAAGAATCAATTATTTGAAAGGGATAACTATATTATTATCGTGTCGCCTGCGTTCATTTATCGAAGTTGAGACATGAGTGATGCTGGTGTGAAAAGGATGCAGATATCTCTTTTGCCGTTCACGACACCGCGATCATTTCTCTTTTTATTACTTATATACCTACAAAATCTGTATCCAAAGATTTAAAAAACATTTATATTGATGTATTCAATGATGTTTTTATAAATGATAAATAGTTAAAAATTCTAACACATGTTGGATGTTATAAGAAAAAGAAGATGTGATGAGTGTATTTTATTGAAATTTTTGGCCTTCCTCTATGTTTGTCGTTATTCCGAGAAGTTACAACTTCTGTTGTGAAGTGTCATTGTCAGTGTCCGGCTTTTGATTACCAGTTGTAAATAAGTAAGACGTATTTTTTCCAGGTTTTTGCGTTTGTATTTTGCTATTTAGTCTGAGTTGTGTTAGCTATAGTACATCGGCATATTAAAATTTGTGTATCAATTGAATAAATTATCATGTTTAATGGATGATTGAATAAGTCAGTAACCCGTCGGTTTCCTCCCACGGCCCACGCTCCCAAAAAAATCATTTTACAATACATTTTACGTATAATTTTATTGGCCTTTAATAATTTTTCACGGATTAATAGTCATATAATTTATTTTATGGTGTAGATTTGATTTTTTAAATACAGTACGAAGTTTAGATTTCGATTTTTTTAAAAGTATCCGTTTTACTTATGATAGCTCGATTCGAAAGCCAGACTAAATTCGTGATAAGCCCACAGTGCGAAGTTTTGATTTCGATTTTTTTAAAAGTACATACACACAAATTAGATTAATAATGCTTTGTCCCCTTCTATCCAATTTAAAATAAAATATGATTGAATGAAACAAAACACGATTTAACTACATTGTTGCTTAGCCATTTTTAGAATTGAGAGAATTAATGTTGAGTAATCACATAGCACATAGCACATACTGAATATCTCTTTTCTTTGATACGCCCAATGTGTCGATTTTCTCCTTATTTTCTTCTCGGAACGGTTTTGAATACTAAAAGGGTAGAAAGAGACTTATGCAATAATTAGTTAGTATTCTATTAGAGTATAGACGGTTAGCAGGTGCGCAGTTTGAGACCATTGTCCTCAAAAGGTAAGCAATAAGTAGGCCATTTCCTACAGCGGATGTAAAGAATTGTCTGCAATAAAGTTTGATAATCCTTACTGTTAAAATATGACTAATATTCTAACCTGACTTTGTAGACATAAGTTCTGTTTTGCTGGAATGAATATTGGTCCTACGTTTTAATAAAATATGACGAAAAGAAGGAATTTTTTCGATATGTTTATTAGCTGTCCAAATTTGAAATACTTTATTTTTCATTTTGGTGTCAATCTGTGGGAACAAAGTTTAAAGAAACTTTGAGGCAGTCGGTAAAAGCAGTTAATAAAATATATTATTTTGAACTAATACAGGAACAGTGGACTCATTCAAGTAATTGTGAATATCTCTTCCCAACATTTCTTACCGGTGCAATCATTTACACTACATCAGAAATGTGATTACTCATAAAAACAAAAGAAAAATAATAATAAGTTGGTAATTTTAAATTCATTACCTAATGTTAGTTAATTGTGTTTAAAGTAATTAAAAAACAGGAAATGTGTCAAGAACTTTATGCGAATAGCAGTGTGTTAGAAGCTTTGTGTTAAAAACCGAGTTAGTATTACTGAAATACTAGAACGTGGTGCATGGCAGCCGTTTATACATAGTTTACGAGCACTTCTGACTTCCACGTGACTAAAGTAATACACACAGTATAGTATTTAGTCCTACTGGAAATGCCAACCTAAATATAATTTATTATTTTTCACTCCAATAATTCTTTTTTTGTCTGCTGTCAACAGTTTGCTTACAAATTAAAGTTCAATGACTTTAAATAAAAGCAAGATTGAATCATTAAATTTACTTAATGACATCATTGTTTTATTAAAAGCAATGGTGATTAAGTCCGAATTAATGCTAAAGAAATCAAAATTTAAATGTTCAATGCAACGGAACGACACCTCAATTCAATCAAATATTTAAATAAAGAATCATACTCACATAAACGAAGCGATTTTCATCATAATATTTATGAACATAAAAATAAGTAGAAACACGGAGTTGTTGATTGTGAACCTATGTCGATACTAACTCAGCCATTATTGCTTTATAAAATTTATTTTATATGTCTTTCAAAAAAACAATAATATAAGCTTGGTTTTTAAAGATTCACATTATATGTACGAAGATGATTAAAACGCTTTTGAAATCGCTAACAGCGCTGCATCACTCAGTCCACACCATGTTGTGGTTAGAAAACAAATTGCATCGTCAGTGAGATTCCCGGTGTATTGCAAAACCACAGAGTTCGTCGACATTGTTTGTCACGTTGTGGTCAATATAGCTTTATTTTAAGGATCAGACATCTTCAAACTTCCCAAAAAAGTATTGAACTCAGTTCAGGAAATTATGGATTACTAGCTTTTACCCGCGGCTTCGCTCGCATTTAAGTCATTAAATAAGTATCAGAGATCATTTCAATAGAAATGAATCAATATGATTCCAAACAACTGATTATCAGTTGGAAACTATAGTAAAAATTTATTTTTTTAAATAAAAAGTATCCTATGTTACTTCTAGTACCTCCAAAAATGTGTACAAAGTCAGTCATGTGTATCAGTAGTTGCTGCGTGAAATAACATAAGTAGGGATTTACATTTCAAACATCTTCTTTAGCCGTTAATAATATTATAAATATCTTTTAAGATTTTTAACCTTAGAAAAACTACAAAAGTTAATTAAGAATAATAAGTTTTAAACCTTGAAAGAGTAGTGTTCCTGACACAAAAGATATTTTTAATTTTTAAGCTTAAACAATTATCCATTACTAAAGGTATTATTTAAAAATAAATTAATACTTTTTGTTTAGTTAAGTTATTCAGATCTAAATTCATCCAAATTATTAATTCTACCGTTTATGAATATCAAATCATAATATTTTAAACAGATGTTTAAAAAACGATTCGGACAATCTAAAACATCTTGTAATGTAATTAAAGTGAACGCCGTCTTTATTAATGACAAATTTGGGATAAACGCCATGTGGTGGAGTAGCCCGCATCCTGTGTGTGACATTTTTAATTAAGTCTGGTCAAATCGACCCATATCTTTTGACCGTACCTCTAGTCCTTTATAGGTCTACTGTGACTTGGGGTTTTATGGGATGGCTATAATGGGGTCTTTACGAGACCATTTGACTAGCATATATCCGTTTGAATTTCGCTAAATATATTCTTTAAAGTTTCGTCGGCTTGTAACATGTATTTTGAAAATGAATTATTCCTCTGTTTATCACGCATCTCGCTTAATGCTTTATGCATCTAAGTAAGTTCCCTGTCGAATTAAATTTTTATTTAACGTGTTGTAAATAGGTTACTATTTAATAGTGTTATAATTGACTTTATTAGCTTATATATGTTTTTATATAACATGGTATGTAATATTTGTACCTATTTTTCTTCTGCATTACTCTAAATCTCAAAGTCGGTTGCCTGGAAAAGACCGCTTCTTAGCAATAAGGCCGCCATCTCTTCTTACTCGCTTACTCTGTATTATTTTATTGTATTATTAAGTAATAAACAAATTAATAAAAAACAAGGCATTGGTTTCGATTTCGGGTGTTAGAAGTTTTTATCACCTTGTCTCTGATAGGTACATACTTTTTTTAAATTTTTTATTTATAATACGAAAATTAAAATTAGATTAAATTTATCTATCCCAGATTTACATTTATGAAGTTTGTGACGTATTTATTATCTCTAGTATTAACTAGTAGGTATAATTTGAATTTTTTTTTAAGTCATAAATATTTATACGTTATAAACTCGTAAAAAAAACTATTTCATTTATTCAGTCACAGAGCCGGAAATGTGGCGATAAGAAGAAAATATTTTTTCCGTTGAAAAATTGTTGTTTGATTTTCACTGACTTATTTTTGTTGCATTTCAGGTAAGTTCGTGACTCATTTATATATCTCCGCCACAAGATAAGAGGAAAGTACTGTATTTATCTTAGTCATTAATATGATTTTATTCTAAATATATACAAGGATTTACTTAAGTTGTTTTTACTTCCGCTGTAATTATGTAATTAATGTATTAAGATATTTTACGTTTGTAGAAAGATTATTTCAACAATAAAGTAATTGGACAATTAAACCAACGCCCCTGCCTACAAATAAAATAACTTTTACATACTTCGCGTCACAGTCACGCATATCTATTTAATAATGAGGTAGTTTATTTTAATGCAATGAGTATTCATAAAAGGTGCGGTTTGGTTAGTCCTTGTCTAAAGAGGTGGCAATGACCCACGGTCAATGTTCGCGCCAAAATTTTAGGCTGGCTTTGTACACAGAGCTATTGATATCAAGGCATTAATTAATTCTATGGGATTGGAAGCAATAGTTTTTTTATTTATTTAGTAGGTATTGCTGTTTCAACTAAATTGTTTTAGATTTATAAAATAAATTGTTTATTATAATTAAAATAAAGGTGATAATAAGCTATAATAATAAATTAGTTATAATGTTAAAATATGAGAAAGTTACAGTTGAACTATTTGCAAAATTGTAAGCATATGTCCAATGCCAGTTCAAATAGAATGCATTGCGCTATACCGATGTCGTGATTGTGAAGCTCACATTTCTTCATCGGCGCCTCTCTCCTCGCTTTTAGCGAATTCCATCATCAAATGTTGCACATCCTCTTCAACGCCACACAAATCACAACTGGGAGTGTCTAACTTTTTCTTTAAACACTTTATTTCTTTAATTCCTGTACACCGCGGAGTTGATTTATTAATTTGATTCACATTTAGTAGAGATCCTGTTGCGCTAAATTTGCATACCCAAGACAAAATTGTTTTCCGGTCGGGAACACTATCGACATTGCAACTTTTTGAAATGTGGGAGGTTCCCGTGCCCCACCTGTATAAGATTTGACAGTCTTACTTTTAATTTGTTTTTTGGAACTAAGTCTAAAACAAGCACAAAAATATATATAATACATATATTAGCTTTGTATTTGTAATATGGTACACGTGTAAATGAAAATTAGCATGTAGTGTGTCGTCGACTTTATCACTTCCTTTTATGCGTTTCATACTAAATTTGGAGAAAACGTTTACAACATATTAATTTCTTTCTTTATAATAATCGTTTTATTGTTGCATATGTTGCTATGGAATAATTGAGATGTAATCGAGTCCCGCTATCTGTTGAAGTATAGAAAACACGCATTTGTATTGCGAAACGCCTCAAAGTAACGTTCGTGAAATGATTGAAATGAAATGAAATGGAAATCGTTTATTAACATAGGCACAAAAGGCGTGCGCTTGCACATCCAGAAAACCACAAGAAACTCGCCAATCATAGCCTGTATATGAAATAATTAACAAAAGAAAGCTGAACTAAAAATCTTTATATAAAAATATATAGCTAACCTATTTAGTAGCGTTTACGAATTGGCTGACAAATAGCTGATAGTAGTAAATAGTATTTTTTTCTATAGCACCAGATATACAATATGCCGACCTAATGTAAACCTAATATGAAATATAGACATTTTAGTAATTTATCTGCAATAGCTTAAGATGGTTAGTGGAAGTGGTTTGATAAACAAAAGAAACGCGGTTTTTTTAAATTAACATATGCCGTTTACATTTGAAATATGACTTATCAACTATTTTAATACGCTTGGAATGTTAAACAAACAAGAATTCGCTTGTTTTGCTTACACATTAGCTGCAGCATTCTAAACGTGCCTAAAATATTACTTTTTAAAAGTAGTTTATTATTTGAAAGTTGTCAAACATTAGAATTGAATGCAAAAAGTTGATTGTGACCCGCATTCATTTGCCCGCATCATTGTAATTTTATGAAAATCCGGGAGATTGTCATTTTTACGTAACAATTGACATCAATTCATGATTTAATACGCCGTTATGGTTGGCGTCGCTTCTATAATAATAGATGGTTTTGATTTGTAAGTACTTAAAATGTTTTTTATTATAAAATTCAATGGTGTTATTATATTTATTTTTGATGTTTTTAGGAGTTTTTTTTTAATTGTACTTCAAGAAGCGTGTATACTTTTTGTTGGAATCAGTTCAACCACAGTAGTTTTTATTTTTATACGAATTGAATTTCTACTCACACATAGAGCTGTTTATTATTGCCATCTTTAATAACGTAGAAAGTTAAGGGAGTCATGCGAGCAAAAGTCACACCTATATGTTTCGCATCGCATAACATCCAACGTGACAGTGGCTTAAATATGTAAAACTAAAAGTAAGTAAGTACGAGCAGATCCGTATCATTAATTCTATGAATAGCCGGCACGCAGGAAAGTCCAGTTACGTAAACAAGGACGTTGTAAAGTCAGTTAATATTCATACGAGCAAAACAACTATTGATACGCAATCAGTACGCTACATTATTTTTCTAAGTAATTCTTGGTATTTAATACAAGATTTATACGTAATTGTTGTAATATTTTTATTATTATTGAGGTTATTCGCGAACATGATTTGTCAGACGACAAAAACAAATGAAAGCAGCTTATTTGCATTTGTTTTAATTATTTGAATATTGATGCGACTAGATTGAGATGTTGTTCCTTTCGATTGTTTTTATTTTCTTTTTATAAATTATTAATTAAATAATGTAATCTATGAATATTAAATTACACATGTTAATTGAACTCTTAAACAGGCGCTATTTTGCGGTTATTCAACTGTATCTAAACAACCCCTTTAATAAAAGTGACCACCTAAATTGATATAAGATTTAGAGAAAATCAAATTTTCACCCAAAAATTATTTTAGAGAACATATTTACGTGTTT